>JARHVA010003967.1:10000-610000 GCA_037957365.1 Torreya grandis | reverse complement strand
TAAATAAATAACTACTACCCTACCCTAACTATCCCACCCTTACCAATTTCAAATTTAACCTCAAATTTACCCACACAACACTCACAACCTAAACCTAGGTCAACCACTACCTACAAAACAAATCTACCATAAATAAAAAAATTCAAATTCAAATGCATAAATCCAAAATTAGTCTACCATCTACCAATTCAAAACACTACCTACCTCATTCCTCGACCATCATCAATGAGGAACCATGGGGCCCACTTCTTGGCCTTGTGCCCTATTGTGCCTACCTTACATCCTCATTGGTCAACCTCTAGCCCACTCAATCAACCTCACCCAATTACTCACCTTTAACCATTATTTTTTTCATATAAAATTCTAATATCCTCTTTCCAATAGTCACATTCTCAAATGATCCAAATAAGAGCCCTAGTGATCTTTGTGACCATGCCCTTTTAGGGCTGACACCTAACTATTAATGGTTAGGGTGACCACCAATGGTCAACCCCAGGAACCCTGACCATCCATAGTTAAAATAGTAGGGTTTTTTCTCTCTTTTAACCACCAAACTTTAACCTACAATTTTTGACACACACACCCACACCAAGCACCCACCCATGGATATTACCTTCTCCACCACCTTGGCCACCAACCTCGTTACCCCATCACTAGCCATTTTGGTCCAAATTATTACATACTTTTGAAATGACCTTGCCTTGGTATTTTTTACCACACCAACTAAGTTTCAAAGTTAAACATTTTAACTTATGTTACCTTGTGCACACTTTCCCAAATTCTTTCTTTACAGGAGTACTTTCTACCTTGGATACCTATGAATACACTAACCTTGTCTATGAGACTTGTATTTACAAGTGTAGCCCAACCATCACATATAATTATGTGGTCCACTTGTCACTTGTCTTTCTAGTACCATCCTTAATTTTTACTAACCATGGAAACTTAGTCACTATGCAATCTTGGTTACCACACTTCACTACACTTTGTGTGTGTTTGCACTTTAGTGCCCAACCTATCAACCACTACCTCAACACCAATTTTACTTATCAAAATTGTACCTAATTTTTTTCACCTCTTCAACTCCTAATTTGAGGGTGAATACCTCCTCTCATTCTTAGGGTAACCAAACCTTTGACTTATAGTCCATTTTTGTTATGCTATTCACTAATACAAACTACATAACAAAAAGGGCAAAATGCAGACACTAAAAAACCACACACTATGGTTCCAAGTGTCAGAACACCCTCAGGACCCCTTAGGGACCAACCCTAACCTTTAGACCACAAACCAAACCTAACTCAATTCAAAATTGACCTACTATCTAACCCACCTTTTAACCCAACCTAACTTTTGACCCTTGACCATCGACGGTTAGGTTTCCACCACCTGAACCACTAAACTACCACATCACTCTAGCTTTTTTTTTTTATTTTGCTCATATAATTCATGTGTGAACCAATTCATGTGAAAGCTAAATTTAAATTGCTTGTTGAACTTATTTTCAACATATTGTTTCACCTCTCCTTTCTTCATATAAAGAGATAAGAAGAGAGAGTGAATTGGGATCTAGAATCAAGTGATCATCATCCATAACTAGAAGTAGAGTTTCTTGCATTAAAATTTTATTTTATAGGTGTCTTTCTAAAAATATAATGAACCAACAAGTGTGACAAATATCTGAAGTGCTACCATCCATCGATCAATAGCCAAGTATCATTACTCTACCAAAATTACCCTAGACTCCATCAATGAGTTTATCAATCAACCACCTCAACCATTCATCAAATCAATAACCAATAAGCTAAGTATCTATTTTTAATCATTCAAATACTTTATTTCTATTTCACAATCAACCTATCCCAAACCCATCTCTCAAAATTCCATTTTATGACCTCATCCAAACAGCTTTTTATTGACTAGACCCAACCCATAGTAACCACCAATGGTCATCCTGACTGTTGATGGTATATCCCAATCATTGATAGTTACCTCAACCACTAATAGTTACCCTAACCACTGATAGTCACCGTAACTACCAATGGTCACTATGTGATAAAATAATAGCAAGCTATTTTCACCCTCTAAACCTCAATGAAATCTAACTTTTAAACCCTCTGCCTAATCATGGAACCTTGTTCTATTTTTTGAACCATACCCAACCTGTTTGGCATTAGTATTGACCCATTTATTGCATTAATTATTCAAATTTTTCTATTAATTTATCAAACATTTATTTTAATTAATATTAGTATCTTCTATGATATATGCAAGTACTTTATCTTTCTCTTTTAGAACTAGATTGTTTAAAATCATGGATTGATAGCCTCCAAGGAAGCTCACGCTTATTTGATCTAGCTTGCAAGGCAATCCACCCTACTATATAATTAATCAACCATTTATTTGAATGTTTCCTTATCTATAGGTGATTCCTCCCAAACTAAAGAGGATTATCTACACTCATTTGGATCAATGCATGCACAACATATCAAGTTTTTCTACCATACCCTTCTCGAGTTTCTTTTCTCTTCCTTCCAAAGAACATAGGTGAAATTTCTCTAAAACAATTATATTTATTGCATATTTATACCCTAATTTTATGTATTCATCTCTTTAACAACATATGATTTACATTCATCTAAGTCTTAAAAGGTTAAAACATTTGGTGAACTAATTTAATTTGAATATTGCACAAACCCTAACCCTAGAGAAGCCTAGGATTTATGGTTTTAAGACTTATAAGACCCTCAACCAGATTTTTATTTCATATAATTATGATAATAATGATAGATGAAGTTAATTACTTTTTGATGCATATTTTTCTAGCTTCTCTTATAGGCTTGTTTCTTTTTATTTGGAATGAATTAAAATATGACATAAACACACATATACATGATGCTTTAAATTAATTAAAATATATCCAATATTTCATAGCATTTTATCTTTTTATTATGTGAAATTCCATTAAGAATCAAACCCTTACACATGTAAAGGATTTAACACATAATCTAACAATTATGTTTCAAGTTTCAATGTCATATCTTATGCACAAGAAATAATCTCCTTCTCATCCTCATCTCCATGACGGTGATGGCTACTTTCCCTCTAACTAGGTCCATGTTATCACTCCCCCATGAGATGAAGAATCCTATAATATTATTCTTAATTCCCATACTCATCCTATCCACACCTCTCCCCTACAAGGTGTGTGCCTACATGTTCAATTAAAAACAACTAGAGTTTGCACTTATGAGACTTTAAGGGATCAAATTATCAGTATGAGCAAGCTAATATCAAAATTACAAAAATTAAAATTAGTTATTAATTGAAAAGGTCACATTATGGCAAATTACATTACATGTACACAATATTTATAATATGCTAGTGTAAACCATGTATATGCATCTACACCTATCAAAGTTGTGCCTAGCACTCTTTCATGTCCAAATCATAAATTACAACATAATGCATCCAGTATAAGTGATTCAAAAATATTATAAGGGTATAATAATATTTCAAGTGGTATATTAAGGTAAATGATTAAATTTAAGTTGATCAACCTACCTCCTATACACCTAGTGAGGAGATCCATATATTATTGTGCATATCATAGAATGCATGGACACCACACTGATTCTTGTTTAGTATTGAAAAGGAAAATACAATAGATAATGGATACATATAACTTAAATAGTGACATATCATCCAAATAACATATAATATCACATCTACAAATTCAAAAAGGGTCAACTTTAGAAATAATACAAAAGTGGTTACCAAAGTGTAATAACCTAAAAGTGGCAATTGGATGCTAAGAGTGTCGCTTGAGTTATCTTATTCCTAGCTTAGTTGTAGACCTATCTGAGAGCCTTTGCCACACTTTTCTAATCATTATAAAGACCACAAACACCTATAATTAGCTCAAACATAGTCCCAAAATAGATTTCTCATATCCTAACCCAACATGCCAAAAATTCTACCAGGTGGACATTAACACCACATTTGGGACACTACAACCAAATGGCTCTAGTGTCCCCAACTGCGTGTTATTATCCTTAGCCCTAAATCTCTAGAACATATACTTTTTCAAAAAAATTCCCCTCTTAAGGTCAACCTAAACACATTTTATTATCCATAGAAGCTATAGGTATCTATAAATACAAGTCTATTTGACCCATATTCACTAGATGGAAAATATATGCAAAAGCCTATCCAAATAAAAGACAAGTTGAGAAAAATTAAGGTATTTTCTTCCTATTCTTCCCTAATTCTACATACTACCATCTACAGTATCCATAAGCCCAGTTTTAAAATATTTAAAAGCTTAATCACATTAAAAGCATCCAAATCCACTATCATTCTAGCATCCACTTGCATTTACATCAAGCACTAAGTGGGAGAACTACATCATGCTTGATCCTTCTTAAGAATATTGGTATGTAGGCAACTCTCTTCACAATTTGGTGTTGAGTATGTGTAGCCTATCCCACTAATGAGCACATAATTATTGATCATGATATACTCTAAATAAGGATTAGGATTTTCACACTAAATTAGGTTTTTCAAGCACAACACAGAGTTCCATATTTCATGTGTGCAAGAATAGGACCTAAAAAAACAAGTGTAGGTGTTCCTAGAAAATAGGAATAGTCCTAAAAAATGGACACTAACACCATTTTGAGGACACTATAGCAACATGGCACTATTTTCTAGGTGGGGCACTACTATCCAATGAGTAAACAAATCCTATAATCTTTTTAATGATACTTAGAGTTATCCAGAACATAGTTTTTAGAACCTAGATCATCTATGATAGTCATTTTCTAGATAAGTCTTTATTTAAGAATATTTATTACTATTTTTAAAAATTCAAAGAAGGTAAAAATATATAACAAATTAGTACTTAATTATTGCATATTATTTGACTGATTTAGACATCTCAACCCTTTAATCTAAACATATGTTTTACATATTTAAACCCTAAAATATTAAATCATTTGGTAAACTCGACTTACTTCAAATATTTCTTCAAACCCTAGCCTACATTAATCTAAATTTTTGTGCAATAATTCAAGGTTGCATACTTCTAATTTTTCTAACTTTTTTTAGATAACCTAGCTAAATTAAATCAATTTCATATTAGGGTTTCAATTTATCTACATATAATTTAAATTAGTGCAAATGAACCCTAGATTCAAAAAACCCTAACCCTAGACACAATTAGGTTTTGTATCCTTTTCTATTTATACTCAACTTTTATTTCCAAAAATCAGATTTTAGATTCATATATCTTCTAATTCATATAATCATGATCATAAGGATAGAACAAATCAATCACTTTTTGTTAAAAAGTCTAATACTTTGATTTACATGCTTGTTCCCTTTAATTTGCAATGAACTCAAAAAAAACATAAACACATGTATAGATGGTTCTTTATATCAATTGATATATATGTCATATCTCATAGTACGTTATCTTTCTCCTATATGGAATTCCATTAACAAACAAAACTATACACACATAGAGTATTTAGCACATAAGCTAACAACTATGTTTCAAGTTCTAGTGTCATATCTTATGCACAGGAAAGAATCTCCTCCTCCTCATCTCCATGAGGGTGATAGCTAATTTCCATATAAACACATTCATGCTATGATTCCTCTATGAGATGAAGTATCCTATAACATTTTCATTAATCCCCCTATTTAGCCTATTCACATCTCTTCCCTACAAGGTGTGTACCTACATGTTCAAATAGAAATTGTGAGGGTTTGCACTTATGAAAACTCTATGTGATAAACTTACCATTATGAGTAAGATAATTATAGATTTAAAAAATCAAAATCAATTATTACATGAAAAGATAACAATATTGGAAAAATAATTTACAAGACAAAGGCCTCTAGGGCATAATAGTGTAAATCATAGAGTTTCAGTGAGATACTAAGGGACATGATTAAAGCTAAGTTGATCAACCTACCTCCTCTACACCAAATGAAGAGATCAAGATTTTTTATGCATATCATAGAATGCATGGGTACCACAAAAATTCTTGTTTAGCATTGAAAAGGAAAAGATAGTAGATAATGAATACATGTGACTCACATAGTGACACTTCATCCACACAACATACAATGACACATATACAAATTTAAAAAGGGTCAAACTCAAAAATAGAACAAAAATGGTTACCAAATAATAACTTATAAAAATAAAAGGTTCAAAAATCACAATTAGATCAAGAAAAACTAAAATAAGCACAGATAAATAAAGTAAATCTACCTCTCCAAATAGAGGATCAACATTTAATATGGTATAATTTTGGTCACAAATATCTACAACAGTTTGATTATCAGGGTCAAGATGTGGGTAAACAAGCTCAAGGAATCACTACTCCTATTCTATAAATTGATAATATTGTTCAATAGGGTTTTATATTTATTCAACATCCTAAGGTAAATCATTCATAGACATAGTTTATCTAGACCAAACATCTAGATAAATAGAACATGTTATAGAAAGAGCAAGATTTTAAGTTGCAAATTCAAAATCATGTGACACAAACAAGCATTCTCAAAACATGTTTTCTAGTAAAAGAGAATCCACAAAAACATATGTCTACAATAATTATAGTTTCAAAGGGAAAAATCACAATAAATATGCCAAAGCACAATTTAGAATGGTTAACTCCACAGTATGATGTAGTTCCCTCTAATACTCTAGGTTATTATGATTCTGATGGTGAATAATACTCAGATTCCTAATACAACAAAATTCAAATACAACATATAAATCACACTTCATTAGATATTATCATTCCTATTTTTTACACAGGACATAGTGATAGTGAGTCTCCTATGAGACTCATTGGTTAGCATGGTTCCTACTCTTTGTACATACTTCTTTCTCTCTCTTGTTCCTTGTACATAGTTTATTTTCATTTACTTGTACATAGATTATACTCATAAAACACAAAAATAACATAACATATCAAAATACAAAACATTCAAATATTACTCAAAACTACTAAATTTATAGATTGTATGCATTGTTATGTTTACATTTCTACTATTTGCTAAATATTACATATTGCTAGCTATCCTAGTATAGTCAGTTTTATTATACACATGCTTCACTTGTTATTGTTGAGTGCTTGTAAATTACATATAGGACTCCAGTGCACTACACTGATATAGACTTGTTATCATCTACCCACTAGGGGAATATACATTGATCTAGGGTTATACATTTGATACATCTACCCACTCAGGGGCATCTAATACACAGTTTCTACTACCAATTTCTATCCTTATATTATATACATTCAAGTTTATGCATTGATATATCGTGATGTTAATTATTTATACTCACTTCTCATATTTTTTACCGATTATCACTAGTTAGGCTCAGTATATATGCATCCTAGCACTGCAAAGTTATATATGCTTTCATTTCTAGTTTTCCTAGATTAGACTTGATTGTGTTTCCTATGCTTCTTCCATATTTGAGGGCATTTTAATATGCCATTTATCTTTGGATATATTCCACTTCTCTATTCATATGCCTTAAATATGTGCCCATGTCCCTTGTGTGTGCTTTCTTTCTTATATAAGTGGACATTTGAACATGTTCTTCTACGTGGATCTAAGCCAAATTTCTTATTACTTATATATGTAGACATTTGAACATGTCCTTGTATGCCTTCATTCTTAGATTTAGTGGCATGTGCCAATGTTCCTTGTATTATGTCCCTTTGTCCTAATTTTACGTGCCTAATGTGTTTATATGTATGCTTCCTTGAATGTTTCTTCATCATGACACTTTATTTACTTGTTACACACACACCAATTTTTGATATCATGAGGGACCTCATGCATCTACCCTTGCTACTTGAGTGTCATGATGGACATCATGCCCCATCCCCATGGGTAGTTACTCATATTTACTATTATACATTGATTACATCTATCTTGATACCCTTGTAAAATGCTAAATTATAACATACATATTACATTACTTATTCATGCTTAGATACTTTTAAATTATGATATTATGTTTGTACATTATATTGGAATATCATGCACATGCTCCAGTTGACACATTTTACAAAGCTACTTCTTTTGAGGATAGTTCTTACATAGGTTTCATAACTACCCTAAAAGGATGGGGCATTCATAAGGGTTCATCACAAAGATAAGGATCCTACTTTACTATTAAAAGATAATTTTAGCACATAAGCTTAGTTTAAAAAATTAGACACAGCACAGATAGAAAAAATAGAGACTCAAAAGTTAGTTTAGATCACATAGATTTTAGACCATATAGACATTAGCACCCATATTGGGACATTAGCACCATAAGGTGCTAATGTCCACTATAGGGCACTATTGTCTAGTAGCCCCAACTTTAGGATAGTCCAAATTATTCAAACTAATACACCAATTACAATACAAATTTGCATAGATATACTCACAAGTTTGATAGTTATATTTATATTTTACTCAGATACATTCATTTTAGCTCAGATTCATATTAGTTGCTCAGCTTTGGGGGCATTATACATGGTATGATCACACCTACATTAAATTTAGTCACACAAATTTAGTTATTACATAATCAATTTAGATTTAGTATACTTAGATACTAGATTGGTGGCACGTGCATGGCACATAGTTTCCATATACTCAACTACACACAGGTTGATCAAATGGAATGGAAAACTCCATATCATTATCTACATTGTTGTTATCACATTTTAGGTTATCACCAAATTCATACCTTGCTCCATCTATAATGGTTGGTATTCTTGAGTGGCCCAGAGCTACCTAATATACCCGAGTGGTTGTAGAGCTGACATACATAGTTAGACTTACTCAGTTAGATATTTTCAGCACTTTATATAGTTTAATTAAAAATGTATCTACTTCACATAGTTGGTAAATGATGGAGTCATGGATTACTTGAGTTATTGAGCCACCCACATGAGAGGGTTAGACACACTTACATTCTTATCTAAGTTATTCACATATCAAGATCAACCAAGCAAGGTTGGGTAATGATAGAATAAAAATTAGATTGAGTTATTTAGCCACCCATATGAGGATTGAGTAAGCCATCAACTCATTCCAAGTTATTTAATGATATGATCACTATGTACAATCACACACATAGGTTGTTAACAAGTTTATATATTGGTTTGCATACCTAATGAGTTGTATTCATTCCTTTCCTCTCTTTTTACTTAACTTTACTTAGTTACTTTATTTCAGCATAGCCTTTTGCTTTTGATCATTTCTTAAGGACTAATTTTTGCATGTTTCATTTTAGGTCATTACTTTGGATCATGTTTCACATACACATACCCAAATTCACATACTCAAATTTAGATACATGGGCTTCACTTCCAAGGTAAGTCTAGTTACACTTGTTTTTCTTTTATACTATTCATTTTGCTTTGTTGCATTTTTAGCATAAAGGGGGGCAAATATAATCACCTAAAAGTGGTAATTAGATGTTACGAGTGTCACTTGAATTATCATATTCCTAGCTCATCCTTAGACCTATCCTAGATCCATTGCCACACTTTTCCAATCATTATAAAAGTACAAACACCTACAATTAGCTCAAACATAGGCTTAAGATAACTTTTTTAGATCCCAACCCAACTTGCCTAGTAGTCTGTCAGGTGGACTTTAGCACCACATTTGGGACACTATAACCATATGGCACTATTATTTTCATCTAGGCATTATTATCCTTATCCCTAAATCATTTGAAAGGATAATTTTTCAAATGTGTGCCTCTCTTAAGGTCAACCTAAGCACATTTTCTTATCTACACAAGCTACAGATCTTTATAAATATAAGTCTATTTGACCCTTATTCACTAGATGGAAAATTGATGTAAAATCCTATCCAAACAAAAGAAAATCTGAGAAAAATTAAGGTATTTGATCCCTATTCTAACCTACTTCTACATACTTCCATCTACAGTATCCCTAAGCCCAATTTTTAAAGATTTCAAAGCTCAAGCACATTCAAGGCATCTAAGTCCACTCTCATTCTAGCATTCATTTGTACTTGAATCAAGTACTAGGTGGGAGAACTACATTGGGCTTGATCCCTCTTCATAGTATTGGTATGTAGGAAATGTTCTTCACAACAAGGTGTTAAGGATATCCAGCCTATTCTAATAATGAACACATAATTATTTCTCATGTCATACTTAAAAAGAGGATTAGGGTTTTCACACTAAATTAGGTTTTCTAGGCACAACACACAGTTTCAAATTTTGTGTGTGTAGGAATAGGACCTAAAAACATGGGCACAGGTGCACCTAGAAAATAGGAACAACCCTACAAAGGGGACACTATCACCACTTTGAGGATACTACAATAACATGGTGTTACTATCTAGGTGGGGCACTACTATCTAGTGAGAAAACATATCCTAGAACCCTGTTGATGACACTCAAAGTTTTTTAGAACCCAGTTTTTAGAACCTAGATCATCTACAATAGTCACTTTACATATAAGTATTTATTTAAGCATATTTATTACTATTTTTAGAGATTCAAAGAAGGTCAAAATCTATAAAAATCATTACTTAATTATTGCATATCATTTAACTAATTTAGACATCTCAGCCCTTTAATCTAAACATAGATTTTATATAGTTAAACCGTAAAAGGTTAAATCAAAAAGCATAACTCAGAACAATAAAAGGTTCACAAAGCATAATTAAAGTAATAAATAGTACAACAAGCACATATAAATCAAGTAAAAGATGTAAATATACCTCTCCAAAATGAGGCTAAACTTTCACATTAGTATGGGTTTTGTCAAAAATATCTACAATAATTTGATTATCATAGTCAAGTTTTGGGAAAGCAAGCCCAAGGCATCATTTCTCCTATTCTAGTAGTTGATAATTTCAATCAACAAGGTTTAGTATTTATTAAATATCTTAAGGCACATCATTCACAGATATATTTTATCAAGGCAACAAGTTTAGAGACATAGGAAATGTTATATAAAGATCAATAATTTCAGTTGTAAAGTACAAATCATGCTAAGCCTACAAACATTCTAAAAAAAGGCTTTCTAGCAAAAGAGCCTCCATAACACCATATGCCTATAATAAGCATGGTTTCAAATGGTAAAATCACATCAATATTCTAAATCACAATTCAAAAAGGTTAAATCTATACTATAAGTAAATTCCCTCTAGCATTCTAGGTTATTATGATTATTATGATTTTAATGATGAACAATACCCAAATTCATATTTCAACACTATTCAACTCTAGCATAGAAATCACATTGCATGAGAGAATACCATTCTTATTTTTGACACAAGACACAATGATAGTGAGTCTCCCATGAGACTCATTGATTAGTATTGTATCTTAGGAGTCCAAAGAGCACAAAAATGTTGATTAGTTCTTTGTTAGTGAATCAAGTTATATATATATATATATATATATATATATATATATATATATATATATAATGAAACTAAACACTCTTGCATAATAATTAGAGGGAGCATTAAATAATGTATAAAACCACAAAATAGGGATAAAAACACACATAAAATTTACCTCCTTTATTGAAATAAATATCCACTTGTTGGCATAGTATATGTTCTTACTCAATCTATGGCATTAGAGACTTTAATCAATGTTTTCCTCCATATTGCTAGCATTTATCTAATTGCCACTTGTGGCTTTGATAGGCTTGGCTTGGATTGGTGTGAATCTTGATATCAATTTAGCATTATAACATTACTTTGATGGCTTCTTTAAAGCATTCCTACAGAATAACCTTACACACAAAAGCTTATTTGGGTAGAGTGAGGACACTTGTATTTATAGGTGTCAAAACTAACTCTAACCCTAGGGAGGATAGATTTAGTTCTAACTTTGGTTGAGTCTAAAATAACCTAGGTTGAGCTAGGTTAACCCTAGGTTAGGTCAAATCAATCACTTGACAACTCATTTTATATATTTATGAGCTAAGAGAACTTAGATAAGATATTTATGAGGTTGTGACTCACCTTTTTTTTGAATTTTAAGAACTAATAAAATATTTTATTAGCTCCCTTGACTTTGACCTCATGTTTATTGAAAATTTTTCTTTTTAGATAAATGTTATTCACTAATTTAACTTGGAATTCTTACTTAATAATTGCTAATTGATATTTATTTTTTCATTAATATTGCTTAGTGATTTTTAGATTTTATGAATTATTTTAAATGTTGTGTATTAATAGATCAACAGGCCAAGAATGTCGAATTACTAGGTCACAATTTTACTAAGGTTAAATCCAAGCTAGGTTATGGGTGCATATAGGGTAATACCCTAAATAAGCAATCCTCACCATGTTTACAGGTAATTAAATCCCTTAAGTTTCCAAATTTGGGCATCTAGGTGATTTATAAGCTTAAATTGTGTCATTTTATAGAAATGGATCTGAATCCCAGTTTAAACATGAAAGTGGCCAAAAATGAGTGTATATAGTTTGTTTGAGAAGGCATTAGAAGATAGGCATAACAACATATTTTCAAAGAATAAAAAAACCATTAATAAGAAAAATAAGATATTGATAGAGGAATGATGCTCCAAACAAAGTTTGAGAACCTATGATGTCCCCTTAAGGGAGTGGCTAGCACATAATATTGATGGATGATCCTTTGAAAAAAATTAAGAATGAAATTAGCCCATGGATGAGATTAATTCAATCAAGATAATGTTTGAAGGTATTGATTAAAATATTTATTTGCCCAAAGCTGGTTATAATCAGTAACAAATATTTAGACACTAATTTTTCTAAAGGAAATTATAATTAGTGGCACATGTATGTACCCTAATAGGGTAGAGGGGTTGAAATATTGATTTTCCCAAAGGTATTTATAATCACTTTGATGACCTGGATTGAATAATGATTTATGCCCCAGTAGGGCAAATTTAACCATGATAAATTGGTTATGCCCCATTAAGATAGATTGGTAAGCATCACTCAAGGATATAACTTTGTCACATAGATTAAATATGAGTAGGTGAAAATATAGGTGTGATGTTCTAATGACTTTTCAAATACTAAAGAAGCCACAAACAACCAAGCACACAAGGATGCACAAATTGATGAAATAGATGATTGGAAGAATAATGGTGGCCAAGCTGATTCGAGATATATCGTGTATCTAAACACTACCTACATAGTGTAAATAGACCTCAAGCCAATGTAGTTCAACTAAGATTTAGGAGAAAATGCAATGAGGGATAGAATAGAAGAATAATAATTGATCAATGTGAATGATTTAGTTGTACCTACCAATATAAATATGCTCATCCTTATTAGCAGTAAGGGATAACTATCAATTTTCCATAATAGGTCAAAAAATCTCATGTAATTAACCCAAAATCATGGATTGATAGTGAACTAGTATATAAGATAGGTATGCATTTGGGCTACCTAATAGTACGAAGATGCACATCCTAAATAGTAGGGATTATAATTCATTTATGATTTAATTATTTTGTGTTTGGTTGATGTTTGGTATGTGCCAAGTTTGTGATCCCAAAGAAGTACTTTCAACTGCATTGATCGATAGGTCTATTAGCCTAATTTTTTATACCACGTGATAGTAAGCAGCATGATATAAAATACCATAATGAATTGGTTGTAATATACATAAGGATTGACTCCTGACCCAATAAACATTTGAAAACAATGCACCAATGATAAAAACCATGATGACAATGTTTATGTATGAGTATGGATGGACTCAAGTATAATGCATAAAGAATCACCCAATGAACACATATACACTGAGTCAAGGCACAACAATGAAATCAAATAAACAGTCAAACAAACAAACAAATAACTAAGCAAACAAACAATAATTAAAGCTTGAAAATATAAGAAATAAAAAGCATCATGTCATTAACCAATTCAGTATCTATGTGTGAAGGCTAAATGGAATGATAAATAAATGCTTCCCCTAAGAAAGGATTTATGCAAGGGAACTATATGTGGGGATAAGATATCCCAATATAAGTTGCATGCTTTGAATCACTGCAGTAAAGCAAAAGCTGTGAGTTTGGCCTAAAAGTGTGAATTAGATAGTTCCCCTAAGTAAGGATACATGCAAAGGGAAGTTCACACCCCCAAAGATACATGGCCTAAAAGTGAAAATTATATGATTCCCTTAAGTAAAGATGCATGCAAAGTGAAGGTCACACCCCCAATGGGAGTGGAATGGTTTGGAACCAATAATGAATTTGCCCTAATGGGGAAGATCAAGGATTGGTGACTAAGTTCAAGATAGGACAAATATTTTTGTATTTTTAGGCTTTATATCTCTCAAGGATATTATAAGCCATTTTCAAATGTTTAGGTTTTTGAAATGTTTTGAATGTTTTTGGAATTTTTAGGGTATCTTAACTCATTATAGATTGACAAGATGTTGCTCATAAAATAGTGAGAGTATGGGATAAACCAAGCAAGGGTGTAGTAGTGCATCAATTTTAAATGCACAATGCATACAAAATTGACTCATAAAATGATGAGAATGTTGACTTAGGTTGTTCATAAAATACTAAGAGTGTGATTAGGTTACTCTCCAAATGGTGAGAGTGTGGCTTAGGTTGCTCATAACATGGTGAGAGCATGGCAAAAGGGGTGACTAGGCTGACCTCAATGTAAATTGAGCACTACCTACATAATCCTAAAGGACCTTAAGTCATTGTAGCTCCATCTATAGTAGTGGAATATTTGGAAATGATTTTAATTTTTTGGGGGTTTTCAGTATCTCAACTCAATAGAGAATTAAAGATACAACACAGCCTAACTCATAAAATGGTGAGAGTGTGGCTTAGGGTTCTCGCAAAATGGTGATAGCATTCAAACTTAAATTAATGGTGAGAGAGTTCAAACAAGGGTGGTTGAGCTGACCTCAAAAAATATAGAGTGTTGCCTACATAGTCAAAATGGACCTCAACCCATTATAGTTTTGCCTACAATGGTGAAAGCTTAAAAATGGTTTCTAAAGATGTTGGGGGTGTTTTTGATATCTCACTCAATAGATAATTACAAGATATAACATGACCTAACTCACAAAATGGCAAGAGAATGGCTTTAAAATGCTTGAAAAATGGTGAGAGTGTGGCAAAGGGGTGACTGAGGTGACCTAAATGTAAATTGAGTGCTACCTATATAGTCTTAATGGACCTCAAGTCTTTATAGTTCCACCTACAATGGTGAAAGCTTGGAAATGGTTTCCAAATTTTTTGGGGGTATTTTCAGTATCTCAACTCAATAGAAAATTATGAGATACAACATGGCCTAACTCATAAAATGGTGAGAGCATGGCTTAAAAATTCTTGCAAAATAGCTAGAGCATGGATTACCAATGTTTTGGTGTTTTTAGTATCTCAACTCAATGGAAAATTATGAGATAGAACATAGTCTAACTCATAAAATGGTGAGAGCATGGATAAGGGGTGACTAAGCTGATCTCAATATAAATTGAGCACTACCTACATAGTCTCAAAGGACCTCAAGTCACTGTAGTTTCACCCACAAGGAGGTATCCATCTAAGTACTAGAAAGTTTAGGTATAGGCAAATGGCAAGATATGACACAATGATGGCAAGGTGATGCGGCAATGCATGGTAAGGGAGTTTTTCTTAATTTGTCCAAAGGTAGTTATAATTAGGAAACAACAACAAAGGGGTCATTGGTACTAATTTTTCCATAAGCAACTATAATTAATAGAATGAATACCAATATAGAATGTAACAACAAATAGAGGATGCAATTGCCATGACCACTATCATCCTGCTTTCATAAAATGCCATTTAAAATTTTGAATATGAATTAACTATTGGAATAGCATCTGTCATCAACCATTGAATGTGCCTAAAGTAAAAATGAATTAGAACCAAGGCCAAAATTGATATGTGGGGTTAGGTAAAAAAATTGTCCAATAAATATGTTAAGGTATGGTGGGATGGTATAATGTATGGTACAATGAATAGCTATATTGTGGCATAACTTAAATGATCCTTAAAGATAATAATTTGAATCCTTCAAGCTTAAACATATTAGAGGTGTGCTATGTTCACTAGTTCATCAAGTTCATCTCCCTTTGGTGTGGTGAGTCTATATGCTCCAAAACCTTAGTTAGCAATAACTACATAAGTCCCTAACCAATTAGGTTGGAATTTTCCCTAAGTATTTATCTCGATATTAACATTATTCTGATTTTATTTTAACACAATGTCACTAATCTTGAACTATCAATGCTTAAAACATCAATTATATTGGCCATATAATCTATTTTGATAAGCCTAAAGGTCATTCAAGGTGGCCATGCACTTTCCATCAAGCAAGTTTAGCTCTTGTAAGTGAGATACTTTGTAGTCCTCATCATCAATGGTATACTACAATGAAATCTAAAGGAAGGCAACTTGACCTCGACAAGAAGAATGGCCTCAGTGTCATAAATAAGGGAATATGGGGTAGCTCTTGTTGGAGTATGGAATGTGGTAGGATAATCCTAGAGGGAATTAAATAGCTACAAGTGCCAATTATGACCAATGTTATTAACAATATTCTTCAAAATATCTATAATGGTTTTGTTAAAATCTTTAGCTTAGTCATTTCCTTACGGATAATAGGTGGTAGAGAAATGTTTTTTGATATGATATTGAGTACAAAATGCTTTCACATATTTTTTTTTAAATGATCTTCCATTATCAAATATAATGTCAAAGTGTATACCATAATGGCAAAAGAGATGGGTAAATATGAATTTCGATATCTACTTACATGTTACGTAAGTGATGGGAATGGCTTCTGCCCACTTAGTAAAATATTTGGTAGTAGTAAGGACATGTTTATGTCCATCTAAAGATGTAGGATTTATCTTTATATGAAGTTGAGTTTCCACATTGAGAATGACAATGTTGTTGTTAGTGGTCTGACCATTTTAACTAGAGCATGAATCAGATTAGCATGATTCTAACACTTTACACTCTTTTTCACATATGCAGCTACATATATTTCTATAGTCAACCAGTAATAACCAGTATATAGTAATTTATTGGCTAGGATTATCTTGCTAGTGGGGACTCCACACACTCCATGAACTTTCCTCAATGTTAATCTAAATTATATTGAAGATAAACAATGAATCAAAGTTCTATCATAGCTTCTATGATACATGGTGGGTCCAAGTAGGGTGTAACAAGAGGCTTTGTGGATGAATGATTTTTATTTATTATGTGAAAGGTCAGGGAGAATAATTTGGTCTTGGAGATAGGAATATATGTCAGAATACCAAGGAGATATGGGGCCAACAATGTCACAAACCATCTTAATGATTGATTGTTCATACACTGGTGATAAAATATGTTCAATAATAAATTGATAATCCCCAGCTCTATCTATAATCTAAATAATTGGATCCAATTATGTCCATGGCATTAGCTATTTTTTATTAGCTTGAGGTATCCATTCAAATGAAATTTGTTGATTGAGAGTATCGACCATATCTTTATATGGTACCAACATCTCATCCTTTGTCTAGTATTAGTTTGTGACCTAATTGATTATTCGCTATGAATCACTGTGAACTAGTAAATGTTGGATGTTCCACTGTACTACTTGTTAAAGTCTTATAATGAGTGTTTTATATTCATCCATGTTTTTAGTATAGGTAAAACCAATACAAAATGACTTAGGAATAAGATCCCCTTATGGCATGATAAATAATAAGCCAATACCTAAACTGTGTATGGTGAACGAATCATCAAAGTACATCTTCCATTATTCTACCTCAAGAGGTGCTTCTAATTTTACAATGGTCCTGATTGCTTTATTTGTAAATTTGAATATAAGAGGTTGAGTATCTGGAATAGGAGCTTATCCAAGCTGATCTATGATTACATATCCCTTAATGGCTTTTTGATTAGGATATTTGATCTAAAACTTGCTTAAAATTCTAATCCACATTGTCATATAGCCCTGTAAGGTTGTTTAGGAAAGTAGATACTTTAGAAAATCTACATTGGCATGATAATGGTCTTGTTGTCCAACATGTAGTGATGTAACTTTTGGGCTGTGAAAAACATAGCTAAATAGGCTTTTTTGATCAACATATAATTGTGCTCATATGTAACCAATTTTATGCTCAGATAGTACACAACCTGATCCTTACCCTATTCATTGTGTTGTGTTAAAATTACCCCCAGGGCATTTTCAGTAGCTGATAGGTAAATTAGTAATGTCTTATTTAACATAGGTGTAATAAAATAGGTGGATTGGTTAGATATTCCTTAAGATGTTCAAATGTTTTTTGGAAATATTTAATTCATGAGAAAGTAATGCCCTTCTTTATAAAGTGTGTAAACAGATCAAATTTATTAGCCAACTATGATATGAAGTGTTGGATTGACTAAATCTTGCCCTGTAAACCACAGATCTACTTCAAGGTATATGGTAGTGGCATTTTGGTAATGGCTCAAACTTTGGTTGGATCAAATTTAATGCCACTATGAGAGATAATGAAGCCTATAAATTTATCAAAAGTTACTCTAAATACACATTTATTAGGGTTTAACCTAGAATTGTACTCTTAAAGTCTCTCAAATATTATTCAAAGTATGGTTAGATGGTTAGCACAGGTCTATGATTTACCCAAGATGTCATCGACATATTCCTCAACAATATTATGTATCATATCATGTTAAATCACTATCATAGCTCTTTGGTATGTGGCTCCTACATTCTCAAGTCCAAATGAAATCACCTGATAACAAAACATTCCCCATAAAGTGGTGAGAATTCTCTTATGTTGGTCTTTTAGTGTTATTCTAATTTGATTATATCCTAACAATTCATCCATAAGAGAATGCATTTCATATCCAATCATTAAGTCAACAATCATATCAATGTTTTGGCAGAGGAAAGTCATCTTTTATGTAGACTTTATTAATATATCAAAAATTAGTGCATATTGTGATGCCTTCTAGTTTCTTACTCACTGTTATAATGTTATAAATCCATTATGAATAATCAATCAACTAAATGCATTTCACGTCTAAGAGTTTATCCAACTCTTTCTTGACTAGCATAACAATACAAGGATATACTTTTCATAGATTCTTCTTAACTAGTTTGGTATCAAGATATACAACATGATGGTTTACAACCAAGGCATGATCTAAATCTATCATATCTGAATAAGCCCATGAAAATATATCAACAAGCTCCCTCATAAAGGTTATAAATACTTCATATTCATCCTCAGTGAGGGGCGTACCTAATTTGATCCATTTTGGGTCCTCTAAAGTACCATTGTTAACCTTAAAAGTTTCTTCCACAAAAATTTTATAACCATTTTCTAAAATAGTTGGCAATGATGTAAATTATTTGGAAATGATAAAGTCCTCTGGCCAAACTGGCTCATCTAATTCTCCCAAGGAGGATGAATTAGAATCTCCTAATGCTAGTAAAAGATAAGTAACAAATACTTGTAGATACTCTTGAAAAAATTGTATAAAATTTTACCGTTCTTTAGTACTAATCTCAAATCCATATATAATCCTTGGACTATTGGTCTCTTGCACTCCATGCGAAGAGAGGTGAACATCCCCATATAATGGCACCTAAAAAAAGTTTTCACTAAGAGACTTGCCTTTTTATTTACTTTTAATCTAGTCTAAAAATGCCACAAAGTGGTTTTCACTTTTAGACCTCAATGTTTGATTTTGTTTTTATTTTTGGTCAAGGAAGTTCATCCGCTCTCTGAAATAGGCAGCAGGATCCAATATGATAAAAAGTCCCTACTTGTGATCTCCAAGAATAATATGATTCCTCAATCCTAGAAAGATGCAAATGGAATCATCATTTTCAAACTCATCTAATAGCATTATTGACTCTTGTTAGTCCCAATCTATCAACTGTGGGTGATAAAGGCTAAGTGGAAAAGGGAGATAAATAGGTTTAACAATACAAACATCATAGGGGTTGAACAAATTTGTATTTATAAGGTCACCATAGATGTTATAATCAGACCCTACATCATTTCTGACATCATCTTCACTAGTCAATGGTGTTAGAACTCAAATAAGGTATGTGGGGTCACCCCCAAGTAGTTTAAATCCAATACCATGGGTTATTTTGTACTTGGTCATTGAAACTAGCTTGATCATCCCTTGTTGATATATCTTCATGCCTTTGCCTTCATAAACTAAGTGATCTATAATCCATTTAGTTATATGATACTTTATGCTTTGGTAACATTTAGTTAGATCATTAGTATAAATCCATGAATCATCTTCAGCTAAGGGGTCTTATTCTAGGCCAAAGGCCATTTTGAAGGAAATGGGTTTATTGAGCTAAGATTTTCCCTTGCTCCATCACTCCATCTTAGTAGTTTTGGCCTTGGGTCTCCCATAGGCTTTTGTATTTTATGGAAACATAGCAATGTGGAAGTATTCATGGGTATTGTATTCTCTGATACCTTTGTTAGATATGTAAAAGTGATTTTTAATGTTTGGTAGAGGTGCAGATGAGGTAGAAGCTAAGATTTTAGGGTCAATGTAATTGGATTCTAGTCCTGATTTAATGTCTTTCACTTTATCATCCTTTCCTTTATCATAATTGGTCATAGGATTCAAGCCAAAATGATGATTATAGCTCTTATACTCTACCTTGAAATGCTTACAATATTGAAATGGCTAGATATTAACTGGGATAGTCACTTTCATCCTTGAATGGGGAAATTTAATACACTAATGTAACATAGAAGGTATGGCCCTAATTTCATGGATCTAGGGTTATCCCAATAACAAATTGTAAGATAATTCTAGGTCTAAAACATGGCATAGAGTATCATGGTACAAAGTCCCAATGACCACTAGCAAGTTAATAGTACCTTGTGATTCTCATTTTTCATTCATATACACCTTGATAACAATGGTATATGGTTTTAGATTAGTCATTATGTACCTGAGATGCCTTATCAACTTTAGAGGTATAATTTTTAGGCTCAAACCATTATCTACATGGATGTGTTTAACCTTATGGTTTTTTATACTGACCTTGATGTACAATGGATTATTATGTAATGGGCCCAAGGATGACATGTCACTTTGGTCAAAGGTAAGTCATTGGCCATGATCCAAATGTCCTACCATGGCTTGAAATGTATTTAGCATGATGTCATCAGGTATGAGGGATTAGCTTAGGTACTCATTTATTAAATCTTTGTGTATGCTATATGTACACAAAAAATCCATGATGGATATTTATATAGGTGTCTTCTTTAGTTGCTCCATAATGTCATAGGTCTTCCCTTAGATCTTTGAAGTTAGCTTGTTTTTTATAAGCATAGAGGTCTAAATAGGCTTATTCATAGTATTTAGTTGTGGGTCTTTGATGGTAATCTTGGATCATCAAGTTATGATTCCATAATCTTGATCTGTTATAGAGCTTTGGTAATTGGTTAGATAGTTAATAAGGCCTAGAATGGTAATCCTTGTGTGGTGTTGAGCCTAGCTACTAACACATTTCAAAGAAGAATTATCAGTAAAAGGAGGTTGGTAGGAATTGTTGGGTATAGGTCTTGGTCTATTGGTAGTTGGTCATGGGTTAATGGTAATGGTGGTAGCTTGACCACCTAAAACATGTCTCACAACATTGTTATAGGTATGCATGATGGCATGATGGCCTCCTTGGTTAGTTTGGTCAATTTTCCCTTAGTTCTAACCATTATGTTATTGTTATTATTGGCATTATTGTTGATTTTAAAATGGAGTTATTTATTGATGTTGTTGTTATTATTGGTATTATTATTTCTTATTTTTATATTTTGGAAATGGATTATGATAGATACCCAAGTTACGATTAGTCATAAGAGCATGGATATCTCATTATATCTCTACATTGTCCAACATATTCTCAATCAGATGCCTTAGCTATATACATTGATATATAGAATGTCCTTTGACATGATGGTACTCACAAAATTCATGTTATTTTTACCAATTGAATAAAGGGAATTCCTTTTGGGAATGACTTTGGCACTGTCTAGCTAATTATATTTACCTAAACCAATTTATAGAATACAAACTCAATAGGCTCCCCATGGTCACTGAATTATGTAACAATCTTTTCTTTAGAGGAGGGGCTTACAATTGGGCTTGATTTTGTGGTTATTAGTTTTGTAGATGCCTTGGTTGAATTAATGGAGGTGTTGGTTATTAAATGGGTGGAGGTAAATGGACAGTCAGTGTTTTCACCATTTATACATTATGGGATTAAGTAACCCTATTGCCAAAAACATTCTTGTTTTGGTTTTAGGCTTTTGGATTTTCATTATTGTTGTACTAGGCTAGTGGTAAAGCTGGTATTTGAATAGGGTTCTAATTTTGGATATGGATTTGGTTTTGGTTTTATTATTGGCCTTGATGCTAATTTTGGCTCTAGTTGAAACAAGACAGCTTGATTATCCATTTTTTGATAAGGGATTTTTAAATATTTATCCCTTTGTCAATAACCTCTTAGAATGTATGAGCACATTGTAGATAGAGATGATAAGATATCTTGTTGTGTAAACTCTTGGTAAATATTATGGCTAATTGCTTATCTGGTAAATTATGAGTGAATCAACTCGCCAATGCTCTCCATCATTATAAATAAGTAGAAAATCCTTCACCATTTTTATATTTTGCTTGGCCCAAGTTCACCACTATAATCTCTTGCTTGAGATTATAAGAAAAATGTTGTACAAACTTCTCATAAAGATCATCAAAGTCAAGTACATAATTCTTTGGCAATTTCAAAAGCCATTATAAGGCTTGTCTAGCTAGACTTCTTGGAAAGATGAGAAGAAGATATATATCATTGAATGCCACTGGTTGGAAAATAACAAATAATTCCTTTAGATGCTCTTTGGGGTTGCCTTTTCCCATATATTTGTCAAATTTGGGTGGCTTATAACCCAGAGGAAATGGTATTTGAAGATAATCCATATTAAATGGATACAAGCATATTTCATCTAGCTTGAACTTATTTGTTTGCTTTCTAGTCTAAATGAATTAAATTGTATCATTCATTTGAGGTAACTCTTTTGATAGGAAGTTAGATGGTGTGGCTTGTTGATGTTGGGGTTGCATAGTAAAAGGTGGATTACCTTGACCGGGGTATGAAAGAATGGCATAGTACATATTGTTTGTCTAATTGGTTGAATGACTAGGTATACATAGATGTGCATTAGGATTTTACTATTGATATATAATATGTGTTGTTTGAAAACATTATGGATAGGGTTGGATACATAGCCTTGGTTGGTGAATTATAGTTGTGGTAATGACATTTTTCTAAGTGGTATATGTTGGTATTGTTGGGTTTGGGTAGGAACTTGTTGTCTACTCATCAAAACCTTTGTATAAAGGAAACTCATTGTTGACTAAATCCCTAATGTTAAATGTTTTGTAAATTGGATCCCTATTATATTTGTGATACCTTTTGGGTAGAAGGTAATTATTTCCTAGCACCTAGTATCTACTATATATTGGGACCTTGTTATTGGTTAAACACCTATTGTTGGTTAGGCACTTATTGAGGGTTTGGCATTTATTTTTATTGACTAACACTTTTTGACCAATAGAAACATGTTGTGGATTAGATAACGTTTGTGATGTTTGAGGTATATTGGACTATGTTTATTGTGTTAGAACATTTGTTGCCTTTTATTGAAGTGGTATAATGTTATACACTTGTTGAGGTGGTATGTTGGTCTATTATTTTTGGTTTGTTGCCCCATATTGAATACTTAGGGAAGAAGTTGGTTGAGGAGTGAAGGTTGTTTTTTTGTGTTTAGGAATTATGCATAACTATCCCTTGTTATTACAACACTTATGGTATTAGCTACAGGAATTTGTTATGTATTACTCAACAGCATATTATACCCACTTTGGTTCAAATTGGAATGCACTTGCATTTTATCTAGTACAATTTGAATGAGGGATTTTGTTTGAGTATTAGTTTCTTCCATCACAATGGGGACATTATACATGTCACCGACCAGCATGTTTTATCTATAAGGGTCTATGTTCTAATTTGCATAGATCTAAGAATCTATTTATGGCCCTATTTAAGGATCTATCTCTATAAATGGTGTGTTTGAAAAAACCATTGCATTTAAATTATGAGCTAGGTTAAAGTAATTTTTGTGTGCTTTTTGTATATATTCCATTTGATTTTTATAAGACCTTTCCCTTTCAGAAGCATACTTTGGCTCTGTTGAGGTATTTTCACTAAAAGTTGATTATAACTAGTTGATACATGTTCAAATTATTGGTTACAAGGAATATTATTAGGCATTATAATCAAACTAGATAGACTTTCATGTGGGAAGTCTAGTGGTAATTTGGCTCCTACCTCTACTACCCTAACTAGAATTTCATATTTATTCTCCAACAAATAGTGATCAAACAAACATGGATAATAACTTGTCTATGATGGAATTGTTATGTAGTAGGGATCTTGTTGTTGGATTTGTTCAATAATAGGCATCACTTGAGTAAGCTACTACGTAATTTGCTCTTGCTCTTAACTTGGATAAGATGGTGCACTCAGCAAATATTGCACTATTAGGTCATGTCTTTGTTCTTCATATGGAATATTCTAATATGGATATGGATTCATATCATATGATATATCATCACCATATGACTCTTGAATAAAGGGGTCAATAGTAAAAAAGTTCTCATAGTCTAGATTATACATAGTCCCGCTACGTGTATAAGAAGGCATGTTTGGATCTATGACTAGGTCTCTAGAAAAATAAAGGTCTAAAATGGAAAATAAAAAAGGTATGAAACAAACAAAATTTATCTCTATAAAAGAGGTCCAAAGGCTAAAATAACTAATCTAGGTCTATGGAAAAGGTAGAATAAAAACATGAAAATGGTCTCACAAAGGTACTGATTTACCTAAAGGCAGTTATAATTAGTGACAAAGGTGAAACAAAAACTCAAAACCAGTCTATGGCTAAGGTAATTATTTTCCCAAAGGTAATTATAATCAATTCCAAGGTATCTATACAAGATAGAAAAATCATGAACTAGTTTGAAAGCAAACAATCATGATTTTCCCAAAGGCAATTATAATCATTAGCATGGAAAAAAATGTAAGACTTAGAAATAAAGGTTGATCTAAAATAAGAACTTGAAATCAAACTAAATCTAAGTTAATTGGCTTGGATAAACTCAACAAATGGATCAAAAACAATCTAATGATAAGTTAATTATCTTGGAAATACATTGGGTAATTGGTTCACAAAAGACTCTTTAAAAAATGGAACTAGGACATTTCAAAATTTAGGACAATAAACTCTAAATAAGGCAAATAGAAATAGCATTCTATATAAAGGATGCTAAAATAAGGCACACAATAATGAAAAATCACTAAGTCTAGGAAAGGGGTCTTTACACCAAATAAGAATTCAATCCAAGTATCAGAATCTAAATGCAAAAGGTAGACCATATAAGCCTAAATTAGATGAGGCTTTGGCATAAACTTGGTTAGTTTAGGATTTGTAATTTTAAAGATTGAATTTCAAATTTAATGTAAAATATTCAAATTTTCTAAGGCAAAATAGGTTAGACTAAAATGGGCAGTGTAATCGTGCATCTTGAAATAAAAGTTATTAATAGTTTTGGAACTTGGTTTAAAATGAGACAAGTGTTTTGGAAAAACTTAGGTAGCATAAAAAATCATTCAAACAAATGGCATACAAATGTTTTTGGACAAAAAAATCTAAGGTAAATGTTTAAATAAAATGGACAGTGTAACAATGCCTCATTAAACAATTGACACACAAATAGTTTTAGATTAAAAACTCTAAGGAAAAAGTGTGAAACTAAATGGGTAGAGTAACCCTCTTAGGTAAAAGTAGTATGAAAACATGTGAATTTTATGACTCATTTCAATTTTGACATAAATAATCCATTTTATACCCAAACACACATGTAAATAAAAGAAAATAGAAATAGCACAAAGTGCAAATCCTATCCCTAAACTAGCAAGGTGTGCATAGATTTGGTCAAAGTTTCCACTAATGTACCAATGCTAAAAAATAATTAAGTGTTAATCCAAAAAATAAAGAATAGGTGTAGGTAGAGTTTTTAATCCCCCCCTTTATCTCTCAAGCATGAGTACATGGCACAAACTTAGAGTGTGAAGCACTCAACATTTGGCAAGATATTCCATGTTAAGTGGGGTTTACTAAAATATATAAGTTTCAAAATACACTAAATGATCCCATGTATGTCTAACATAAGGTAACACCACATCATTTGGATTTAAACTTGCTAACTTACTATGTAAAGGTATAGTCCTTTGTATAGTGACTTCAGTCATTTACTGCTTAGTGAAGTCCAATGTTTAGCATGAGTCGATCTAGGTTTTCATCAAGATTGGTAGGATAACCAATCAACCACTATTCAATCCCAATAACATGTGCCCAAATTTATATACCCTACCATGTAATGGGGTGGTATGATGCTAAAATATGGAACCCCAAGTAAATACACCCCTAAATAACTTGTGAGGAGGTAATGAACTCCAACACACAAGCCAAATGCAAAAAAAGAAACAAATGAAAATTTGAAAGACTTTAAAGGTAATTTATAGGTCACCTAAGTCACTCAGAGCTTGGAGAGATCACATACAACATTATTTCCATTCTAGGTTAAACAAACAAGGCAATAAACAAAGTAATTTTGGTCACTTGAGTTCCCTATAGGGGAGAGGGGGAGAGCATACATGAAAAGTTTTTGGCTTGCCACACACAAAGAATTTAAACTAGGATCTTTGAAACTAGCTAATAAATAAAGAACAAACAAAAAGATAAAAGTTATTAAAGGTTATAACTAAAGTAGATTTTTAGTTTAAAGGCACCAAATCAAATGTGAATGAAATTTTGACCCCGTAGCCTTGTTTATTCTTGTAAAATTTAAATTAAAAAAAGACAATTTTTTTAGGTTAATTTTAAGCACTAAAACAAAAGTGTGTATGAGACTTAGAAGTGTTGAGGCCTCTCTTTTTCCACCTTGGTTCCTACAAAAATGTTAGGGGGTTCTCTTGTCTTTAGGGAAAAAATCAAACCAACAAACAACATTCCATTTTTAGCTCTCAGGTTTTTGAAAAACACATAGTGAAGTCATTGTTTATACAACAAAGCAAAGCCATTGATTCTAGCAAAGTCATTATTTTCATATGGTAAAGATAGATAGAAACTGGTTTCTAATGAAATCACCATTAAATAGTGGCAAAGTCATCAATTAGTCTAGGCTAAGTCACTGAATATAGCAAAAAATATAGTGAAATCATTGAAATCAAGTACAAATATACATGTCGATGTCATCATTTCCATTTTTCAATGTTGTCATTACACAGGGCAAAGCCATTATTTATTCAAAATAAAAGATTGTAAACAGGGGATCGAAAAGGTGAATTTTTTTATTATAGATAGAAAAAAATGACAAGAATTTTAAGCACAAAACTCTAAACTTGAAGATTTAAATGCTATTTTTAAGAAATCTAAAGGTTCTACATCATTCTTCTTGGCCATACAAGATGTGTGGTCCCACTGGGTGTACCATTATGTATCTTAGGAGTTTAAAGAGCACACAAATTTTGATTAGTTACTTATTAGTGAATCAAGTAAAAATCCATGTATAGCAATGCAATGAAACTAAACACTCTTACCTAAGAGTAAAGGGAGCATAATATAATAGATTAAACCACAAAATAGATATTAAAACACACAAAAAATTTATTTATCTTGTTAAAATTGATGTCCACATATTGGCATAGTAGATGTTCTTACTTGGTCTATGGCATCAAAGACTTCAATCAATGTTTTTCTCCATGTTGGTGGCATTTCTTTAATGGCCACTTGTGGCTTTGTTAGGCTTGGCTTGGCTTGTTTTGAACTGGATATCAATTTGGCATTATAACATTACTTTGATGGCTTATTGAAGGTATTCCTACAGAATAACCTTACACAAAAAATTATTTTTGGGTAAAGTGAGGGAACTTGTATTTATTGGTCTTAAAACTAACTCTAACCCTAGGGAGGTTAGGTTTAGTTCTAACTTTGGTTGAGTCTAAAATAACCTAGGTTGAGTTAGGTTAACCCTAGGTTAGGTCAAAGCAATCATGAAGGTTTGACAACTCATTTTAGATATTTATGAGCTATGAGAACTCATAAAATATATTTATGAGGTTGTGACTCACCTTTTTCTTGAATTTTAAGAATTAATAAAACATTTTATTGGCTCCCTTGACTTTGAACTCATGTTTATTTAAAAAATCCCTTTCTAGATAAATGTTATTCACTAATTCAACTTGGAATTTTTACTTAAGGAAGCTAATTGATATTTTCTTTAAAAATAATCTTGCTTGGTGTGTTTTAGCTTTTAATGAATTATTTTAAATGTTGTGTATTAATAAATCAGGTCAAGAATGTCAAATTACTAGGTCATAATTTGGCTCAGGTTGAATCCAAGATCGGTTATGGGTGTATTCAAGGTAATACCCTAAATAAGCAAGCCTCACCATGTTTCTAGGCAATTAAATCCCTTACATGACTGAATTTGGGAATATAGGTGATTTCTAGGCTTAAATTACATCATTTGATATAAATTGATCTGAATCCCAATTTATACATGAAAGTGGCCAAAAATGAGTGTCTACAAGTATTGTTTATCCCTACTTGTACATACTATCCTACTTTCTTGCTCCTTGTACATAGTTTCATTTTTATGTTGCTTGTACATAGATTATTTCCAAAAAATACATAAATAATATAAAAATTCAAAAAAGCACAAAAACATTCAAATATTTACTTAGAAAATATAAAATTATAAATTATATGCATTGCAATTTTTACATTTATTATATTTTTCAAACACTACATATGTTATTTATCTTAGTATAATTGGGTTTTATCATATATGCATGCTTCACTTACTCTTGTTGAGTGCTTGTAGATCACTTACAGGACTCAAGGCCACTATTTCAATCCATATTTACTATTATCTACCCACTAGGAACATATACACTGATACACGAGTTCTTTATTCGACATATTCATACATTTGGGGGCACCCTATACACAGTTTTGATTACCATGTTACATCTTTATATACATACATCACAAAATGAACATTATTATATATTGATATTGATCATGCTACATTCATATTTTTACCATCTACTAATACTTTAGACTCAGCATATGTACATCCTAGCTCTTACATAGATTTGTATTACATGTTCATGCATACTTTCATTTTTAGCTTTCCTAGTTTAGAATTGATTATATCTCTATGTTTCTTCTATTTGAGTGCATTTGAATATGCCATTACTCTTTGGATCTACACCACTTATTTTCATAGTATCTATGTTTTGAACATGTGCATACGTCCTTATGTGTGCCTTCTTGATTGTGTATGCAAACATTTGAACATGTCCTTCAATGTGGATTTAAGCCAACTTGATTATTTTTTACATATGTGGACATTTGAACATGTTCTTATATGTCTTGCTTTCTTAGATTTAGTGATATGTACCCATGTCCCTTATATTATGACCCCTTGGCCTACATTACGTGCCACATGTGTGTTGTATGTATACTTTATTATATGTGCCATGTCCATGACACTTATATCTTTCTTGTTACACAGTCCAATTTTAGATGCCAGGAAGGACCTCATGCATCTCCCCTTTCTACTTGGGTGTCGTGATGGACATCATCCCCCATCTCACTAGGTAGCTACTCAGTTATTACTTAGATTTTTTGTTGCATACATTATTATATCTATCTTGACAGCCTTATGAATGCTAGACATAACATACATCACATATTATAAACTTAAACTCATATTTTTTTACTTTATAATTTTATGTATGACCATTATATTAGATTATTACAAAGATATCATATATAATTTGGTTAACACACATCTTTCAAAGCTTTTTATTTTAAGGACAATTCTTGCATAGGTTCAACAACTCCCCTCAAAAATAGGGTAATTCACAAGGGTTTGTCACAGAGATCAAGCTCCCATAATGAACTCATAGTACATTTTTAGCACACAGACTCAGATGATAAAAATCAGACTCAGGTAAAGATAGTGGGAAAATAGTGACATAGAGATCAGTATAGTTGCATAAAAATTAGAGCAAATAGACACACCCAATTGCGACACTAGAACTATATGACACTATTATCCAAGATATGGCACTACTGTCCAATAGCCTCAATTTTAGAATATCTAGATTGGTCAAAAAAATATAGTAGGTGTAGTCTAGGTTTGCAAAGATTCAATTATCTATTTACTATTTTGCTTAGTTTAGCTCATATTCATACTAGTTTACTTAGATTGGGGTCATAATGCACAACATAACCGTTCCCATTTTTAGTTTAGATACTCAATTACAAATTATTACACTTGAGTCCATAATCCATATGCTTAGATATTAAATTTAGGGGCATATGTATGGCACATTATTTCTATTTTCTCACTTACACATTGGTTGATCAAATGGAATGACAAACTTCATGTCATTCTCTACATTGTATACATCTGATATCATATTATAGGTTACACCAATTTCATGCCTTATTCCATTTTTAGTGGTTGGAATTCTCATGTGGCCTAGAGCTGCTTAATATATGTGAGTGGCCACAAAACCAACATTTCCAGTTACACTGTAGTTTTAGTTTTAAATGCATCTATTACACATGGTAGGCAAAAATAGAGTCATAGTCTACTTGATTTCTTGAGCCACCTACATGAGATGGTTGTACACACCACTAGTCCAATCCAAGATATCCATAGGTCATGATCCACTAAGAAAGGGTGAGAAACAATGGACTCAAAATTGGATTAAGTTCTTGAGCCACCCACACATAAGGATTGAACAAGCCTTTAGCTCAGTCCAAGTTATTCACGGATTGATCACTATATACATATGAACACATAGGTTGTCACCAAGATTATGCATTGGTTCACGTACCCAATGAAGATTATTTATTCTTTTCCTCTCTCTTATCCCTTTTCTCAAATTTTACTTAGTTTTACTTCATTACTTAGTTTTGTCTTTGTTTTTGATATCTCTTAAGTATGTATTAATTTATGCACATTTCACTCATAAGACATGCATTGGAGCATGTTTTACATACTCATATCCAGACTCACAGGGTTCACCTCTTAAATAATTCTAGGCATGATTATTTTTCCTTTATCTTATTTATTTCACTTTGATGTATTTATAGAATAAAAGAGGGGCAAATTTAATCACCTAAAAGTGATAATTGAGTGCTAATAGTGCTACTTGAGACCACCTATCCCTAGATTAGCCCTAGGCCTATCCTAGAGCCTATTTTCATACTTCACTAACCTTTTTATAGACCACAGGCATCCCTAGTCATCCCTAAAGTAGTCACAGACCTTTATTATTACATCTTGGACCTTCATGCCTAGTGTGTTCTACCACTTGACACTAGAGCCATAATAGGGACAGTAGCACCACATGGCACTATTGTCCCAATAATGTCACTATTATCCTTTCTTCCTCTTTTCATAAACGGATATCTTTTCAAATTTAAAACCTTTTAGGGTTAGCCTAGACCTATTTTAGCACCTACACATGCACCAAAATAGTATAAATACATGACTTTTATCCCTTTAACCACTATATGGAAATTAGATTTAAATTACATATGCAAGCTTAGAATAATTTGTGCATAATTACGGTTATCAATCCCTATTCTACCCTACTTCTACATACAACCATCTATAGCATTATTAAGGTCAAATTACTCATTTTTTTAGTCTCAAACACATTCAAATAACTCAAGTCAATTATAATTCTAGATTCACTTGAACTTGTAGTAGCACTTAGGTGGGGAGAACTACATTGGGTTGATCCCTCTTCGAAGTATTGGTATGTAGCCAACTCTCATCATAGTGGGGTGTTGAGGATGTCCAACCTACCCCACTAACAAACACACTTTTTAGCTTATATCAATTAGATGCCCTAAAAAATGTAAGACTAGGGTTTTCTCAAAAATTTAGTTAAAATATACCATATATAGGGTTTTAAAACTCATGCACATAATAATATATCTCACATCTCCAAACACTAGTGCACTCAGAAGCTCAGGACAATCCTGTATAGAGGACACTACTACCAAAACAAAGACACTAGCACCACATGGTGATACTATCCAATTAAGGTGATACTATTTAGGAGGGTTTTTTGTACTTGGATCCTTTTTGTGACACTTAAACTAGTTCATGCCTCAGCTTTCAATGTTTAGATCATCTATCTTAGTCATTTTCTAACTAAGTTCTTGTATTATTTATTGTTATTTTAAGAAAGGTCAAATTAAGTCAATTATGTAACAAATCAATGGTTATATTTATTACATATTTATACCATGATTTATTATACTTGTCTCTTTAACAACACAGGATTTACATTCATCTAAGTCCTAAAAAGTTAAAACACAAACATGTACTACAGGTAGATTCAACGATTATTATTCCAAAGGCACTTCAATAATGATCAGCATCAGTAGCTTCTTTGTAGACAAGTGCTTCAAGGTATGTCAAAAAGGGTATTACCTACTTTATAGTTCCTTTTAAACTTCCTCTAATTACTTCTCCTAACATTTATTTCCTCTTTATGTATCATTCATGTTCATATCTTGTTGTTGCATGATCTTTTCATATGCCTCAGATTATGTTGTTGGTTTGTGGTGGAAATACCTTTGTAGTTAGTTTAGCTATTGTTTGAGCCTCTACATAAGTAAAATTATACTTTTTTAGATGGTTTTTTTTTAAATTTGAATGTATTACCTTGTTTTTCTTATTCCAAAAAACCCAAAATGTTGAAAAACTAAGGAAAACCCCTAAAAATCACAAAATCATGAAAATTAGCTTAGAATTTCCATGCAAGATATAAATCCTTGAAAATTTTATAGGATTTAACCTCTTATATATCCCTAATCATTTACAATCCACATTACCATACCACTATCCTCCCATTTCTAGGAGACCTACATCGGCTCGAGATCCACACAAACTATGTAGGCAACACTTGGATACATGGGGCATCTAAGGTCAACTCGACTAATATTATTCTTCATATTTGTTTCCTCATGGTCTTTAAATTTTATTAAAAATATTTACCTTATGCTCTCTCCATTTTGTGAGTAATCATTACCTATTCCTTTTCTATTATCATGTTTGCTTGTCATCACTTTTCTTTTATCCCATATCTCTAGGAGAACCACATTTGGCCTAAAGCCCTTAGGACTATGTAAGTAGCATTAACTTGTATTTGGGCATTTAGAGACATCTCGGTCATCCCTTTCCTCTTATTCTATTCCCCCTATTACTGAAACCAATTAATTATCTCTTTAACCTAGGGGCATAATATCTGAAGCGTAACACCTCATGTATCACACACAATTATTAATTGATTACATTGAAAATTTTATCTTACTTATTTACATTTATTGTTTGTTTATTTTGTGTGTTGTGTATTTAAGTATAATTATTTTACACTTAAGTCTTGCCTCAACTTGGTCTTGAATTATTTACTTTTGTATTTAGATTATTTTTGCTTGTTTGCATTGGGTACATCTTGTTAGCATTTGAGTCTCGATTATCCATATTTTAATTTTAAGTGGTCTACAATTTGTAATTATGTTGTTTATATTATTTTATATTTTTATTTATTTAATTTCTTTGATTAATTATGATTTTGGTTTATTTTATTGATTTGTTTATGTTTGATACATTTTGCATTACACTTGCATCTTGATATTTTATATCTCTATTCAAGTTGTTTGCACTTTGTATTTAACTATTTGCTTTGTGGTGTTTAAATATAATTTGTTAAACACTTGAGTATTGCTTTTACATGGGCTTGAGTCATTTAATTTTGTAGATAGACTATTTGTATTATTTATTTATATTGTTTGAGTGTTTGTTCATATTATTTGTTTGTTTATTTTATTTATTTGTTTGTATGATTTATTTGTCTTCTATATTGTTTGTGTTTGATTTAGTCTTGTTTCCACTTAAGTCTTGATTTTCCATATTTTAATCACCTAAAAATGTAATTTGAGTGCTAATTGAGACCACCTATCCCCAGCTTATCCATAGACCTATCCTAGAGCCTATTTTCACACTTATTCAGCCTTTGTATGAAACATAGGCATTCCTAGTCATCCCTAAAGTAATCCCAGACCCTCATTCTTTCATCCTAGCCCTTTGGGCCTAGTTTTATACCACTTAGACACTAGCACCATAATAGGGACAATAGTACCACATGGTTCTAGTGTCCCAATGATGGTTCTACTATCATTTCCCTCCTTTTTTCACAAATGGATATCTTTTTAAATCCTAAAACTCCTTGGGTTGGCCTAGACCTCTTTTATCACCCAAAAAAGCACCAAAATAGTATAAATACATGAATTTTAGTCCTATAATCATTATATGGAAATTAGATTAAAAATACAAATTCAAACTTAGAACAAGTTATGCACAATTAAGGTTATCAATCCTTATTTTGCCCTACTTCTATATACTACCATCTATAGAAATCCTAAGATCAGATTACCTATATTCTTAGTATCAAGCACATTTAAAGCACTCAATTCAACTATCATACTAGCTTCACTTACATTTTCACCAACACTTAGATGGGGAGAAATACATTCGACTTAATCCCTCTTTAGAGTATTGGTATGTAAGCAACTTTCATCACAATAGGGTGTTGATGATGTCTAGCCTACCCCACTAACAAACACATTTTTCAACTTGTATTAACTAAATGCCCTAGAAACATGGAATATTAGGGTTTTCTCATAAAATCAATCAAAATAAGTAATATACAAGGTTTCAAAACTTGTTCACATAGGAATAAACCACAGAACTAGATATAGATGCATCTAGAAGCTCGAGATAGTTCTACACATAAGACACTACTACCAAAATAGGGACACTAGCACCAAATGTCATATTAAGGCACATTAGGTTACTACTATACTAGAGGGGTTTTGACACCAGGATCCTATTTATGACACTCAGACTAGTCTCTACCTCAATTTTTAGCCTTCAGATCATCTGTCTCTGTCATTTTCTGGCTAAGTTATTACTTGCATTATTTATTTCTAATTTAAAAAGGTCAAATTAGTAAATTTTGTAATAAATATTTGATTATATGTATTGCATATTATTACCCTAATTTAGCATACTTAGATCTTTAATAAACATGGGATTTATACTTGTTAAGTCTTAAAAGGTTAAAACATTTGTTGAACCTAACTTACTTTGAACATTTATCAAACCCTAACCCTAGATGCTACTAGGGTTTGTATCCTTATTTTTCCTATTTTCATTAGTTGTTTTAAACTCTTTAGATTTCATACATTCTATTTTAGTAGCCTTATTTTCATTGTGTTTACTATATGTCATCTAAAAAAACTCTCTATTCTAATAAGAAGAAGTGTAAGGCTAGGTGGAAATCCTATTGAGCATATTTAGATTCCTTCTATTTGAGATTATACCATGGATAAGGGACCAATTGTAACTCCCATCATTGATCCTTCACATCTTGATTATGTTTATTTCAATGATAATGCATCGAAAGATGAACAATTTAATCAATATAAAGATAATACACAAGGTGGGAATCGAGACACTCTCCCCCCTACTTAATAATGAAAACCTAATTGTCAATAAGGATGAGATTCTACATAGCTTCATAGATAGACTTTGGAAATAACCCCTTAATCATGCATATATTTTACAATCCATAATGAAAATAAAGAATAAAACAAACAATGATCAATCTTCTTCTCCCCTAGATAATAACATTATTAGTATAATAACCAATTTTAAATCAACCTTAGTGATAGATACACCTCTTATGGCTAGTTTCTCCACTCTAGATGTATAATCCCTTATGTAAGAGGTTCATACTGAGTAGGCTAAGGTGTTACATCTTGAGCAGGGAGCCAGTAGGCCATTGCATCCTATAGATTCTTGTGTTCTTTTACATATACCTTTAGCACATCACATAGCCTCCTTTGTCATCTAGATTCATGGCACCTAAGCATAAATTTTATGATGGTAAGGGTGACCTAGAGCACCATCTTTGAGATTTGCATGTAGCATGTTTAGACCACATGTCCAATGATTGGTTCCTCACTAAGTTATTTCTTGATAGTCTAGAGTATTATGTCTTGTAGTGGTTTTATGATCTATAAAATTATTCTATCACTACATTCAATCCATTAGCAAATATGTTTTTATCACACTTCTCCATAAACATTAGTGATAAGATCTCATATGCTCAAGTTGCACAATTGAAATAAAAATAAAATGAGCTTATTATAGAATAAATCTTGTGATACAAGACTATATTAGCCAAGTTGAATATCCCAATGGTAGATAAAGAGCTCTAGGATATATTCAAATAGGGTCTTCTACTAGCATTACATGAAGCTATCTTGTTTAATAAGTTTCCAACCTTCACATATTTATGTCACATAGTGAAAGAGGAGTCAAGATCCTCTCTATGGGCAAACTAAACTATACAAGTGGGTCAAGATCAACTACTAAGAGTTCTAGTAAGCCTCCAAATAAGGTACGGGCCAATAAAAATAAGATTGATCCAAAGGCCATAGTTAACGTATCTTCATAGCTATCTCCTCGCTTGGTCTTGTTAGCTCCTCCACATAGAGTTTTCACCAACCTTCTAGAATCGCCAGCACATGTTTTATAGTAGCTCATAGAATACAATGTCATATATCTCCATCCCATAAAATAGGGTGATATGACATGGCCTCTTCCAAAGAAATATGATTCTAATTCATTTTTTCAATATCATAGGGCAATAAGCCATACAACAAACAAATACATCAACTTGAAACATAAGATACAAGATTATATAGAGGCTAACATTATTGATGTGGGCACACCCATAGAGGCACCCAAATTTCAAAAAATAGAAGCTAAGGAATTGAAAATATTCTCATATGCATTTCCAAACCATACAATAAATGAGGCAAAGAGCACTTTAGGTGTTCACTAAATATATCAGGCACATCCACCATTAGCATCATATCACATTACTATAGAGGATGCACACCCACTACACAACATCATTGGTGTGTACCACATTATAGTTCCAGATATACCACTAATCACCTTCTTATATTAGGAGATTTTTGATGATGATTAAAAATTATATGCACTCTTTGTACAATCCTACATAGATCATCATCCTATCCAGAGTGTTATGGTTGACAATGGGTCAAGTATAAACATATGAAATATCACATATTTACAATATTTGGAGTATTTAGAGTAGGATATATCTCTTACAAACATAGTTATCATTAGTTTTAGTGGCCATGTTTATAGCTCCATTAGGGATATTATACTTCCACTATGGGTTAGACTATCACATGTGGCCACTAGATTCTTAGTATTACCTAGTGCAGTCATATTTGACATGTTACTAGGTAGGCCATGGATATAGTAGCTATGATTCATCTCATCCACCATGTATAGATGCCTATAATATATACATGAAAATTAGGTGATCATATTTGAGGGTATTTCATATGAGTATCATATACCTATACCATAGGCATTAACAGCATAGTTACCAATTACAACACAATTACCAGTTACATCATAGTTACCAGTTACAACATAGTTTCCAGTTATAACATAGTTATCAATTAAAATAAAGTTACCAATTACATCTTTGAGCATAGTTCCTATTAATACACATAGATTTTATTAAATCCACTAGTGTAAGTGAGGTCTACTCCTATAATGTTGTCATGTACGCATAATCTCCCACAAAGACCATTATTAGAGAGACCCCTATGTCAGAGATATGTTGTAAAATATATAGGTCCCCCCTCTACTCACTTTATTATAAGATCGATATTATTGAGTTATTAGGGTTCTTATCATAGGGTACCTATGATAAATACATCATCTTCTACCAAGTGGGTTCCTAGGATCCCTATAGATCACAAGACACCACAGTCAATGTCACAGATTCCTAGCACCACTTCGCAGGCAAGGCCAAACATAGATCACTCAATGTATTAGTTTCTAGGACCATAGTTGCCTTTTCACATAACACACATGATCACTTCCTTTATTTGACACAGGCCACATCAATAGTGAGTCTCCCACAAGACTCATCAGTTAGTATGGTTCCTCCCTTTTTGTGTATACTTTCCTTCCCTCTTGATCCTTGTATATAGTTTCATTTATATATTTATTTTACATAAATAATATCTAAAAAATATAAAAATAATATAATATTTTAAAAAACATAAAAACATTCAAATATTTACTTAGAAAACATAAAACTATAGATTATATGCATTGTCATGTTTACGCTTCTTATATTTTCCAGACACTATATATGTTAGTTGTCTTAGTATAGTTGGTTTTATCATATATACATGTTTCACTTGTTCTTGTTGAGTGCTTGTATATTTCTATAGGACTTAGCTCCACTACACCAATCTATATTTTTTATTATCTACCCACTAAGGGCATATACACTGATACATGGGTTCTTCATTTGGCATTCATCCACTTGGGGGTGCACTATACATAGTTTTGATTACTAGGTTACATCTTTATATAGTATACATCACATATTTAACATTATTATATCTTAATATGAATCATGATACACTTACTTAGATTTTTTACCATCTATTAATACTTTAGACTCAACATATGTACATCCTATCTCTTACATAGATTTGTATTACATGTTCATGAATACTTTTATTTCTAGCTTTCCTAGTTTATAATTGATTGTATCTTTATGCTTATTTTATTTTGATGGTATTTGAATATGTCATTGTTCTTTATCCCTACATTTTGGACATGTTCCCATGTCCTTCTATGTGCCTTCTTGCTTGTGTATGTAGACATTTGAACATGGCCTTCTATATGGATCTAAGCCAACTTGCTTGTTGTTTGTGTATTTGGATATTTGAACATGTCCTTGTATGTCTTGCTTTATCATATTTAGTGGCATGTGCTCATGTACCTTGTATTGTGGCCTCTTGGCCTACTTTGTGTGCCTCATGTGTGTTGTATGTATGATTTATTGTATGAATTATGGCCATGACACTTATCTCTTACTTGTTATACACTCCAATTTTATATACCATGAGGGACCTCATGCATCTCCCCTTCCTACTTGGGTGTTGTGATGGACATCATGACCCATCCCCCTAGGTAGCTACTTAGTTATTACTCAGATTTGATGTTACATACATTTTTATATATGTCTTTATACCCTTGTGAATGATAGACATGACATACATCACACATTACAAACTTATGCTCAAATTCTCTTACAGTTTGATGTTATGGATGTACATTATATTAGATTATTATGTAGATGTCATATATGTTCCAACTAACACACATCTTGCAGAGATTTTTATTTTGAAGATAGTTCTTACATAGGTTTAACAAATCCCCTCAAAAGAGGTGGCATTAAAATGGGTTATCACAGAGATCATGCTACCAGAATGAACTCATAGTATATTTTTTAGCACATAATCTCATATTATAGAAATTGGATTCAAGTAAACATAGTGAGAAAATAGTGACATAGAGATTAGTATAGTTGCACAAAAATTAGAGTATAAGGACATTATTGCCCAAATTAGGAAATTATCACCACATGGTGATATTGTCCAAGATATGGTGCTATTGTTTAGTAGCCTCAATTTCAAAAAAACCTAGATTGCCTAGAAAAGTATAGTAAGTAAAATCTAGGTTTACATAGATTCAGTTATAGATTTACCAATTTTGCCTAGATTCATACCAGTTCATCTCAGATTGATACCAATTTTCTTAGATTGGGGGCATCATGCATGGCATGAACATTCCCATTTTCTATTCATAAACTCAAATACATATTATTATAACTCAGTCCTGAATCCATATGCTCATATATCAATTTTAGTGGCATGTGCATGGCACATTATTTTAGTATGCTCACTTATAGACTGGTTGATTAGATGTAATGATAAATTCCATGTCATTTTATACACTATATACATTAATAATCATATTTTAGGTTACACACCAATTTCATGCCTTACTCCATCTCTAGTGGTTAGCATTTCTGAGTGGCCCAGAGCTGCCTAATATACTTGAGTGGTTGTAGAGCTGACATTTCTAGTTACATCATATAGTTTTAGTTTCAAATGCATCTACTACACATGGGTAGGCAATGATGGATTCATAGTCTAATTGAGTTCTTCAGTCACCTACATGAGATGGTTAGATGCACCCTTAGTCTAATCCAAGCTATTCATAGGCCATGATCCACCAAGTAGGGGTGGGAAATGATGGAGTCAAAAGTGGATTGAGTTCTTGATCCACCCATACATGAGGATTGAATAAGCCATCAACTCATTCCAAGTTATTCACTAATTGATCACTATACACACACATAGAGAGGTTGTCAACAGGTTTATGCATTAGTTCACATACCTAGTGAGGTGTATTCATTCATTTCCTCTCTCTTATCCCTTTACTTAGTTTTACTCAATTTTGTATTTGTTTTTTATATCTCTTAAGGACTGATATATGTACATTTCACTTGTAGGACATACATCGGATCATGCTTCAAATAATTAGACCTAGCCTCACAGGCTCTATCTCTTAGGTAAGTCCAAGTACACTTCTTTTGACTTTATCCTAATCATTTCACTTTGTTGCATTTATATAATAAAGGGGGGGGGAATATAATCACCTAAAATTGGCATTCGAGTGATAATAGTGATACTTGAGACCACTTATACCTAACTTATCCCTATACCTATCTTAGAGCCTATTTTCACAATTATCCAGCCTTTATGGAGGCCATGAGCATCCATAGTCATCCATAAAATAGCCTTAGACCCTCATTCTTACATCTTGGCCCTTCATGCCTAGTGTTCTACCACTTGGATAATAATGTCATAATAGGGATAATAATGCCACATGGTACTAATGTCCCAATAATGGTGCTACTATCCTTTCCCTCCTCTTTTCACAAACATATATCTTTTCAAATCTTAAACCTCCTAGGGTCAGCTTAGACTTCATTTATCACCCACACAAGCACTAAAATAGTATAAATACATGAATTTTAAAACACTAGATGGAAATCAGATGCAAAATACAAATGCAAAATCAAAACAAGTTGTGTACAACTAAGGTTATCATCCCTATTATACCCTAATTCTACATACTACCATCTATAGCATTCTTAATCTTAGATTACCCAAATTTCTAGTCTCAAGCACATTCAAAGCACTCAAGTCAAATACCATATTATTTTCACTTGCACTTGCACCAGCACTTAGGTGGAGAGAACTACATTAGTATGGATCCCTCTTCAGAGTATCAGTATGTAGGCAACTCTCATTATAGTGGGGTGTTGAGGATGTCCAACCTACCCCACTAACAAACACACTTTTTAGCTTATATCAATCAAATTCCCTAACAACATGGAGGATTAGGGTTTGCTCACAAAATTAATCAAAATAAGTAATATATAGGGTTTTAAAACTTGTGCATGCAGGAATAGACCTCATAGATCTCTATACACAGGTGTACCTAGAAGTTCTAGATAATCCTACATAGAGGACACTACTACCAAAATAGGGACACTAACACCACATGTCTAATTAGGGAAATATTGTATAATTAGTGTGCTTCCATCTAAGAGGGGTTTTGACACCAAAATCCTATTTGTGACACTTAGACCAGTCTCTACCTCAGTTTTTAGCCTCAAGATCATTCATCTTAGTCATTTTATACGTAAGTTCTTGTATTATTTATTACTATTTTGAGAAAGGTTAAGTTAATCATTTTTTTAATAAATCAATGGTTTTATTTATTACATATTATTACCCTTATTTAGCATATTCAAATCTTTAACAAACATAAGATTTATACTTGTTAAGTCCTAAAAGGTTAAAATACATATCTAGATTCTAAGTTGGTTGCAATCTATTTTTGAACTATTTTTTATTATTTATTGTGTTTTGGTACATTATGTTTTACACTCACATCTCAATATTTAATATCTTGTATTTAAGTGGTTTTACATCTTGTATTTTTAATTCTTATTTTTTTTGTTTTTTGTTTTGTGTTTAGATGTGTTTGTTTTTCAACTTAGGATTTGATATGTTATCATTATATTAAGTTGTAAATATCCACATTTGAATATTTCCATGAGAAATATGACATGTAATGTTATTATAAGTTGTTCATACTTATGATAAATAATTTCATTTACAAAATTAAATGAAACTAGGTGCTAAAGATTATACATATTAAATCATATCCAATACATGATCACACTAACATACCATACACATAACATGTCTATGTTGCCTAAGGATGTGCATCTTCGAAAGTAGGCATATACCATCTAGTCATACTACATATACATCCATGAGATAAACACAAGTGAAACATGAATTAGTAATACAAGAGACAACAAAATCATGGAAAAAAATATACATCAATATACATGTTCTGATCAACATCTAACATCACAGTGGTACAAAAACAAAGAACATCATAAAAGAATATTAGAAGTCATTATACAAGTATCCATGAGCCAAAATGAATATCATATATATATATATATATATATATATATATATATATATATATATATATATGTATATATATACATATGTATATATATACATATATATATATATACATGTATATATATATATACATATATATATATACATGTATATATATATATATATGTATATATATATATATATATATGTATATATATATATATATGTATATATATATATATACTATATATATATATATGTATATATATATATGTATATATATATGTATATATATATATATATGTATATATATATATATGTATGTATGTATGTATATATATATGTATATGTATGTATGTATGTATGTATATATATATATATATATATATATATATATATATATATATATATATGTATATATATATATATGTATGTATATATATATATATATATATGTATATATATATATATATGTATGTATGTATGTATGTATATATATATATATATGTATGTATGTATATATATATATATATATATATATATATATATATATATATTAAATAAACAAGTTTATACATTTAGAAAATATGTACATCTCATATACAATGACAAAAATTTGGAGCTACAAGATACAAAATCATCTCTGGTTCACCCCATCCCTAAGAGGACTCAAATTAAATATTTGTCTTGTACTAGGTGTTGGTCATGGTGATGGTCATGGTGGTGGTGGCCCCATCACTACCCATTATGGAGCCAACTATGCCAATAAATGAATTAAAGTAGTAGTGTGTTAAGACTTAGAATTCCTACGAGTTTTTTGACTCCAAGAATACTCCCTACAAGTAGGTATCCTCTGGTCTACTAGGACTATCACCTCATACAAACTATGATAATAAGTGATCATATCCTTCACATGTAGGACATCATCCTTCATGTGAAGGGCATCATCCTTGGCTGCAATCATGTTATCAAATGTTCTATATGTGTCCCCACTTGATGCAAGCTAGTGACCCTCATGCAACTCACCATAAATCCTTTGTACATCTACTTAAACTCTATCCCACTCACCTATGATTGATAATAACTCTGCATCCAATAATATCAATTATTCCTAGACCCTAATCAATTGAGCCTATATACAGGTTAGCTGAGCCATCTACCCTCTCAAAGTGGTAATATCCAAATATTAGGCTATGTTAATACCTTATAGCCAAGTGGTCTCACCTTGGGTTGTGGCTAACTCAGCTTGTAGCCTAACCATGTCCCACTATAGGCCTATAATATCTGAAAATTATGTTGAAATCTTCTCTACATCCTATCAATAAAAGCCTAATCCTCTATAGATCTTTTTGAGTTAGAGGGCCCAGCCTCTCCTATTTGTATACTTATATCAGCATCCATCCCTAATCCAGAGGACCCAACCTCTCATATACCTTTACCTATGTTAGAGGCTCTAACCTCTCCAATACTTGTACCATAGCCCAAGTCTCCAAATGTTTCCTCAACCATCTCTATATCTACCAAAGGATTATATCCCCCATCTCCATCTCTATCATGCACACCTAGGAGTGGTACAGCATGTGGTATCAAATCTTACATAGGAACCTACATAGTTAATTATGTAGGCCACCATATTTGAACCTCATAGGCCAAATGTAAACCCCTAGCATCTAAAAAATTTGGTGACAACTATCCTCAACTACTCATGGTGATATCTTACATTGTCATGTCATTATTAGTCCTAGTGAGAGTCTTTGAGCCTTGTTAGCAGTGTCATGCTTAAATCCATTATGTCATGACTACCTTGAGTTTTCTTGTGAGGTGATAGTGATCATTATGATCTTGGAGTGAGAGAGGAAGTGTCAAGATGTCTTATAAGGTCAAATGAGTGGTTTTAGCCCTGTTTGATGATATTAAGGATCTTTTGATAAAATCAAGGAAACTTGATATATTTAAAGTCATTAGTTATCATGATATATGGGCCAATTCAAGCCATTTTCTTGTGAGAGAGCCTTTCCAAACCAATATGAATGGTTTTTAACCTTTATTTAGTAGTGATATGAAATGTTTATTGGTGTGTATAAGTTCATTGTCCATGATATACTCATTCAAAACTTTTCAAACCTTCATCACCCTCCCTTAAGCCTTTAGTCACCTCATATGAGTCAATGTACCTTATAAATCCTTAGAGAAATATAATATTCTAATGTTTAATTTATTAAAAGGGTCTTGAAATGGTCTTATTCTCATTCTTTAATCATGACTCATGTGTTTCATATCTTATAGGCCCCTTTTAAAGCTCATACACATCTCCAACTTACCAAATGGTCCCCACATGCCAAAATATGTCTCTCCCACTTTCCCCTACTGTATTTTATATTTGAAAAAGTCATTTAACTCATGTTACCTCTCATTTCATCCTTTAATGGCAGGTCAAAGCTTCAAAAATGGCAAAAATGTAGGAGAAAGGACTGTTTTAATGAGCTTTCTAAAAGTGTATAGACTTATATTAACTTTTCCATATAGAAAAGGATTAGAGGTTATAGGTGGGATTATGTCAAGTGTTTTTTTTAAGTTTAATGGTATGAAGATGCAATATAGACTCAAAACCAGTCCTCTTACTTCATTTAACTCCTTTGCAGACAAGATAATCCTTTAGTTTTACAGACAATAAAAATTGGAGAGAGAATAGCATGAGCTAAAACTTTGGGCAAAGGAAGGGGGTGTCTTAACCTTCCCATCCATGGAATTTTTATACAATATAATTATCTATACTTTATGAACATTATTTAACAATTTTACCACTCCCATGATCTTGTTCATTTGTGTGAGTAGTAGAAATGGCATCAGTTTTGATGTGTTTTTTAAGTTTTTCTCGCAACCATTATTTAATTTGTGTTATAAAGGTTCTAATAGCTCATCTCTATCACCCTCAAACCTCATTTCAAATGTGTTAATTTTGGGAGAAATAAAAACCTCATCTCTTCTTCATCTTGTAGACTACAAACAAGTGTATCTATGTTACAGAGCATTTATGGTATAAATATGGAAGAAATGGATGTATTCAAACATGTAATGGCCCCTTTACATCTCCTTGGACACCTAAAACCATCCTTCATCAACTTAGATAGTGATGCGGAATAATATTTGAAGGAAATATCAAAGGGAGACTTATGATATCTTAGAGTTTATGAACTTTCTCTTCACTACAAGGTTATCAAGGAAAATCCCTAAAATCAACACCTACAGCATTGAATACAACAATCACCTATAGATAATCTTCTTGGAATGTTATGATTGAAATAGAGGTGACCAAATAGGTGGAAAATCAAATAGAGGATGAAATAAAAACCCTAAAGGAAACTATGAGGTTTTTATGTTTATTCAAGGTCTTCACTCCACATGTACTCCATAGGGAACTCAGTTCGTACATAGGGCTAGTACATCCACCTACAACAATCTCTCTTAAAGATGTTTCATTAAACTTTGATTGATCATGAAGATGAGTCGAAGTGGAAATAGGTCTAGAATGGTAGTACTTAAACCTCAATTATTCAATCAACACCATGAACCTACATCATGTTTTCACTTTACATGTTCTCTAAAGTTTAGTATAACCACCTACAACCACCTTGGCTTGGCCTAGACATGACATGTGAAAGAGTTTGAACAAGAATGGTTGATATATAAATAAGAGTGTTTTTATGGAGGTTACAAGAAAAGAATGTTGTTTCAAGAGGATTGAAAATATTTACATAAGGGGCCACTTCTCTCACCACCTAGATCATCATCTACAGTCAACTGATAAGATGAAGAAGGGAGTTGTAGGGGACAAGATTTGAAGAGTATTATGTGTGTTAGAGGTAGGGGTGTAGTATAAAGGGGTCATAATGAGAGGTCTTAAGGTATGAGGATGTTTTATTGGACCTATTTTAGTTCTTACCTTCTTACCTTCACTTGACAAGGTGAGAACTCAATCTAGATGACCACCTATAGTAATCATGACTGTAATCTCAAGATGCAAGGTGCTTGGGTGGTTTGATAAGTCCATATAGATGAGATACAAGGTCACTAAGTGAGTTTAATCCACTATGTCAAGATTTCAAGGAAACCTAAGAAAACCCCAACCATGGAAAGTGAGTTTGAAGATAAAATAGCAATCAATGTTTCCTTGGTTAGCAAAAACTAAGGTAAGTTTGAGGAGTTTATATTAATGTGTCTTCTTGCTCTTAATCAACCTCATAAATAGAGTGGTTCCTCTCCAAGTTTAATTTGAGTTATTAAGGACTAATGAGAGTCCTAAGGACATTTTTGTATATTAAAATCAGTCCCACGCCTCTCCTTTATCCATACAAAAGTCTGACTATCACCTACAATAAGTACCAAAGAAGCATTTCAATGAGTGGATAAGGGATCCTCTTCAAGGATAAGCCTATATAAAAGAGGATTAATGATGATTTATAAATAATATACTAATAATAAGTAGACATTATGCATTATCTTAAGATATTCATGCCTCATGTGACACACTTGAACTATCTCAGTCCGTACAGTAGAATTAAAGCCTCTTGATATTTAACTTCTTTAAGGGAGATCAAGGCTTATTTCAAGGAGGATGTGTAAGTCAAAGGTCATAATATTTTTGATAAACTACTCAATCTAACTCAAATCACTTCTCAAGAGAGAAAAATCCACACCCATAGGCCCAGACTGACCTAAGTGTCATACATAGGTAGAATTACAGTCAAAGAAAAAGTGGGATATGATGGAGCTATGTTATCATATGAAGACTAAGTGTTGAAAGGACTTGGGTATAAAGTGTTGTCCACCATAAAATAATTAACAATAGTTCAAAATCCATCATCATATGGTGAAATTTTTGGGATAACTTACTCATAATCCCCTACTAATGCCAAAACACTCAGACTTACAATCTTAGTAGTGTTACTTACAGGTAGCCACTTGAACTAGAGAAATAGAGTTGGAGTTTGGGAATCCAAAGGAAATTATAAAGGATATAAATATATTAAAAGGGGGTGATATTATTATATTAAAGTCAATCCAAATAGCTATAGGTTATTTAGACCTCCAAAACTCAATATCAAGCCTTTTAGGGCTAAAGCCTTCTTAGGTCTAGAAACCCTACCACCACCTTGGGGTACATTCAGAACATCCATAAGAAATTTTGACACTAGGATAAGGTTTTATATGATTATTTAGGTCTTATAAATAATTTTTAAACAAACTAAGAGCACAAAAGGGTCAATTTGGGTCTTAAAGACTAATTTGAAACACACAATCCCTAGATCGTCATTCAAGCTGCCTGTTTCAATGCTTATAGCTCTCACCATAAAGAAACTCAAGGAAAATTATCCTAGGTTATTTTTGGAACCCCTATCTACTTTAAATTCATGAAGTATTGAGATATATTTAGGGTGGCACCTTTATGAACAAAGCTCAAGACTGCTAGCCTATCCAAACTACCTACAGAAGAATACATGCCCATTTCCCTATGTACATATCTTGATGCATATTTTGCACGGGAACTCAAGATTGTCAAAAAACTTTAAGGGTTTAATTTACTTAAAATCCATGAAAATATTTTTTACTTCATGGGTCCATACTCTATGAATCATTGCTAAGAGTCTTGAACCTCCAAAACCTCTCTAAAACCTTAGTTAAGACCCAACTAAGAAGATTTGAAATAAAAGGAAATAAAACACTAATTAATCACTTGATAAGCACCTATAATGTCAAGTACACTTATAATATGACTTGTTCATGGTACTTGATTGTACAAAATCTATATAAAAGTGTTAAAAATGGTACTTTTTAAGAAATTAAACATAAATTAAGGTAAATAGTTATTTTGAGAGATGCCAATAATTTAAATAAAGGGTTTGACACTTATTATATCTCCTAAAGTCATAATATTCTCAAAACCATGCCTATAAGTGCCCTTGTGAGTCCCTTCTAATCAGCCAATCTAGAAAAATGAAAGACAAGGTGACCTAGTCAACTAGTGTGGTAAAGTTGCAGGTGTTTCTTGTTAAATAAGGAATATTTTACGGTATAATGTGTTTTTTCAAGCCTAAAAATCATTCATACACAATTTATTGAGGTATCTTGTATGTTTCATGCCTATCAAACACTAACAATTAGGCTACTAGGCCTAATTAGCCTAGTAGACCTGCATTGTTAACAAGGAGACGTCAAAGTTGGCATAGAGAGATGATGAAGGGAGTTAATAAAGGTTATTATTTCTAGTAAATAAATAATTTAAGGATTCAAATGCACATTTCATGGCCATAATCGAGAGAAAGGGTATTTTCTTGACCTAGTCAATATGCTTAAGAAGAGTGTGGAATGTTATATGTTTATAATGGCCTAATTACACCTTATCAATGTTGTAACTACTAGGGAGAGGAGTTATTGGACCCAAATATGGGATTATAATGATTTAATATGAGTTTTAAAATTCAACCATATCCTCTACCACCTCTTTTCAATGCCCAACAACTCATTCAAAGATCTTAAAGGCATTAATGCATAGAAAGAGGCTATTATGACTATGTAACTATCTTGTAACTAATGCATGAGTTAATGATGGTCATTTATGACCTTTTATTCTCTTTTCCACACCATTATTCCCTTATTATCTAATAATTTTATATATATTGAGGGATTAAGGCCTTATTTTTTATCCCTCTCCTGGGTATGAGGAAACTCTACCTGTTTTGTACTTATGAACGTACTTGGATTGATCAATAAACTTTTGTATCTCTTTCATGGTGATATCTAGAGTGGTTGTAATTTTTTTATTTTTAAATGTTATGAATTTCTCTCCTTTGTAAGTCCTTGTTCACCTAGATGCCAATAAGGTGTCGTATGTAGATTATATGGAGTGTAGAAGTGTTGGTGATGGGGTTTAAAGTGTGATATGACTAGTAAAAGTTTCATAACAGACCTTCTTATCATGGCCTTTGCACTATAGTTACCTAATACATCCTCCACATGAAAAAATTTTGCATGGGAATCCATGAAGATATTTGTTTAGTGACTTGATAGTTCACTAGTGTTGTTAGGATTTCAAGTTGAGTGAGTGGATAAATAATATAGGTGAATCACCACCCCTTAGAGTAGGTTTTTTTATGCATTTTTCAACCCTTTTCACCCCAAAAATAGTATGTCCTAGGAAATTGAGACATAAAGTGATGTACTAGGGGAGTTAGCCCCAAAATGTAGAGGTTTGGTCTAGTTATAAGGTCACCCACAACCTTTAGACCATTCCAATGTTAGTCCAACTTTGAAGTAGGCATGAACAATCTCCTTCAAGAGGGTGAAACTTGAGTAGCTAAAAATTTTAACACACCAAGTGGGATGAGGATCAACCATTGGGGAACTCACTTGCAGCCTTGTAGTCATATTAAGTAGCTTCAAGCATATTTAGAAAGGATTTGTAGTCTGAATTCAAGCTCAGAGACATCATAAAGTCATTATTGTAGAGGTAAGGAAGGTTCTTTGGTCATATTCATGTTGTTGTGCATAGGTTATATGAGGATTTATGGCATCCCATGGGGAAAATTTCTATCATTCACCTCCCTATCAACCCTACCATAACCCCTATCAACCTCGTATTGAACTTTACTAGCCTTATAATGAACCTCATAACTACCAAGACTATCAACATCATTGTGAACCTCCACCTCCTTGACAGCCTTCTTATCCTCCTAATCAACCATGGTACTAACTTGTTGTTCCTTATAGTTAACTTGCACTAAGAGAGTATGATCTAAGCTTAGATTTTGATAAAGTAAATGATGAAAAAGATAGGTTATATGAATGTATTACATAGCATAAAGATATTGAATTCTAAGCCCTTGTCCATCATCAAAGCACCCTTACAAACCAAGAATAATTTACTAGGGTAAGCAATCCATCTCCTTTTCTCACCTCTATGCTCATTAGAGACTTCTTGGTTCATAACTACTTGTTTGTTGGCAAGGCTAGAAATTTAGTTATCCCTAAATTAGTGGTAGATAATTTGAAATTCGTGTATGAACCTATCTCTGACCTTAAATTATAGTGGAACGGATCTCCTATGAGGATATTTGGCCTTATCAAGAATATACAACTCACCCTTCATTCCTACCCCAAGCTTTCAATTACACAAGACATCATTATTTCAAACTTATTGCCTCATTTTTCCCTATGTTTGTCTAATGATTTTATGGATAATATTAGGGTTTGCTTGTCTAGTGACTTTTTTTATATGGTCTACAAACTTGGGTATGGTTTATGGCTCAAAATTAGGTCTAGATCACTCTCTAAGTTTTATATCCAACCATACACACCAACCACCTCAAGTGTTGATTGTATTAATCATCCTACTCTAAATCAACATACTTTTGTTCAAGATCCCCTTTAAGATACCATGCCTTCTCAAGAGCCTACACTAACTTTAGCTTGGAAGCCTTCATGGGCTAGAAACCCAAACTATGTCATGCCTGCCCTTAAAAGAGAGAGTCAATATGAGGGGATATGTATGAAACCTAGTTTAGAAGGTGTCTCAAGGTCTCCAAGTTTCCTATCAGTCCTCCATGTTTTATCCATTCATGAGCATCAAACCATATTAGAATTTGATAAGGAAATTGAAAATTTCAAGAAGAAGAGTGTGGTATCCAAGGTTGATACTCCTGAGGTTCTAAGTTGGAAGAACACCTTAGTAACTATAAATAAAACTAAGGAATTCCATTACCCTCTCACCCCCTCCTCTCTTAAATAAGAACCAACTGCATTAAGATTAGAACTTAAACATCCAAATGTGGGAGATAATATATCAAGGATGTTCACAATTAAGTGGTATTCCTTCAAGAACTTAACCATGTTGTAGTTTTAATAAGGTTTCAAGGATGCCTCAAGAACATATGAAGATGAAATCATCATTGGAACCCCCATTCATCTCTATAGATCAGATTTGGAGTATGAAGGAAACTTGGATGATATGGAATGATCACAATGGCATGATGATGAAGTCAATAAAAACACAACTCAATAAACCTCTCTTATGAAAGATAATCATGGAATCAACCTTCATGAGGTCATTTTTGAGACTGAGAATAGTTCAAGTTATTTGGATGACCATTGGCAATACTTATATCATGAGTTCTTGGGTGAAATTGAACAACTCAATATGGCAGATTTTGATGGTGGAGTTGGACAACAAGCTGAAGTTTCAAGTGAAGAAGGCAATTTAAACTAAAAATTACAAAGACAAGAAGAACTTTTACTTGAGTTTGTTAATGAGATGCCATTATCCAATGAAGATGAATATGACCAAGTTTCAATAGATCAAGAACTTTGTTATGACTTTGTCCAAGAGTTAGAGATGAGTGATCAAGATGATGTTTCACAAGTATTGATGCTTGAAAGTGTATCATAGGGGTTTACAGAGTGTTTAAGAAACACTTTTCATTTTTGGATTCAAATAATCCATTACATGAGTTGTAGGTTGTGATCTTCCTAATATCTTTAGTGGAATAGTAGCAAAGTAATTAATTGTTTCTCAAAATTGATAATATAGCTGGTTATTGGGAGCAACCATGGTTTTAATCTTACTTGTGAAAACTGAAGGTGATTTGAACTAAATAGAGTTAATGCTGATTATAACCTAAGGTCTAAATTCCAATCTAGCATTTATATTTATAATTGAAGTTAAACTATAGTGAGCTAATAAAAAAAATGAGTAAAAGGAATGGTAGGGTAGAGAAGAAAGATGTCACTGATCTTCAATTTAGAAATTATGACAAAGCTTAAATTTCATCCAAACATGCATTCAAACTAATATATGACATGAAATATCTAAAGTACAAATCCTATCACATATTAGTCAAACATCTAAGGATAGTTGAAACAATGCAAATAAGAAACTAGATTCAATTTAAATATTTACTTCTACAAGCAAATTGCATAAGCACATCCAAAAGAGAGCAAGGAAAATGAACTAAATCTAAGATCTTTCAATCAATCTAACATGAGCAAAAATTGACAACTCTGCATTTAGATATGTACATCTGGAATCCATGAAAGCAATTCAAATCTAAAAATTAGACTAGTTAATTAAGGAAGCATCCATGATAGCAAAATACACAAACAAGTACAAGACAATTTTTTCAAAATTCTCCTACTTGCATTAATTTGCTCCAAATTTACATAGTAGTTTTTGCTCAAAGAACTCCCTCCATTTTTTAAATGACAATACCCTTTTTATATAATACTAAGGACGTATGTCAGTCAATCATGTCAAATGATAATTTTACAAGTGTCATGGATAGTTGTCCTTTTACAACCTTCTAGAACTAGATACTTTCTAAATAGACTGACCTATAAGTAATGCACGTTACAAGATGCACATACTTTAAAGAGAATATTCCTTTTTTAAATGATATGAATGTTCCTATACAATATAATATTCTATGTCACCATATTTAACTTTGAGACTCCTTTGTTGTTATAGTCCTTTTCCTTTACTGTAGGATCTTCATTACTTTACTATGTTGATCATCAATCATCTTGGAGTTCATGATGGGCTCTATGAAAAGTTCTTCTTGATCAAATATCCATTTAAAGTCCTTTCCATCTCTAATCAATGTTTCCTTAATGCTTATAACATCACTAATCTTCTGTTTTATAGACAAGATCATGTCCAAGATCCTTTTGTTGTCTATACCTATTTTTCTTTAGCTTTGATTTTTCACATCTTACATGAACTGGGTTGCCCTATTCTTGAACTCCTCATCTATGATCAAGCCAATGGGACTGATGATAATTGGATCTTTGATTAGGCTTCTCGATATATGCATCATCCTATTTTCTAATTGTTTGAGATCACCAGAAAGATCTCCCATTTCTTTGGACCATTTGTTCAAAGCTATGAACTTCTCTATCAATATAGCCATAGCCATATTCAAATGTACCAAGCTAACTATTTAAAATTCAATAATTTGATCCTCTATCAAAATAATGATCAATTCCTTTATCTTGTTGCTTAAGGCATGCCATTAGTTAACTTGGCTTGAAGCCAAAGTACCCTATTTGTTAACCATATCTTGCTTGGACTTTACTGCCTTCAAAGATATAAATAGATCATACATGGTTATTTCAAATTGGTTGACCATATCTCTAGGAATAGACAAAATTTATTGCTCTTATAAGTTCTTCTTTTGTTGCTTTAGCCCGTTGATAGTATCTTGCAACTATTCTAATTATATTTGGGCCAATTATAAGACATCTTATTCAAATATTAGATCCTCATCAGGCTTTTATCCTTGCTTATATGTCAAATTAGTTAGTGGATCCACCTTTTGGTACACAATTTCTTCACCTCCTACCATAATCCTTTTCTATGTCACTCTTTGCAAGCTAGCAGTCTTTGGATCAAACTTGACTCCAACTAAATATTGGGTCACATGTGGGATTGGGACCTCCATTTATGATTATTTTATTAAATGACTTGGAGTAACCAATCTTATTGCCTCCTCTTCTTGTAAATAAACTATCCATGGTTTCATTTCTTGCTTCATAGAGATATTAGTGGATTTCACCATAGCCCATGGATGGTAAATAGGCAGCTTCTCCAATCTAGGTTCATACAAGAACCACTTAGGAATAGGTGGACCATACAATATGTTCTTTTCACTGAATAGATTAACTTCACTTAGAAGAATAGTGATAATCACTTTAGGTTTCTTTGTCTTTAAGAAAATGGATGTCTCAGCTTTTCTCTTTGGAGTCCCAATAAGAACCAAGTGCAACACTTTTTCTTTTCCTTTTTCCTCCTTGGTTTCCTCCACCTTTGCCTCTTCATCTAAATCTAACTCATAATCCCTAGATAACATCTTCAATTCATCCTCAACAGTGTCATTAGGATCAAGGTCTATCATATGAACTCCTCTAAAGGTAGATCATGCTCTATTATCTTGGATGATTTAAGCACTGATGAACTCAAGGGGATTTCATCTGGCCTTCTTTCTAATGATCTATGTTCTTCTTGTGTTCCAGCTGATGGAATCTTAGAAGATTCACCACCTACTAATTGATACTTTTTGGGGCCCAACTACCACCTATCATCCACCTTTTGATTTCTCTGCAATCTAGACTCAAGTCTTAGGTTGTGTTCTTTCAGTCTTCTATTGAGTTAAAATAAAGTAGATGCCTTGGTGTATATAGGATCAAAGGCACCAAGCTCATGTATATAGGGCATATTCAAAATCCATTTGAGTTTCATATGCTCTTTAACCCTTCCATAATGGTCCCATTATCTAATTTCATCTATCTATAGAATGAAAGATGATATATGCTTTGATGTTGCCTCAATGTGATCCCACTATCTAAATGTAGTCTTACCAATTATCATTGGGAAGTTGTCCAAAAGTATATTTCTCTTGGTTTTTTAAAGGCCATCTACACCATAGAATAATTGGTAGGCCATCTCTTATTCAGCTAACTTATGAGGAACATGGACTGACAATGTGACAGGAGAATTTTGAGTTCCCTTAATCCTTATGATAGTACAATCAGGGTATAACCATATATCCCCCATTACTTATATAGATTTCTTGATCAAAGGACTAATTTTTGACATAGGGATATCAGTTATAGCTTTACTCAATGATGGGTAGACATAATCACAAATGAATTGGATGTGATCCCTATATTTATAAATTTACAACTTAGAATAGTATTGAGAAATGGTTTAGGTTCCCTTTGAAGACCATTTTCTTTGATTGGGGATCTTTGTGGTTGCACATAAGGCATCTAGGAGATAAGATATCATGAAAAACTCATTCTTCTTCTTATGCCTGATTATGTATATTTTTCTGCTCAAGGAGATGATAATTATCTCACCTAATGGGGGAACTATTGCAATTTCAACAATGAAATACACCATGGGCACCCATATTTGATCAACATATATTGTGGTTGCACATCCATACAATTTTTTTAACATTGTCATTACCATCCTAACCCCTAGTTGGAATTACCTTGTTGGGATGTTATTATTAAGGTCTAAAAATACCTAGTTACCAAATTATAACCATATATTCAGGGTATCCATCAAGTTATTTTCCTTAGCCCATGAGTTAATAGAAGCTAGGTCAATCTAGGGTTTGGGTAATTTATAGTAGGACTTAAATGCAATAGAAAAAATGTAAGCCACTTCCCTATGATTATGTTCATTAATTAACATACCCTTGTCTATTTTAGCTTCCTTGAAAATAGGAGCAATAATATCAATTCAATAGAGTACCTCTAATTTTATATTTGTGTAGTGTATACCAAACATCTGGATTGTTATAATATCTTCATATAGTCTCCTTACATATAGGATCTTTTATTCTTCCTTGGTGATAGATGGTTAGTTCTCAATTGTCCAGAATAATTTATACCAATTGTTATCCCTTGTGTTCAAAGTAGTAGCAATAAACTCTATGTCCTTGAACACATGACCTTCTACATCTGATGTCAAATATAGCTCCTCATCTTACTTTGAAACATGCTTATGGGTCATCATTTCTATGATCCTAGCTAAATTATCAAATTGGGGATGATAATCCAACTATTTTGGTTCAATTATAGTAATTCTAAAGACAATTCAGGGTAATCCATATACTCTAAGGTTTCTTGGAGGTTTATGCAAAGCTTTAATGGCAGTGATATAGTTTTTTAATGCCTAATATTACATTTGGATTGCACATTTATACCTTTCATGTGTTGGGTTCCATAAGATCTCCAATTTTATGTGTCTCTCTTATGTGGCATTGTCATGTCATGTTATTCATTTATTTAAAAATTGAACATTTTTTACTTTTAGACACATGTCATTACTTCATGCAATCTTGAAGCTTGATCAATTTTCACTATTGATCTCTTAAAAGGTCTTCCCATCCTTGACTCTATCCTGGGTCATTGATCTTCCATCTGATCTCCTAAGAGTGTGCCACTTGGTAGCCCTATAGGCTTTCTATATACATTGTAAACACACTCCATCATTTAATGCCTTTGCACCACATGTAGCATTACATTTGATCTAGGCCCATTTAATTATTTAACCACTCTAAACTATTTATCTTGATCTATAAGCTTGAATGCCATTCATTAATCTCCATCTAATTCATCATGGTTATGACATGTATTACCACCATGTTCAGTCTGGACCCTTTGAAAAGTCTTCCTTCATTCACACCATTGATCTACTAGAAGTATGATCAAACATGGATCATTGATCCCTTTATTTATACATAAGCTCGAACATGGATCATCAATTTGTTTGATCACTTATCAATATTGTGACACTTGTCCTTTCCACATCCCTTCTCACATCTTTGACTTATTAACTCTTCATTCATCATTAGATGTTTGAGTTGTATATGAGATCAAGAAATTTGTCACTCTCACATCGATCTTAGAATGTCTTGACATTTTGACCCAAGCTATCATCCATGGGTTGTTGATCTTCAACCTGAGTTCTCAAGATCTTGACACATGGCATCCTTGCATTAATTCATTCTTACAGGCAATGAAAATAAACCAAGTAAAGGCTTAGGTAATATAAAGAGACTTAAGATAAATTTTTAGACTAAGCTTTTAGTCATGTTGATAAACATGATTAAAACTTTCGGATAAAATTTAAACTGAGTTTAAAATATAATAAATTTATCTTGAATAAATTTGATCTCATGTAAATTTGAATTCAATTCAAAAGAACTTAGGCTAAAATAATTAAACTAAGGTTTTTTGGATATTCAAACATGGATTTAGTTAATCAATTAAAATACCAAGGTTTAATCAAAGTAATGGATCAAATTAGAATTAATATATAAAACCATGGACACTATTCACTCAAATGGGACTCCATTAAACCTACAACCTAGAAACACATGAAGCAACCGTTAGCAACATTAGATGAAGTAAAATAAGGACCATGTGCAAACATGTCAATTAAGCCAGTGGTATAGGTCATCTTCAAATGAAGATTATATTTTAACATGTTAATGTAAACATGATGAGAACCATGGTATTCAAATAATGCACTTTGATTAAGTGGGATGTTCAATTTAAAGCATAAATTTGTAGAATTTGAACAAGGGACCTCATTTTTCAAAAATGGGGGTGTGTTGATCTTAACAAATAGTGACTTAGGGGAAACATTAAAAAATATTAGAACTCAGATACTCTTGGTTTAAACTAATAACTAGAATACCTATTATGCATGATCAAATACCATCATTAAGATCAATTCATGATTAAAACAAGTCTTACAAATGTAGAATTAGGCTAAAACATCAAAACTTAGTCATGTTGTGTGTGTACTTTGATTCCTTAACTGATTGCCATGGGATTTAGAGAACAACTTCTAGATTTCATGACCTTAATCATTAATATTGCTCCACTACCAGCCCGGCATCCTTAACCCTGATAGAGGTTACCAGAATCAACTTTGCTTAGAAAGCTTTCAAATTTTCAATTAAGCTCTTATTTTTTGTATTTTTCAAGTATGTTTAGGTTTTAGCAAAGGTTGGGAACTATAATTAGCCAAAAAAAAATTTAAGGTAAGACAAGACCTGAATATAACATAAAATAAAACTATTACATAATATAAAGAGTCCCAAAAGCATTAAAGGAAATAGGACATCTAGGGATATTCTTACAAAATACTCCCATAATAGGAAACTATGGTGGTTTAGAAGCCCACCCCCAAGAAACCAAATCAACAAACCTAATACATCCATATAATATTAAAACCATTTATAAAACATACCACCCCAAAATAAACATCACCCAAAACATATCCCCCAAGATTAAACATAGCATAAAAAAGCACATTAGTGGATTACAAATCTTGATCCTGAGGGGAAAGGCATTCACTTTTCTATTTCCACTTTAATCTCCCTCTACATAGTTTTTCTATGGCTGCCCATCTGATACGCTTGAATGTCCCACATGAAGTTCAAGATTTGTTCTACCCTTTAATCCATTCACCTATTCCATATAGCTTTATCTTCTTGTGCATTTTTAACAAACATCACCTGAGTGGCCATTGTCCTCAAAATTCCTAGGTTCCTCAGTTCTTGAACCATATATTTCTTTTCCTTTAGTATCTAGATCAATTTTATTTTCTTCTCTATCAAAAACACCCACTCTGCCACATCCCAACTAGGAGGTTCACTTTTTTTCTTGGTCAGCCTCTTTTCCTAGTCGACACCAGCACCCCTACTTCCACCTTAATAACAGCCTCCTCCCCTACTCTTTTTTTAGGTTTTTTATGGGGTTTGGATTGAGATGGTTTGGTTGTTGTTTCCTTGCTATTTTTGCCTTTGAAATTTGGCCCTTCCACCTTAATCTTCTTCAAGAACATCAGCAATTCTATTGTTGGGAACTCCCCTAATAGAAAATAATTAGTTGATGTAGGTTAAACATATTTAGCTTTAGCTCTCCATTGTATCCATAATCCCTTCAACTCCAATAATGGTATTTGATCCCTTGCTCTAAACAACTCATGATGAATACCCTAAAAGGATGCAAAAAATAGATGTATGATGGCTAGTCTGCATAAGACAACCTGCCTAATCTCATGTTCTATTAGTTTGGCTTCTACCACTAGCAGCCCTTCAACTTTTAGGAGCATCTGATTATAGTCTTCTTCAGGTCCTAAAAGTTTAAGTGCCTACGTATAATCCTTATTGAAAGATCCATAATTGTGATTTACCCTTCTATTCCTAAAGCACTACCATATGAAATAATCATAACCTTAGAAAGATTTCTCAAGCCTTCATGTTTTTAAAGTGTTTGAGCATGTCTACGTGATGGGTTGCTCATGCGAATGTGTCTGTATCCATGAGTTGATATCATGTAGAGGGGTGGTAGTACCAAATAATAACATTGGATAGTTATATCCACACGTTCCAATTGTGCTTTTATCACTCTCTAAATTTAATGATATTTAGGGTATAAGTTTATAACTTATATCACTGAATACCCAAACCATGTCCCAATGCCTTTAGTTATCTGATGCAAGGATTTGGGTAAAAGTAGGCCAATCATTACAATCCCTACTTTTTAGCTAGGAGAAGATCTCCATTCTTGCTCCATAATTCGCTAAGTAATTTACAACTATGTTCATCATTCTAGGGCAATGAATGAAGTTCTTCCCTTCAATATCACCTATGACTCTGATTGCCTAAAGCAACAAATAGTTAAGTCTCTAGTTTGGTGTTGAATTCTTTTTTAGGGAATTTATGACAATCATGGAATCCCCCTCAATTGTGAGGTTGGGGAGAAGTTCCTTTGGGACAATATTAACCCCTTCAATAATAGTAATAAGTCTTCTTTTATTATTCATTGAATGACTAATTCTACCAAAGACTACTCTTAAGACTTCCCCTTTGGAATTTTGGAGAATGGATCTAAAGCCTCCAATACTCAGGTTATTTTTGCATGCACCATCAAAATTTAATTTGAATGTTCCCTCTTTTGGAGCCATCTAATTTAGTTTTAAGTTCATTTTTGGTAGCTCTAGTTTTCTTTTATCCCCCCATTCTATGTCTAGATAATTAGCTTAAAGTAGAAGGTTCCCTTTATCCTTGGGACATTTCATAGTTCTAAAAATGTTGTTAACCCATTCGAATATTGACAGCTCTATTCTCTTGGCTAGTTTTTCTTTTTGAGTATATGTATTTTTGAACACTCACCTATTTCTTTCCAACCATATATTTCAAAAGATCAAAGTCAGAATTAGCTAGGTTGTAGGATGTTGTCAAATGTTTGATTTTCAGACAATCATCCTTAGTTATAAACTTCATCCCAATTAATATTATTATTTAAGTACTAACATGACTTTATTATAATGATTCAAACTTTCACTTAACATATGCAATACCTATTAGAATAAAACTTAGATCATAAGAAGGTTTAAGATTTTAAGGAACAATTAACCTAGATATCAATCCTCACCAATTTCTCCAAATCATAACATCAGGTTCAAATATACATAATCCATAATCAACCAATGTATAAATTTCATACCACATTCCTAATTGGAGAAGTCCTTTTGAGCATCTACATGAATTGGATCTTGAAAATTGTCTTGAAAAAGACATATTGAAAGCAGGGAATGAAACAAAAGAAAACAAATAATAACAAGCAAAACAAACACAAGCAAAAAAATATATACAAACACTATTTATAAACCAATAATAAGAAAGAAACTAATCTAAGACTACCTACACTAACTCTAACTAGTCTTACATGTTACTCCATGAAGACTTGTGGCAGAATAACAAAGAATTAGTACTTGAGGTATTACCCATTAGTTGGTAAAGTAAACTTTGCTCCCTGCATGTCTTTGAGCTTGAAAGTGTTGTCTCCTAATGTCTCATCAATCTGATAAGGACCAATCCACAAGGGAGTTAATTTCCCATGCTTTTTTTTTTGGTTCAAATGTTTTATCCCAAAGGATAACTAGGTCTCCTTATCTAAACACCTTAATCTTTGAATGCTTTTCAAACCATCCTTTGATTATGGTTTGATGTCTACTAAAGTTGGCAAATGCTTCTTCCCTTTCATCTTCCATTTTAATAATGTTGAGTAGCCTTGAATTTGTAAATTCTTGATCCTCTTCCATGTATTCTTGCATGAACTTATAATTTGGCAGCTTGAGACTAATGGGGAAGATTGGTTCTTGACCATATACTAGTAGAAATGGTGATGCTTTCAATGCTTGATTCACTCTAGTTTTGTCTACCCATAAAGCATATTTTTAAGTAATTTATGCCATGTCTTTGGTTTTTCAGTTGCAAACTTTTTAATGGATTTCATCAAGTTCTTATTTGTTGATTTTGAGACTCCATTACCTTGAGGGTAATGATTTGATGAGAACTTAATGATGATGTTGTTATTATAGTACCACTCAGTCATTTATATAGATATAAAGGCTAATCCATTATCACAAACTAATGAAACTGGGGTCCTAAATCTTGTGCAAATGTTTTCTTCCAAGAACTTGATCACATATTTAGTTTTACAATGCTTGGTTGCCACTACCTTTGCCCATCTAATGCAGTAATCAGTAATAGTGAGAACATATTTGTGTCCTAAATAATTGGGGTTAATGACCCCTATAAATTCCAATCCCCATTGATTAAAAGGCTTTTTAACTAATACTGATCTCAATGGCATGGCCACTCTTGGTTCCTTGGTGTTAAAAATCTGACATTGATGACACTATCTAACATGTTTGTGTGCATCCTTAAAGATGGTGGGCCAATAATATCATGCCTTCAACATCTTATGGGTTGTTTTCTTTCCATAAGGGTGTCCACTTCCAAGCTTTTCATGAAAAGTACTCAAGATCTTAGTTGCTTCTTCCTTTGAAACACATCTTAAGTATATGCCTTCATAATCCTTCCTAAAGAGTACCCCATCCTTGATCAATAAATGTGTTGCCTTGAGCCTTAAAGCTCTCCTTAACTCTCTACTCAATATTATAGGACAATAACCATTGATTAAAAGATGAATAATTACATCATACCAATCATTTGGTTGAAAACATTTTTGGTCCACCTGTATGACATTCACTTTAGGATTAGTATTGGCAATCATTTGAATCAATCCTTGACACCTCACCACTTTGGTAGTTTTTATTTCAAGTTCATACTCTTGGAGAATATACATCCATTTACCTCTTCTCTCTCCAAGTTCAAATTAACTAAACATAAGTTTAGTGGCAGGGTCTGGTAATATTGCATACACTTTATTCCTAATAATATAGTGTCTAAACTTCTTAATTGCCTTAACTAAATCACATTCTCATAAATGTAATTGGATGATCACATTTATCTATTTTATGAGTTAAAATAGTAGCTATAGCATGATAAGAAGCAAAATAATATATATATAAATCTTTTATGAAATCAAGACTTATCAACACTAGTGTCTGTACTATTGCTTCTTTGATGTCCTTGAAGGCTTTCCTTGTCTCTTTGTTCCATACAAATTTGGCATCCTTCTTCAACATGTCATTAAGTGGCTTCACAATTTCTATCAAACCAAAAATGAACATTCTCATAAAATTGATTTTTTTAAAGAAAGACTTTAATTTTTTTTTACTGTTAGGGGGTTCTATCTTGGATATGGCATCAACTCTATAAGGATATATATAAATCCCATCTTTGGTTATAACATGTCCTAGTAACTTCCTTTATGTAACACAAAAAATGTTTTTTTTATGATTGAGATAAATTCCATACCTCCTACAACATTCAAATACCTGTTGTAAATACAAAATATGATTTTCCCTATTTTTAAAAAACACAGTTAGATCATCAATATATATGATAATGCACTTACCTATGATACCTTGGAAATCATGGTCCATAGCTCTTTAAAAAGTTGCTCTTGCATTTATTATTCCAAAGGGAATTATTTTATATGCAAAAGTGCCCCACTTTATTGTGAATGTATTTTTCATTATGTCCTCCTTGTTTACAAGTACTTGATTATAACCTAAAAAACCATCAAGAAAAGACATCATAGCAGAACCACTAACAATTTGAATGACCTGGTCAAGGGAAGGTAAAGGATAATTATCCTTTTTAGAAGCTTTGTTTAAATTTATAAAGTCTATGCATAATCTAATTTCTCCATTTTTCTTTCTAACTGGCACTAATTTAACTACCCAAGTAGAATGTCTGATGGGAAAAACTATTTTTACATCCAATAGATTCTTGACCTCTTTGTAGATCAATGGTTATAAAATAGGGTTGGCTAGACTTTGTTTCTACCTAAAAGGTTTACAAGCCTTTTTTAATGGAATGGTATGGGTAATGAATCTAGGATCAAAGATCTTTTAGTCCTCATAGGACCATGATATAACATCTTTGTACTTGGTCAACAACTATTCAGCCTTTCTCAATTCTTCATTTATGCAAGCTATACCAATATTTATTAGTTGAGGTTGACCTTGAATTCCAAGATCAACAAGATCATAATCATTCCCATTCACTTTGGGAATTTTGATAGTTTCAACTAGCTTATCTTGATCAAATAGTCTTTCTAAGGCAATCATGCCTTTGGGAATTTTGTTTTCATTCAATTGAATAATCTTGTCACCAACTTTGTCTTCATCAAGAGAATTCTTATTAACCTCATCAGTGATATGAGACTTGAATACTCCTGAGTTATTCATGAAGTATATGATTTGTTGTTCATCATTAAATATTTGAAAATGATTGACATTGTCAAGAACTAAGGGACATGTAACCAATTCAATGCTAAGTTTTTCTAGTTTAGAATCTTGGTTTGGCATAAGATTGGTTGCAGCTAAAGCTAGCTCATCAGCAAGCTTGTTCACATCTCTAAAAACTAAGATAATATTAAAGGCATCAAAATCCTCTATCAAGTCCCACACTCTAAACTTGTATTTATTAAGATATGACAATTTACATTGGTAATTACTTCTAACTTGATTAACTACTAGTTCAAAGTCACCATACACTAGTAATTATTTGACCTTATGTTTGATAGAAAATTGTAATCCTAAAATTAAAGCTTCATATTCTTCCAAATTGTTAGTGCAAGGAAATTGAAGTTTGTAAGAAAAATTAAATTACTTTCCAATGGGATTGATTAGAATAATTCCTTCTCCATATCTATATTTACATCTAGCACGATCAAAGTATAATTTCCACATTTCAGGCATAGCATGAGAATCTTTAGGGTTACATACTTTAGCAGTGTCAAGAGTGTAAAATCCTAAATTATAAATGACCATGTTGACCCTTTCATTGATAGCATTGTATTTAGCAATCATGTGTTTCATCTTTGGTTCCCTCTCAATTTGAATTTGATTGGGAACTCCCTTCCATGGAAGCCACTTATGAGAACAGTCAGTTGACATGTATCTATTTAAAGACTTGGTCAAATCTCTACTGAGTAGCATTCCATAAGTATCTAGAATATCCATAACTTGAATATAAATGAATTCTTGTATCCTTGGCTCTACAGCAAGCTGTATATGAACATTCATTAATTCACCAATTACTTTAACTCTTGATTTATCTAATTGATTAACTACTCTATCAGACTTAATGGGAGTTAAACCAAGTTTTTCACAAATACTTTTTGGCATGATATTAGTAGAAGCATCTGAATTTAACAAACAATTATGCAAGTTTTTACCAAAAACTCTAATTGTTAGTAAGAAAGGTGCAACCTCTACTTTATTATTGTACATCACTACATTGGCATTTGCAACCTTTTGTGATTTATTAGGTTTCCTAGATAAATATTCAAGTAACAAATCTCTTTATTCAAAAATATGAGTCAATTCATGTAAAGTGATATTAAAGGTAATTCCCTTTGGAGGTTCTGGATTGTTATCTGTTGTAGGATCAAGAGGAGTATGAAAGTTGTTTGGTGGAGTTGAAGTTATAAAATATTGTTTCTCTTCTCTAATCCTCAGAGGATAAGTCTTCTTCGAATACTGTTAAAAATGATGAATCTCCTCAAGAGTATCCTTAGGCTCATTCTCATCTTGGAATGGGAAATCAAATGTCTCCACCATGAGAGTTGTGTCAATATATTTAGATGACTTTGAAGAACTAGATGTACTTATAGAATTATCTTTGTTAGGTCCACCTTCAAATGTATCTAATTCATCCTAAAATAATTCAAAAGGATTATATAACTCTATACACTCCAAATCACCATGCTTTAAATTATTATGAACCCTGTAATATTCAGTTAAAGCTACTTCACATATATTTATTTTAGGAGTGTTCTTGTTTGTAGATGACTCATTATTGTTGTTTTTATTATTATTTCCATTATGAAACCTATTTTTAGGTTTATTGAACATTTGAAAAGAATAATTTATTTTAGAATTTTCCCCAGTATTACCTACTTATTTTTGCAACTAAAGGAAATCAGTGCTTAGTTTTTGAACCATTTTGAGTATGGAGTCATTTTCACTTTTAGGTGCCTCTAAATTGTGAACTTGATTATTATTACTAGCTATTTTAACCAAAGCTCTTTGATCATGTGGATGAAATCCATTTATAGTGTTATTTAAGAATCTTAGGTTTTGACTAGGATGAACATGACTCAAGGGTAATTGATTCAACATTGGTGTTTGGTTTAAAGTAACCAAGTTTTGATTAGCATTGGGAATGAAATTTAGCATAGGTATATTAGGATTGACATTGGGGATAGCATATGCCAGTTGACCATGAGGTTATATTTGAACATTGATTGTCACAACTTCAGCATAGGGCAACGCTAATGTGTTTAAACTCTAACAGACCTTTTCAAAAACATAAAATTTATGAGATCTAAAGCATCCTTATAAATATCTAAATCCAAAGCCTCATTAGGTCTATAAGGAGTTATGGACCTGGTAAACATCTTTTGGAATTTGGCATTAAAATCTATAATGGTTTCACTTGAAACTCTTTTCATAGTAGTGAATTATTGATAAAGGATACAAAGACTGATGATTTTTCTAAATTGATCAATGAAAATACCATTAAAGTCATTCCAACTGGTAATGTAATTCTCAGGAAGGTTGAGAAACCAATCATATTCAACATCTTTAAAAGTAAAAGGGAATAATCTACATGCAACATCTTCATGAACGACATTTAAAAGTCTCAAATCAGCCTTAAAATATTTGATATTTTCTTCAATAGTAACCACACCATTAAGACTGAAAGAAGTAAAATATTTCTTAGGATTTCTTGGTAAGTCATGTATCTAACCAAACACATTGATGGAATATCCACCTAACCACTCCATACCTTGAACAAGTGAAGCGGGTTGGGATTTAGAAACCCTTTGCTTACCTTTATCTGCTCTTGCTTTCTTATGAACTTCTAATTAAAAGAGAGGTATTCTTGTCTCTAAATGTAACCTAGTCCTAATTTTTGTCCTTTACAACTTGTAAATTCTAAATCTTATTCAAAATATGACATGTAAACCGTATCTTTGTAAATAACAATGATCAGACTTGCACATTAAGTAAATTTTTCACGAATTTATACAAAGAACAACTGTATTTAAATGAATTAGCTCAAAGATACCTCCAAACTTGTAAATATGAGTGATATTTACACTTCTAAGTTCAAATAAACCTAAATTTGTAAAGAATCAACCAATCTTTGAACAAAATTACTATTACTAACCTTGAACACGTCAAATTATTAAAGCTTAAACTACCTTCGTAATAATTTATCATGAATCTTCAAAGAATAGCTATGTTAGATAAATAAGCCTAAACACTACTTTGAAACCATGAATATCAATGATCTTTACACAATTGAGCTAATAAAAACACAAATATGTAAAGAATAAACTGAACTTTAAATAAAAATCACTAAAAGTAGCAAAGAAACTTTAAATTCATAAAGCTTTAGCTAAGGCCCTACTTTTAGCACCAGTGAAACACATCTTGTTGATGCTTGAAAGTATATCACAAGGGTTTATAGAGTGTTTAAGAAACACTTCTCATTTCTAGATTCAAATAATCCATTGCATGAGTTACAGGTTGTGATCTTCCTAAGATATTTGGTATAATAGCAGTAAAGCAATGAACTATTTCACAAAATTGATAATATAGTTGGTTGTTGGGAACAACCATGGTTTTAAGCTTGTTTGTGAAAAATGAAGGTGATTTGAACTGATTAGAGTTAATGTTGATCAAGACCTAAGGTCTAAAGTCTAAGCTAGCATGTATATTTACAAAGGAAGCTAAACTACAATGAATTGATTAAGAAAAATGAGTAAAGGGAAGGGTAGAGCAGAGAAGAAAGATGTTACTGATCTTCAATTTAGACACTATGATAGAGCTTAAATTTTATCCAAACATGCATTCAAACCAATATATGACATGAAATAGCTAAATCAAAATCCTATCACATATCAAGCAAACATCTCAAAATAGTTGAAATAAGCAAATAAGAAATTAGATTCAATTTAAAGATTTACTTTTACAAGCAAATTGCATAGGCACATCCACAAGAGAGCAAGGAAAATGAATTGAATATAAGTTCTTTCAATAAATCTAGCATAAGCATAAATTGACAACTCTGCATTGAAATATGCACATTTGAAATCCATGAAAGCAATTCAAATCTAAAAATTAGACTAGTTAATTGAGGAAGCAACCATGACAGCAAAACACACAAATAAGTATGAAATAATATTTTCAAAATTCTTTTTCTTACATTCATTTGCTTCAAATTAAGATAGTAGTTTTTTCTAAAAAACTCCCTCCTTTTTGAAAATGACAATATCCCTTTTATAGAAGACTAAGGAGGTATTTCGATCAATCATGTCAAATGATAATTATACAAGTGTCATGGATAGTTTTCCTTTTATAACCTTCTAGAACTAAACACTTTCTAAATGGACTGACCTATAAGCAATGCACTTTACAAGATGCACATGCTTTAAAAATATTATTCCTTTTATAAATGATATGCATGGTCTTATACAAGAGAATATTCCAAGTCAACATATTTGACTTTGAGACTCCTTTGTTGTTGTAGTCCCTTACCTTTGTTGCAGGATCTTCATTGCTTTACTATGTTGATCATCATTGGAGTTCATGATGGGCTCCATGAAAATTTCTTATTCTTGATCAGCTAGGCCTTTTAAGTCCTTTTCAGCGCTATCCAATGCTTCCTTGATTCTTCTAGCATCATTAATCTTCTCTTCTATAAATAGGATCATGTCCAAGATCTTTTTGTTGTCTGCCCCTATTTTACCTTGGCTTTGATTCTTTACTTCTTACATGAACTGAGTTACCCTATGTTTACACTCCTCATCTATGATCAAACCAATGGGATTGATGGTAGTTGTATCTTTGATTAGGCTCCCCAATATATGCATCATCCTATTTTCCAATTGCTTGAGATCACTAGAAATATCTCCCATTTCGTTGGACCATTTATTCAAATCTCTGATCTTCACTATCAATATAGCTATAGCCATGTTCAAGTGTACCAAGCTGACTATTTTAAATTGAGGAATTTTATCCTCTATCAAAATATTGATCAATTTATTTATCTTTTTTGCTTGAGGCCTTCCATTGGCTAACTTGTATTGAAGCCAAAGTACCCTATTTGTTAACCATATCATGTTTGGACTTTACTGACTTCAAGAAGTTAAATAGATCATATATGGTTGTTTTAAACTAGCTGACCATATCTCACAGAATAGACAAAATGGATTGCTCTTGTAAGTTAAAATTTTGTTGTTTTATCCCTTTGATAATAGCTTGCCACTATTTTGATTGTGTTTGGGCTAATTCCAATACATATTCTTTAAAGATTATATCCTCACCGGGTTTATGTCCTTGCTTTTGAGTCAACTTAGTTAGTGGATCCACCTTTTGGTACATAATTTATTCACCTCCTATCATAACCCTTTTCTATGTCACTCTTTACAAGCCAACAATCTTTGGATCAAACCTAATTCCAACAGAAGATTGGGTCACATGTGGGATAGGGACTTCTATTTGTGATTAGTCAACTAAATAGATTAGAGTAGCCAATCTTCTTGCCTCTTATTCTTGTAAATCAACTATCCATGTATTCATTTTTTGATCGATAGAGATATTAGTGGTGTTTACCATAGCTCATAGATGGTAAGTAAGTAGCTTATCCAATTTAGGTTCATACAAGATCCACTCAGGAATAGGTGGACCATACAATATGTTCTCTTCACTGAATAGATTAACTTCACTTAAAGCAATAGTGATAATCACTTTAGGTTTCTTTGTCTTTGAGATAATATATGTCTCAAATTTTATCTTTGGAGTCTCAATAGAAACCAAGTCCAACACTTTCTCTTTTCCTTTCTCCTCCTTAGTTTCCTCCACATTTGCCTCTTCATTTTAATCTAAATCATAAGCTTTAGATAGTATCTTCAATGCATCCTCAATAGTTTCATTAGGATTAAGGGATATCATATGAACCTCCTCTAAAGGTAGATCATTCTCTTTTATCTTGGATGATTCAGGGGCTGATGAACTTGAGGGTATTTCATCTAGCCTTCTTTCTTTTGGACTATGTTCTGCTTGTGTTTCAACTAATGGAAGCTTAAAAAATTTATTACCTACTAAATGATATTATCTAGGGCTCAATTACCACCTTTTTATTTTTTTGTAATCTAGACTCAGGTTGCAGGTTGTGTTCTTTCAATCTTCTTGTGAATTCAAAATAAGTAGATGCCTTGGTGTATATAGGATCAAAGGCACCATGCTCATGTTCATAGGGCACATTTAGAATCCTTTTGAGTTTCAAATGTTCTTTAACCCTTCCATAAGGGTCCCATTGTCTAATTTCACCTATATGTAGATTGAAAGATGATTTATACTTTGATGTTACCTCGATGTGATCCCACTGTCTAAATGTAGTCTTTCCAATTATCATTGGGAAGTTGTGCAAAAGTCCCTTTCTCTTGGTTTTGCAAAGGCCATCTACACCATGGAATAATTGGTAGGCCACCTCTTGTTTAGTTAACTTATTAAGAACATGGACTAGCAACTTGAGAGGAGATTTTTGAGTTCCCTCAATCCTTATGATTGTATAATCAAGGTATAACCATATATCCCCCATTGCTTCAATAGATTTCTTGATCAAAGAACTAATTCTCGACATAGGGATACCAGTTATAGCTTCACTCAATGCTGGGTAGACACAATCACAAATGAATTGGATGTGATCCCTATATTTATAAATGTGCAACTTAGAATAGTATTAAGAAATGGTCTAGGTTCCATTTGGAGACCATTCTCTCTAATTGGGGATCTTTGTAGTTGAACATAAGGAATCTAGGAGATAAGACATCATGAAAAACTATTTCTTTTTTTATGACTGATTATGTATATTTGTCTACTCAAGGAGATGCTAATTATCTCTCTTATAGGGGGAACTATTACCCTTTTAATAATGAGATACACCATGGTCACCCATATTGGATCAACATATGTTATGGTTGTACATCCATATAATTTATTTAACATTATCATAACCATCCTAACCCCTCATCTGAATTGACTTATTGGGATGTTCTTATTAAGGTTTGAAAAGACTTGGTTACCAAATTCTAACCACATAGTCAGGGTGTCCATCAAATTGCACTCTTTAGCCCATGAGTTAATAGAATCTACGTCAATCTTGGGTTTGGGTAATTTATAATAAGACTCAAATGAAATAGCATAAATCTAAACCACTTTATTGTGAGTATGTTTATTAATTAACATGCCCTTTTCTATTTTAGCTTCCTTAAAAATAGGAGCAAGAATATCAATGTAATGGAGTGCCTCTAGTTTTGCAGTTATGTAGTGTAGAACAGTCATCTAGATTGATACAATGTCATCATATAGTTTCCTTGCAGAGAGGATCTTTTCTTTTTCCCTAGTGATAGCTAGCTGGTTCTCAATTGTCTTGAACAATTTAAACCAATTATTATCTCATGTGTTTAAATTAACAATAATAAACTATGTGTCCTTAAACACATGAAATTCTATATCTGATGTCAAATATAGCTCCACATCTTGCTTCAAAACATGTTTATGGGTCACCATTGCTATGGTCCTGACTAAATTGTCCAATTGGGGATGATAATCCAAATATTTTGGTTTAATTACAGTAATTTTACAGACAAATCAGGGAAATCCATACACTCTAGAGTTTCTCAGAGGTTTATGTAGAGCTTCAATAGTGATGAGATAGTTCAAATGTGAGATTTACTTCCTTAGATTGCATTTGGATTGAATATTTATAACTTTTGTGTGTTGAGTTCCAAAATATTTCCAATTTGACATGTCTTTCTTATGTGGCATTTCCATGTCACATTGTTCATTTATTTTAAAAATGATTGTTTGTTACTTTTAGAAATATGTCATTACCTCATGAAATCTTTAAGCTTGATCAATTCATATAGTTTATCTTTTAAAAGGTCTCCCCAACCTTGACTCTATCACAGGTTGTTGATCTTCCATCTAAGTTCATCAGAGTGTGTTACTTGGTAGCTCCATGGGCTTTTTGTGTACTTTGTAAAAACACTCCATCACTTAACACCTTTGTACCACATGGAAACATTATGTTCTATCTAGGACCATTGAATTATTGTCCTTCTCTACCCCATTGATATTGATTTGGAAGCTTGAACACCATTCATTGAACACCATTAAAATACTAAGGTTTAATCAAAGTAAAGGATTAAAATAGTGTTAATGTATAAAACCTTGAACATTATTCACTTAAATGGGACTCCATTAAACCTACAACCTAGAAACACATGAAACAACCATTAGCAACATTAGATGAAGTAAAACAAGGACTATGTGCAAACATGTCAATTAAGCCAGTGGTGTGGATGATCTTAAAATGAAGATTATATGTTAGCAAGCTAATTTAAACATGATGAGAACCATGGTATTTAAATAATGAATTTTGATTAAGTGGGATGTTTAATTTAAAGCAAAAATTTATAGAATTTGAACAAGGGACCACATTTTTCAAAAATGGGTGTGTGTTGATCTCAACAACAAGCAAAAGGTAATAATGGAAGTAAACCCTATGTATTTTCAATTAATCATGATGAGATGTCTTTTTTAGGATACTTGGAGGACTTTTTTACAAACTTGGATAGTATATCTTTGCCTCATGAGAAGTTTGAGGAAGATCTTGCAAAGAGCACTATGGCAACTACTTATTCTGAGTCTCATAGGTAGAATTAGATGCAGCTCATGACTGAAGAAGAAATCACATTGATCATGTAAGGTAGACAAATTTGGAATGAGTATGATTTGGGTACTTAGCTCATATAGACAACCCATGAATTTGAATATGGAACTAGAAGGTCCAGCTACTTCCCCAAGAAGCCATGAGCATGCCCATACCCCCAGCTACAAGTGGAAATTATCACATAGTAAGCAATGCATGGGTGGACTCAAATCAAGATGTGGAAATTAGAATTCATGGTGCCATAGTGACCAAATAAAATTTCCATTTGATATCAAAGGAAGAGTTTGACCTCAGGTTAGTTGTTTTAGTTAGTTTTGTTGTCTTGTTCTCATAAGTGATTATTACATGTTTATAGTTTGTCTCCCTAGTTATTTTAGTGCCTTTGTTATTTTTTTCTTAGGTTTAGCTGTGTTTCTTTTTTTGTCTCATTTTATCTTATTAGTTTATTTTATTCCAAGTGGTCATCAAGTCCTATTACCATGTTTGAGTCATGATGTCATCCTTGAGGTAGTGGGTTCTCTTGACCATCAAGCTGGTCATCCCATAGAGTTGCCAAAAATGTTAAAATTTTGGCCTCATAGGCTAAATATCAACCCATAACATCAAAAAAAATTGGTGACAACTATCCTAGACTACTCATGGTGATCTCATGCATGGTCATGTCATTATTGGTCCTAGTGAGAGTCTTTGAGCCTTATTAGGAATGTCATGGTGTGTCATAGTCATGCTTGAATCCATTATGTCATGACTACCTTGAGTCTTCTTGTGAGGTGATATTGGTCATTGTGATCTTGGAGTGGGAGAAGAAGTGTCAAGATGTCTTGTAAGGTCCAATGACTAGATTTAGCCCTGTTTGATGATATTAAGGATATTTTGATAAAATCAAGGTAACTTAATAAGTTTAAAGTCATTAGTTCTCATGATATATGGATCTTTTCAAGCCATTTTCTTGTTAGAGTCTTTTAAAAGCAATATTAAGGGTTTTTAACCTTTCTCTATAGTGATATCAAAGGTTTATTGGTGTGTTTAAGTTCATTATCCATGATATACTCATTCAATACTTTTCAAACCTTCAACACCCTCTCTTAAGCCTTCAATCACCTCAATTAAGTCAATGTACATTATAAATCCTTAGAGAAAGACAATATTCTAATGTTTAATTTCTTAAAAAGGTATTGAAAGGGTCTTATTCTCATTCTTTAGTCATGACTCATGTGTTTCATATCTTAAAGGCCCCTTTTAAAGCTCATACACATCTCCCACTTGCCAAATGGGCCCCACATGCCAAAATATGTCTCTCCCACTTTTCCCTATTGTATCTACTATTTAAAAAGGTCATTTAACTCATGTTCCCTCTCATTTCATCCTTTAATGGTAGGTCAAAGCTTCATAAATGGAAAAAATGCAGGAGAAGGGACTGGTTTCATGAGTTTTCTACAAGTGTACAAACTTGTATGAACTTTTTTGTATAAAAGAGGATAAGAGGTTGTAGGTGGGTTTGTGTCAGGTGTTTTATTGAAGTTTCATGGAATGAGGATGTAATATAAAATAAAAATTAGTCCTCTTACTTCATCTACCTCCTTTGTAGCCAAGACAACCCTTTAGGTTTATGGATAATACGGATTGAAGAGAGAATATCATGAGCTAAAACTTTGGGCAGAGGAAAGGGGTCTCTTAACCTTCCCATCCATGGCATTTTATTGCAATATAATGATCTATAATTTATGAACAATAGTTAATAATTTGGCACTCGCATGATTTTGTTCATTTGTGCAAGGGGTAGAAATGGCATCAGTTTTGATATGTTTCTGAAGTTTTGCTGACAACCATTGTTTGATTTGTGTTATAAAGGTCATAATAGCTCATCTCCATCACCCACCAACCTCATTTCACATATGTTGATGGTGAGAGCAATAAAAAGCTAATGCCTTATTCATTTTTTAGACTATAGACAGGCGTGTTCTATGTTGCATAGAATTCAATGTATAAATACGGAAGAAAGGGATGTATTCAATCACGTAATGGTCCCTTTATATCTCCTCAGACACCTACATCCATCCTTCATCAACTTAAACAATGATGTGGAGTAGTATGTGAAGGCTAGAGCCTAATTTAGTAATGAAGTGGGGTTATGAAGATCAAAGGGAGACTTATGACATCTTATATTTTATGACCTTGTTCTTCACTACAAGGTTATAGAGAAAAATCCCTAAAATCAACACCTACAACATTGAATGAAATAGTCACCTATAGATAGTCTTTTTGGAATTTTATGATTGAAATAAAGGTGAAAAAACATGTGAAAACTCAAATAGAAGATGAAATTAAAACTCTAAAGGCAACTATGAGGTCTTTATGCTCATTTAAGGTCTTCACTCCATAGGTACTCCACAAGGTACTCAGTCTGTACACAGGGCTAGTATATCCACCTACAACAATCTCTCTTTAAGATGTTTCAATAAGCTTTGATTGATCATGAAGATGAGTTGAAGTGCAAATATGTCTAGAATGGTAGTAATTAAACCTCAAGTCAGCAATCAACACCATGAACCTAAATTCATGTCTATACTTTACATATTATTCAAGGTTTAGTATAACCACCTACAACTACCTTGGCTTGGCCTAGACATGACATGTGAAATAAGTTGAACAATAATGGTTTCTCAATCAATGAGATTATTCTTATGGAGAACCTTCTTATCTTCATTTGACAAGGTGAGAACTTAGTCTAGATGACCACTTATAGTTGTCATGACTGTAGTCTCAAGAGTAAGGTGCTTGGGTGGTTTGAGAAGTCCATATAGATGAGATACAAGGGCACTAAGCGAGTCTAATGCATTAGGCCAAGATGCCAAGGAAACCTAAGAAAACCCCAACCATGGAAATCAAGTTTAAAGACCAAATAGCAGTCAATGTTTCCTTGGTTAGCAAAAACTAAGGTAAGTTTGAGGAGTTTAAGGTAATGTGTGTTCTTTCTCTCAATAAACCTCATAGATAGAGTGGTTCCTCTCCAAATTGAATTTTAATTATCAAGGACTAATGAAAGTCCTAAGGCCATGCTTGTATCTTGAAATCAATCCCATGCCTCTCCTCTATTTGTATAGAGGTCTGATTATCACTTACAACAAGTACCAAAGAAGCATTTTAATGAGAAGATAAGGGAGTATCTTCAAAGATAACCCTATGTAAAATAATATTCATGATTATTTATAAATAAGATCCTAATACTAAGTGGACATCATGCATTATCTTAAGATATTCACCTGATGTGACACACTTGGGTTGTCTCAACTTGTACAGTAGAATTAAAACCTCTTGATATTTGATTTGTTTAAGTTAAATATCATATTATTTGTGAGATAATGATAAATTTGACCTCAAATCACTACACAAGAGATAAAAATCCACACACACAAGTCTAGATAAACCTAAGTGTCATACACATGCATAATTATAGTCAAAGAGAAAGTGGGATATGATGGAATTGTGTTGTTATATGAAGACTGAGTTGTTGAAAGAACTTGGGTATAAAGTTTTGTCCACCCTAAAATAATGAACAATAGCTCAAAATCCATCATCATATGGTGTAATGGTTTGGGGAACTTACTCAGAATCCCCTACTAATGCCAAAACACTCAGACTTACTGTCCTAACAGTGTTACTTATAGGTAGCCACTTGACGTAGAGAAACATAGTTGGAGTTTGGGCATCCAAAGTAAGTTTCAGTGGAGAGAAATAGATGAGAAAGGGGTGATATGATGATCTTAAAGTCACTCTAAATATTTATAGGTCACTCAAACCTCCAAAACTTAGTATCAAGCCTTTTAGGGCTAAAGTTTGTCTTAGGCCTAGAAACCCCACCACCACCTTGTGGTACATTCAAACCCTCCCTAAGAAATTTGGACACCAATAAAAGGTGTGAGATGATGATTTAAGTCTTATAAAGGAGTTTTCAAGCAAATAAGAGCATAAAAAGGTAAATTTGGGTTTTGAGGACTAATTTGAAACACATAATCCCTAGACAATCATTCAAGATGCCTATTTCAATCGTTAGATCTCTCACCATAAAAAGACTCAGGGAAAATGATCCTAGGGGATTTTAGGCACCCCTATGCACTTGAAATTATGAATTATTGAACTAGATTGAGGGGCCCACCTTTCTAAATAAAGTTTAAGATTGCTAGACTATCTAAACTGCCTACAGAAGAATACAAGCCCATTTCCCTATGTACATATCTTGATGCATATTTTACATGAAAAATCAATATGGTTAGAGAATTTGAAGGGGTCAATGTACTTAAAATCCATGACAAGATTTTTTGCTTTAAGGGTTTGTACTCTATGAATCATTGCTAAGAGTCCTAGACCTCCAAAACCTATCTAAAACCCTAGTTAAGACCCAACTGGGAACATTTGAAAGAAAAAGCACTCAAACACTCATGAATCACCTGATAAGCACCTAGAATGTCAATTAAACTTATAACATGAAATATTCATGGTACCTGATTGTATGGAATCTATATGAAAGTGTTAGAAAACTATACTTTTCCAAGAAATTAAATATAAACTAGGGTACAAAGTTATTCTAAGAGATGCCAATAATTGAAAGCAAGAATTTGACACGTATTCCATCTCCTCAAGTCATCAAATGATAAAAACCATGCTTGTAAGTGCCCCTGTGAGTCCCTTCTAATCATCTAATCTATAGAAATGAAAGACAAGGTGACCTAATCAACTGGTGTGGCAAAGTTGTAGGTGTTTCTTGTTCAAAAAGGCCTATCTTATGGTATAAGGTGTTGTTTTAGGCCTAAAACTCAATCATACATAGGTTCTTGACGTTTTTTACAAGCTTCATGCTTGATAAACACTAATATTTAGGTTACTAGGCCTAATTGGCCTAGTAGACCTACTTGGTCAACAAGGAGACATCAAAGTTGTAGTAGAGGGATGATGAAGGGAGTGTTAACCAAATCTAACTTTTAGGTCAAATTGGGACCCCTGTAGGTTAAACCTTGAGTTTTAAGTATTTTATGGGGTTTAATATTTGGTCATAAGTTATATCATAGGTCATTTAATGTTATTAAATGTTATATATCCTTGGTCATTAATTTTATTAGCCAACATGTCTTTTGACTCATTTTAGGGGTCAAAATTGGGCATTTAATGACTTGTATATATTTATCAGGAAGCGTGAAGGTTAAAAAATATGATTTCATGTCGCATGCATCCTAAGAGGTCTTAATTAACTGAAACCAATTAAAAAGTGGTAGGTTCCTCAGAAAAAGGGTAGTTTTCTTGGGAAAAGAGAAGAAATGGCTCTTATACGGCCCATGGGGAAGTGTGCCACATGGGATATGATCATGGAATGTCTATTAAGATTCCCCATGCTTAGTTACACATTTTTTTAATATGGAAGTGCCATTTTTGGCTCGAAACAATTATGTTCCTTTTACAGTCATCTTGGCAAGTAGAAGTGACCTTCAATTTTGTGCTTAGCATGGATAGCTCAGGAGGTTTTAGATCAAACACTTTGGGTAGGATAAATTAAACTTATATACCTTAATTTTTGTATAAATATTTTTAATAATTATGGCTTGTGCTTCATGAAGTTGACTATACTTTTTTGCTTGTTATTTCGAGTACCCTATAGATTTTTCTTCATTTTTGGTAGGTCTATACGAACCAGTTGGTGATATTGGTTAAAGATGATGTTAGCTTTATCTTCAACTTATATCCATGCTTTTTTTAAATATTAATGATGTTTGGGTGAGTCAAATAGCTCAAAGTTGTAAGAGAAGCATTTTTTTGTGTTACAAATAGCTTTTCCTTTATTTGTAGAATATTCATGTTTTGATCATGACTTTAGGGTTGTGATAGTTTTATTTCCAAGTTTTATGTGTCCCCTCCTCTTTCAACTTCATTCTTAAAATCATTTTCCATGAGTTGGTAGTCATATGCACCATCCACAGGCAGGCAACCATTAATGAACATATACAGATGTCATGAAAGAAGAAATCATGTTGAAATGGAGGTTTTGAAGTTGTTTCCAAGACCATTAAAATGAGGATCAACCATTTTGTCAATTGGAAGGAGTCTTGGTCTGTTCATGAGGCCTAAACAATGCATATTATCATTTTCCATTGTTGCTTGTGTATGATTGTGGTCACCTATAAGAAACCTTGACAGAGAGTTGAACAATTTTATTATGAAGAATTGAAAGATGTTGAAACTTTCCATAAGGTAATAATATTTTTAGGAGGGTATATCACACTCATTTTATGGGTACAGGGGCACTTTTCGTAAGAATGCAAAATAAAGACCTTGGAGTGTTTTGGGATTAACATATGACATGGATACATGAGATTTTTGGGCATCCTAATGGCTTGGTTTTGTAACATATAGAATTTAAAATTACCTTATAGAGTTTTAGGGGAAGATGAGCAATAGAGATTGGTTTTGAGGATCTCCAAAGTTGTCAATTTATGACTATTTCTAGGCAGTGAAGTCTAAAGCTCTGAGTCTAAGAAAAGCCTTTCTCATCCAATTTGGAAGTGTTAAGCCATGTATTCACATTTAGATGGTATTAAATGGTTATTTAGATAATTCATGGAATAAGTATCATCATAAGGAAATTATCCACTATGTTTAGCCTCCAAACACACTTATTAGTCCGTACAATAACCTAAATGCACACCTACAGTAGGGGCAGAGAGCAAGAAGGTTAGAATGTTTGAAAGGGAACTAACCCAAACATAAATACATAGGCTCAACAGATGATAAATCATCATGTAAACTTAAATAAGGTCTATAATCATGCATTAAATGCCTAGGTCATGTAATATGCACCCTACAGTTCCTGACAATGCATTACAGTCAGCTATAAGTGAATGTAACTAACAGTGACCTAGTTAATAGCTTTTCTAAGTCTTTGTCATGGAAATACATGGTTTAAGTGGATTAAAAAAATATTAAATGATATAAATAGTTTTAATATATCCCCACACTAATTCAATTAGATCCAAACATGACTCACATTAAAAGTCAAGCCTAAAAGAAGAATACACAGTCAGCAGATAGTGAGCTAAGGTTTAATAGTTTTAAATTTGGAAATGTATGGTATGGGATGAACATATAATAAAAATGGGAAGATGAACTTATTTATTCAAATAATTTCTTTACATATCATATTTATATCCCAATTGAGCTGTAAATGACACCTACAAGGGTCATTCTTGAGAGGGGAAAACAAGAAACACAGTCAGGATTTATTTACACAGTCTTGAGAGTTCAGTTATGGGAAGGGGTATGTGAAGATTTGGAGTGAATATAAAACCTAAGACACCTTCATCATGAAATACATGACCTTAAAATGTTACCATATCATGGAAAAAAATCAAAGGAGAGTCAAAACCAAGTAACATATAGTCAAACTAGCAAATGCCTGCACACAATGTCTTTCCTCACAATCCACTTTGGTTTTCAATACCTTTGGAGGGTCTAATCATGAAATAAATATATATAATTTCTTAGAGGTAATATTCAAGACTTTAATAATCCTATACAATAGCCACTATTGTTTTAATAAACAAAGTAGTGCCCTCTATTTTGTTTCAGACAGAGGGCACTCCCTTTTGAGCACAAACCTACAGTTTTAGAAGGTGGAGATGGCCAAATGAGTCAAGAGCTATTTGGACTTTGAAATAAAGTTTATAAATATATAATATACCTATAGAAACATGTAAAATCAATTAAACAAGTATTTTAAATAGGAAATTCTAAACCCTTAGGGTTTATAATCAAGCACACTAGGCAGTCTTTGACCTAATGCCCAAATGAAGGGTCATTCACACTTCTGGCACTAAGTATGATTTATAACTTGTTTTAACTTGTTTATAGGATCTTGTTTTATAATTTTGAGCTATTTTGAGGTAAATAAAACCATAAAATGTCATTTTGAGCTCTAAGGTGAAGTCAAGCTTACTAAGCATGGTGAAGCTTAGATTCCAAATGAGAGGCCTTTTGAATTTATAGCATGATATATGCACTAAAACCTATTTAAAAATATTTATGGGGTAAAATAAGATGTGTTAAAGCTATTATGATGCAAATAAAACCAAAGTAATCCATTTTTGGACCTTAAGACAACTCAAGCATGTAGGAAAGGAAAAAAAGAGCTGAATAAGAGAGGTTTGATTGCTCACATATTTAAGATGGACTTGCATGGATTATAAGGGAGATAAAGGATGTTATAATAGGTCTTAAAAAAATTTTTTTTTAAATTATTTTGAGTTTCTATCATAAGGTTTTTATGAACAATGCTTAAGACTAAAAATAGACCTAAAACACTTGCAAACCCTCAGTCAGGACTAGTTTGGAAAAAAGAAGATGGGAAGCTGATCTAGTGACATATTTTGACCCTAAAATTTATTTTACCTTGTATATGACTCAATAAGTATCCCTACCATAAAAATTAGTTGTATGGAATCTATACAAACATGGTAGAAATAGGGATTTCTTAGCTATTTTGTGTGTTGTATAGGTTATAGGAGGTTTCAAGAGATTCCAATCACATGGGATGGAATATTATGACTTAATATAACTCCCCATGTCAATTTAATTCCTTTTAATATCTCTTAAATGCCTCCACTAGGTGCTTCATCTTAGCCAGTCAAAACTAGCATATTGGACAAGCTAGTAAGAAGGGTGGAAAACTTCATGTGGGGTGATTTTAAGGTGTGTATAATGATATTAAGGCAATTTAGTGTCTTTGAAATTGTAATCCACTCCCTACCATGTATTTTCATGGAAAATTTAATCCAATTTTGAGGCCAAGTGAGCAGGGTGCATGAAGGAAGAGTTTTCTGGACTGTAGATGATGATAGCTCCTTTCCAAATGATTCTATATAACCAAGCCTAAAACCAATGAATGGAGAGGCATAATTGAGACCCTTACCATTATTTTTAATAATTTTACCTATTCATAATTATTTATGAGGCATTAAAATAGGGCTAATCATGAAGGCAATTTTTCTGAGCCAACACAAGAACTTCCATGCCACTTTTCATGAATTTTATGCATTGTATGGACACTTGGGCTTCCTGACCTTGCAAGGTTCATCCCATATCCTCCTATTATAAAAAATTAACTTATTTTATCACCTTTATAAGTTTCCTTTTGACCCTTTTACTTCTATTTTCTCCTCTCTCTCTCTCAAGTTCTATAAAAACTAGCCATTTTTGCCATTGTAATTTATGCTCCTCCTGAGTATGGTGAAGCCCTGCTCATTTTCATACCATTTGATAAATAAGACTATTTATTTTTACCTCTTCATGAATATTCATAAGTGTTTTTTATTTTGATGATGAATCTTTCTTATTGAATACTATGGATTCCTTAACATGTTGTCTCATTCTTCACCCTATTTGCAGTTAGAAAGCTTCTTCTTGTAGGGCATGTGAAGTGTTTTAGGAAATGTCAAGGATTGAGTTAGTTATTATGTTCATTAGTGTCATTCAAGGCCTCTTTTATATTCCTCCTATCTTTTCAAAATTATCTATAACCTCATAATGTAACAATGATGTGAGAAGATGTAGATTGAAGGAGTGTATGTTTAGTTTGTCCCTTGATTTCATGTGTAACATACAGCTGGTTAGAAGTCATCAATATATTTGGTGAATCACCTCCCTTAAGATATTTTGATTTCAGTTTTATCTCTCCTTTTCTACCTCCAAATTTTAGGTATAGTTTTGATTCTAAGTGGTACATTAAGGGAGCTAGCCATACCAAGAGATTCACCTCATCCTTAGGTTATCCACAAGCCTAAATGTGTTTCCATTGTGCCACTTGGATGAGGAGAGATTTTCCATCTCCTCAAAGGGTAAAAATATAAATTGACAACAAGGAGTTAATTTAGGTTATTATTCCTAGTAATTAAATAATTAAAGGAGTCAAATGCACATTTCATGGCCACAATGGATAGAGAAGGTAGTTTCTTGACCTAGTCAATATGCTTAAGAGGAGTGTGGACAGTTATATGTTTATGATGGCTTAATTATACTTTTTCAATGTTGTAAATACAAATGAGTTGAGTTATTGGACCCAAAAAATGGTGTATCATGATTCAATGTGAGGTTGATCAAGTCAACCATATCCTCTACCACCTCTTTTCAATGCCCAACAACTCATTCAAAGATCATCAAAGGCATTAGTGCATAGAAGGAGGTTGTTATGACTGTATAACTATCTTGTAACTGATGTATTATTTAATTATGGCCATTTATGACATTTTCTTCTCTCCTCCACACCATTTTTCCCTTATCTCCTCATTTTCTATATATTGAGGGCTTAAGGCCTTGTTTTATATCGCTCTTTTAGGTACAAGGAAACTCTAACTATTTTGTACTTATGAACCTACTTGGACTGATAAATAAACTTTTGTATCTCTTTCATGGTGATATCTAGAGTGGTCATACTTGTTTTGATTTTCACATGTGATGAATTTCTCTCCTTTGTAATTCCTTGTTCACCTAGATGTTAATAAGGTGTCTTATGCAGGTTATGTGGAGTGTAGAAGCGTTGGTGATGGGGTTTGAAGTGTGATATGATTGGTAAGAGTTTCATATCAGACCTTCTTGTCATGACATTTTCACTATAGTCACCTAATACAACCTCCACATGAAACATTTTTGTATAGAAATCCATGAAGATGTTTATTTATTTGCTTGATAGTCTACTAATGTTGTTAGGAGTTCAAGTTGACTGAGTGGATAAACAATATAGGTGCATCACCACCCCTTAGAATATGTTTATTTTATGTATTTCTCAACCCTTTTCACCCTAAAAGTATTAGGTCCTAGGAAATTGAGCCACAAAGTGATATACTAAGGGAGTTAGCTCTAAAATCTAGAGGTTTTGTATAGTTATAAGGTCACCCATAGCCTTTACACCATTCCAATGTTAGTCCAAGTTTGAATTAGGTATAAAAAACTTCCTTCAATAGGGTATAGCTTGGGTAGATAACACCAACCTCTCCATTCCCTGTATTATGGCCCAAGTCTTCGCATACTACCTCATTCATCTCTATATCTACCAAAATGTCTCACATCTCCATCTCTCTCATGCACACCTAGGAGTCGTAGAGCATGTTGTATCAAATGCTACATAATAACCTACATATCTAGTTGTATAGGATACTATACCTTAGCCTGAACTATTCCTTAGCCTGAATAATCTATAAAGGAATAGCTTGGGGTATCACCTGATGTGTCAGAACCTATCCCTATACCTATGTCAAATCCCCATACCTCCTTTGTCTAACTCTTCTATGTTTCCATAGTTTTTGGGGCTGAGGTTTAGTCAATCTAAGAGTTTAGAAACCTACCCACCATATTGCATAGGCATCTATCACATCGTCATCCATAACTCCACTTGTATAGGCCCATACTATAGGTCATACCATGTCAAAATCTATAATGGCCTAGGCCCTAAGTACTAGAATCCCATAATCTTGAATCTCTCTTGTAACATGTGTAAAAAAGTAGGGTCCATTTGGCACATCTTTTTAGAATCCAAACTATCATTGCATGTGATCTGACCTATATCTCTCCATGATGAAGTCATGGTGACCCATAATGTATCAAGGCATTAACATATACTAAAAAATAAAGCCATCCTTTATCCACCCAAATTGCATCACCATTTATATCCATAGATGAAATATCCATCCACCATCTCATCAACGGCATGCCTATAAAATTATAAATCCCTATATTGGTCTTGTACCCCTGCTCTTGTTTGAATCCAACCTCAAACAACTGGATCCTCAGGTAACTACTAAAATAGTTATCTAATAAGTTGCTCTATACTGATATGTTGCCAGGCCTAGACTTGGAGGAGAGTGTTATGTCTAATATTATTCCCTCTCTAATACATAATCATGTATAATTCTTTGTATAACTGAGCCAATATAATTATACCCCATGTAAAGTGTGTAGTATGATCCAACATGTCCCACACTACACCTATCAATGATTCTTATCAAACATTAAGAGGCACTGATAAGAGCTATCAAAATTAGTACTTCTTGGGGCACTATGCCCTATGGTGGAGGTGGTGGTACTCTTGGAACAACTTTTAGAGGCCAAACTAGGTCCTCTAACACATTAATATCAATAGACCCCTCAGTAATAACCAAGTTCATGACTCCAATCAAATCCTCTAAGATTGCAATCTAACCCTCTTTCATCCAACAGATCCTTCAACCTCGAATTGACACCCATAAAATCTGATGTACATCCTCAAAGGTCAAAATAACCTCCCCAGTAGATATATGGAACATAGATGTCTTTGAATGCCAACACTCTACTAGTGCTGATAGGTATATGGGATCTACTCAAATCATTGAAATATGGGCTATATGTCATAAATCTACCACCTACAAAAGCCCCAAAATCTCGTATGTCATGATATTAGGTTGGCATATGACTCATAATCATCATTCACATGTTATAATGACTCCTACATGCTCCTACATATCACAAGCCAAATATAATCAAGCTAGTCACTTGTCTATTTTTTTTCTATTTAAGTAATCTACTATTTTATTCTAATTTTAGACTTAGAAAAATATTATTCTATCCAAATTTCCACTTTCTCCTAGACCATTTGCCATTTTTGTCAACATTTTCATTTTCCTTGGTGACTTCATGTTTTAACCTTTTAGGAATTAACACATGTAAATCATATGTTATTAAAGGGTTGAGTATGTTGTTAATCGAGAATGAAAACTAGAAATGATTGATTTAGTTGAACTTTCCCAAAATAGCAAGTGAGAAGAGAAAAGGTACTTATCTGAAAATAAATAGACTTTTATGTAGATCAGGGAATTAGAATAGGCTGGAGAGATAGGCAGACACCTTTTATCTTCTAACTACTTATTGAAATTTTGTCTCAAACACTAGCATCCATATCAAGACAATAGTGTCATGTGGTGCTAATGTCTAATTCTAATGTTAATAGCCCTCCTATAACAACTTTCTAGAAATTTTAGGGAGGTTATGGGAGGTTATGAAGGTCCTATAGGTAGTTCTATGTCATTTGAGGGTTCACCTATGTCAGTATTTTAATTAAACCTCTTCCAAAACCTTAATGAATACATACACACATAAAAAAATAACTAGATCAAATGCAAAAAGGAAAGCAAAAACTAGGTTGTGGGATGTTGCAATCATGTGGAGTAGAACCCCTATTGTCTTAACCACTGCCTACATTAACCTCAATGCTAGGGGTCTCAAATCACATGTAGTTCTCCCTTGGGGAACATGCACCATCAACTTGCATAGTGTGCTAGAATGACTTTTGCTTAGGCCCTTCTTTAATCAAGCATGTAATCTCTAGATGTGATGACTGAGTAGTATGCAGAGTATTGAGTTGTACTATTGATTGATTTTATGTAATTACATGCCAAAATAGAAAGTGTTAGATGTAAAACTCCTTGTGAGGCTCTTTATATAGAAGGGACTTTGATTTGAATATAATACCTTGTTCACTAGTTAACAAGTCATAAAAGAGGGATAAAAACATAAGAGAAGGATCATGGAAGGGATTGGACTCAAACATGAGAGAAAAGGCCCATCATACACTAGATCCATAATCAGACACTAGCACCATGTGGTGCTATTATCCTGAAAGTGGTGTTAATATCCTAAGGCTTAAAGTAGAGATAAAACCAAGCAAGATAGGCTAGGGGCCCTTGTGATTGGGAAAAGGTGACTTATGACTATTGGGAGTGTTACAAATAAGGAAAATAAGACAACAAAGATCAAAAGACTCAAAATGACCATGTGAATAAGGACTTTAATCATCACTAAGACCTTCAAGTGAAAGATCAATAAAATACATAGTACTTGTGGTTGCTTGACCAAATTAGGGTGTTTACACTTCAGTATTCTACATAGCATCTTCACCATTCTACAAGTTAATTTTTTCATTTTCCTCCTTGGGTCCATTATTTCACTGATATGTAGGTCAATCTCACCATTTTGTAGGACAACCTCATTGTTTCTGGCAACTTCATCATTTTTCATGTCATAGGTGTTTGTCAGGTGACTTTGTCATTTGACTAGTGATACCACCATTTAAATATAAATACCATTGTTTGACTCACATTTTTTCCATTTATGCAATTTTTTCTGATATATGTGATTTTTTCATTTTGGTGATTTTAATTTATTTTGGCGATCTCACTAATTTCCTTGTGATATCATCATTTAGATAGCATTCTTATTGTTTGTGTTGTCAACTTCAGCATTTTTCTCTCTTCAAGATCAGTGAAGTTAATTTTCTACCTACTTTTAGGGCCTCATAAATGATATTAATAAGCAAATTAAAAACAAAAAAATGTCCCTACCTATGCCCTACTCCCAAGTGGTCACTAATACTCTTGAATGCACTCTCCAAAGTGTCAGTGGTAGGGGATATTTGCCATTTTGTATTTCTCTCTTGCGTGTAAAATTTAGAGCTCAAGATTGTAATATTAGAGGGTAAAAATGAATAGTTTCCACCCCTAAGGGTGAATATATAATCAAATGTTTGAATTTTTACCCATAGACCTGTTTGTGATCCATTTTTCTTCCCAAGAGGCTCTTTTTTGCCTTTTTTTTGCATTTTTGAGTTGTTTTCTTCTAACTACCCCAATTTTTAGCCTTATCTGTTGACCATGTGTTTATTTCTTTGGCCCATCAGCCCACCCATAAAAAATAGTTTTTCCACTCTTCCCACATGATAATCTCATGTATCTCCCAGGCAATGTTTGGGGTATTTTTCATTGGTCTCATTATTTTTCTTTAAGAAATTAGACACTAACTGTTGATTTTTAAACATGTGTTTATATTTTTCATTAAAATGATGTTTATTTCTCCTTTTTATTATCATTTTGATTCATTTCATAGTGTCGATAGGGACATCATCATGGTGATTTATGTCACACCATTATACTTGAATCTATCTATTGGTATACACCAACATTCCCATCATGTTTTTTATCACTAGTGTGATGTTGTCAATTGTTTAGTGGATCAAGAAATAATCCTTATGCCCATTACGGGTTGGTTGTCATGGTCTTTTATATCATGATACATACCATAATGGTGCTATATCAAAAATTTGGATATGGGAAGTCTAAATCAACAATGTTACAATAGATATCTCCTTTTTTACTATCCCCCAACCATTCTTCATAGGCCTAATCATCATTTCTTTGAATGAAAATTTGCCCTACTAGGGCAAACCATTTATACCTTTTAATGATTAAATCTACCTTACTAGGGTAACTTTCTGACTCAAGTGATCAAATTTGCCCTAATGGGGCACCTTATTCTCTATCAACTAGGACCACCCAATTTGGGGGCAATTTACTTCTACTTATTCTATCTCTTTTTGAGAGCCCATGCATGTATTTCAACTCTGTCTGCTCTCTAGAATGGCATCATGGGTCACTGATCATTTATTTGGCCAGAAATTTTAATTTTTTCTTAATGACTTTTTCATTCTTTGAAAAGATATTACTATGTCTGATATCTTGTAATGCCTTTTCAAATAGGGGAAAAATGTATACATCCAATTCTCACCATTGCCATGTTAAAATTACAAGTATAAACAACTTCTTGTAATAACAAATAAATTAAACCAAAATCACCAAAATGCTCTAATTTGTTTGCACACATCACATGCAATTCTTGATTCATGTATGTCCCTGATTGGGGCATTATCATGTATGTAATCATTACCATCTTCTAATTCATCTATAATCAAATTTTGACGTAATAAATTGACATTTTTGACCAATACTGCATAACCATTAATCGAATTCTAAAAATCACAGAAAGCCTAATCAAATACACTTAATTAATTAAATCCAATTAAATTATTAAGTGGAAAATCTATATCAAATTAGCTAATATCTAATTTTAGAAATTGGAAAATCAATAAAAACTGACATCATCATGACATAAGTGGTCATAAAGGTCAAAGTGCAAGCCATTCCTAATCAATGTAATAAATATTTGATTTGTGCAAAGCATACCTATTAATTGTTTCATTCTTCCAAATATTAATTGTAGTATTTATTACAATGAGTCTCCAAGGTTGAATTGATTCCAGACCACACGTCTTGATCTTAAGACAAATGATCCATATCATTTTATTCAAACTATAAATGCAAGGGCCGTGACCATTTTATATTAAGCTTTTATATGCAAATAATTATTGCCAAGAAGCTTCACCATTATTTGTCCAAACTGAATAAAGACATAGTGGAAAAGGGGATATGTTTTCGGATTAAACACATGCATTGATAAACACTCCTATATCCATAAATCGAGTAAGCATTTATCTAACAATCACTATTGGAAGTCTTCGAGGAAGGTGAATGTATTGTTCATATTTATGTATTGATTTATTTGCTTTAGTGATTATAGCTCACCCTAGGGAGCAAGCTTGAAGTGTTATGTTTCATTATTTTATTTGTATTTAGATACTAATGTAGAAACTAACCCATATTATAATCTTATTCTACACTAAGTACTTTACTTCTTTGACATTTATATATCTAACATAGTTTTACTTTTCATATTTAGATTATCTTAGCATGATAAATTCAGTGTATGCTTATATATGAGTTTAACATCTAATTGGCCTACTATATATTTGATTATCACCCTTGTGTCATTTAAATTTTATATACCCCTTTAATGCAATCTAGATAACACCAACTTAGATTTCCCATTTTAGGGTTAAACATGGGATTTTTATAGGAGCATACTATTACACCCTTGGTCCCCTTTTTTTTTGGGTGCTTTGACCCTTTTGTTTGTTTCTTTAGTGTTTGTGTCTCGTTTTGTTGGTTTTATCACCCTTTATTGTCAACTTGTGCACCAATAGGGTCTCAATTTAAATATTAAAATCTTACACACACACACACACACACACACACACACACACACACACACACACACACACACACACACACACACACACACACACACACACACATATAAGTGCATTAACACATATAAGACAAGTATACGAGAAGCAATAAACAAAATATTGAAGGAGAAAATGAGTGATGAGAGTTTAAAAATAGATCTAGAGTGATAAGGAAAAATAGAGTTAAAGGATTACATCAAATTTCCATTCCAAGTCTTCATATTGCAATGTTACCTTTGCTCGTGTAATGAATAGTCATATAAGGATTACAACTTGCATCACCATGATTGTTTGATGAATTACATAGAGTTTTGGTTTCAAACTTTCTTAAAGACATGGGTTTAACCGAAGCATACTCCCCATAACTACACACCATTTTTAAGGTTTTGCAAGTTTTAAGAGGTGAGCTAGGGTTTGTAGAAATGATTTTTGGGTGATCCACAACATATATTGACAAAGATAATGAGGTTTTTGAAGAACAGGAGTAGAGGAACACACATCAAATTTATTTTATAACAAACACTTTTTATGTGTGTACACTATCATAACAAGAGCATACCAACCTGCCCTTGGTAAAAAAATCAAAATTATCAATCTCTTCCAAATTTTATGGGTTATTTCCACATTAGTTTTTGGACTTGTTTGCCCTTGATTTCCATATTTAACATTACATATGCTCGATACACATTTTCATTTATATTAGAACCCTCTCCTTATCAAATTTAATAATTTAAATATTTTCCTTTAATGCAATTAGATTTTCTTACCATTATATTACTATAATTTGTTAAGATTTGAATTGCATTACATATATATGGTTAGATGCACTATGTTTTGACCAAGATCCATTTATCAATATAACCTCTAGTAAATGAGTGTTATGTTATTGGTCATCCTGGGAAAGTTCTTTATTTGCTTTGAATTTTCTAGATTTTATTCACCTTGTTTTTTAGACATGTTTCACATTATTTTTATCTTTAGGTTTTGTATTTGTGATAACTTGGTATTATTTAAAAAAACCCTTGATTTAACCTTTTAGGGTTATACTAAGTATATCCTAAGTTAGATTAAAGGGTTAAGTTGTCTAAATCAATCAAATAATATGTAATAAATGACCCCTAATTTGTTATAGATTTTAACTTTCTAAAAATAGTGATAAATATGTACAAATAGAGACTCATCTAGAAAATAATTGTCATAGAAGTTCTAGATTCTAAAAATTGGGTTATGGATAGGTATAAGTGTCATCAATAGGGCTCTTGAGTCTGATTCTTCATTGAACATTAGAACCTCACCTAGACAATAGTGTCATGCTACTCTAGTGTCCTAAAAAATGGTATTAGTGTCATCTTTACAGAATTGTTCCTATTTTATGGGAGCACTTACACCTATGTTTATGGGTTCTATTCTAGTATGCATGAAATCTAAAACTCTATATTGTGCTTGGAATATCTAATTTAGTGTGCAAACCCCTATCTTCCTTGCAAGTATGGCATGAGCTAAAAATGTGCATTTATTAGTAGGATAGGCTAGACTTCCTCAACACCCTAGTGTGAAGAGAGTTTCCTACATACCAATACTTTGAGGAGGGATCAAGCCTGATGTAGTTCTCCCACCTAGTGCTTGGTGTAAGTACAAATGAATGCTAGAATGATAGTGGTATTTGAAAGCCTTGAGTTTGATTGAGATTAGAAATCTTTGAAATCTAGGCTTAGGGTAGATGTAGATAGTAATATGCAAAATTAGGGCATAATAGGCATCAATTACCTTGATTTTTCTCAACTTATTTCTTATTTAAATAGGATTTTTGCATCTATTTTCCATCTCAGGGATAGAGGTCTAATAGTCTTGTATTTATAGTGATCCATAGCTTATGCCGATAATAAGACATAATTAGGTTGACCTTAGGAGGGGCACATGTTTTAAAATATATTCATTTGGGAGAGTTAGGTCAAGGGACACTAGTGCCAGGTTAGGGACACTAGCACCATGTGGCTCTAGTGTCCTTAATGTGGTGTTAGTGTTTAGCTAGTAGGTTGTTGGGCACAATGGGTTGGGATTTGGAAATGTAGTTCTAGGACTATATTTAAGTTGATAGAAGATGTTGGAGGTCTGCATCATGGCTAAAAAAATGTGATAAAAGCTATAATATAATAATAGTAAGATAGGAATAGGCTATATCAAAAAACACTCTTAGCATCTAAATACCACTTTTAGGTGATTACATTTACCCCCCCCCCTTTATGCTAGAAATACATCAAAGTAAAATGACTAGTATAAAGGAAAAAGAAGTGTACCTGGACATACCTAGGAAGTGAGGCCCATGTAACTGAGTCTGAGTATGTGAAATTAGGTTTGTGTATGTGAAACATGATACAAAACATTGACCCATAATTAAACATGCAAAAATTAGTCCTTACTTAAGAGATATCAAAAACAAAAGACTATGTTGAATAAAGTAACTAAGTAAAGGTAAGGAAAGAGATAAGAAAGAGGAAAGAAATGAATACACCTCATTGGATACATGAACCTGGTGACAACCTATGTGTGAGTGTACATAATGATCAAATAATTGACTAGTTTGGACTGAGTTGATAGCTTGTTCAATCCTCATATGTGGGTGGCTCAAAAAGTTAATCTAGTTTTAACTCCATCATTACCCACCCCTACTATGTGGATCATGATCTATGAATAGCTTGGGTAAGATTATAAGTGTGTCTAATTCTCTCATATGGGTGGCTCAAGAACTCAAGTAGGTTATGACTCCATCATTTCCCACCTGTGTGAAGTAGATTTATCTGAAACTAAACTATACAAAGTATTGAAAGTATCTAACTTGGTATATCTAACTATGAATGTCAGCCATGCTACCACTCAAGTACATTAGGCAGCTCTGGGCCACTCAGAAATGCCAACCACTATAGATGGAGTAAGACATGAAACTAGTGACAACATAGAATATGATAGCAAGTGTATACAATGTATAGAATGACATGGAGTTTTCCATTCCATGTGATCAACCTTTGTGTAACTGAGCATATGAAAACTATGTGTTGCACACATGCCTCCAATCTGATATTTGAGTATACTAATTTTGAATTGAGCATGAAATAACTATATCTATGTATCTAAACTAAATTCAAGAATGATCACACCGTGCATGATGCCCCTAATATAAGAAATTGGTATGAATCTAAGTTGAAATGAGTGTATTTGAGCAAAATCTAAAGATAATTATCAAACCTATGACTATATCTGTACAAATTTTTACTATACTTAGTGTATTATTCTAGATAATCTAAATTGCCCTAAAGTTGGGGCTACTAAATAGTAGTACCCTCTAGTGGACTATAGTGCCCTATGGTGCTAGTGTCCCAATCTAGTTGCTAATGTCTATTTGGTTTAAAATTTGGGTGACTGAACTAATTTTTGAGTCCCTATTTTTTCCTGTGTCTAATTTCTAAAAATGAGCCTGTGTGCTAAAAAAAATTTGTGAATAGCAATATAGGAGCCTAATATTTGTGACAAACCCCCGTGAATTCCCCCTCTTTTGAAGGTAGTTATGGAACCTATGTAAGAACTATCCTCAAAAAAAAATATCTCTATAAAATGTGTTTGCCAGAGCATATATGATAACTACATGATATTCCAATACAATGTGCAAACATAACATTGAAATGTAAAAAAATTTGAGCATAAGTATGTAGTGTAAGATGTATGTTGTAATCTAGCATTACACAAGGGTGTCAATATAAATGTAATCAATGTGTATAACAATAAATCTAAGAAGTTACCTAGGGATATGGGGCATGATGTCCATCACAACACCCAAGTAGGAAGGGTAGATGCATGAGGTCTCTAATGGCATCAAAAATTGGTGTGTGTAACAAGTAAAGATAAGTGTCATGGTGAAGATGCATACAAGAAAGCATACATATGTTAGACCTTAAATTTTGGATAAGTATTTTGGTTTATGGCATGTAACAAGCATGGCATGAAATGAGCATGGTAGGAGAAGACCATGGAACAAAATATCATGGCTTGAGAAGACCCAGTCAGAGGAGAGGCATAAAAAATGGAGAACCTGAGAACAAAGGACTCAGTATATCAGTAAAATATTTGGGTAGTGTGAAATAATTGGGAAATAGTTGAGGATAAACTCTCAAGGATAAAATAGACTTTAATCACACACAAATTTGGCACTAGCCCACATGAAAAAGGACACTTGGCAACAAATATCTAGCATCAAATGGGAATATATGGGCATAAAGGCCTGGGTCCATAGGAAAAATGAGTAAATGACTACATAACTTTCAGTCCATTGGAAATCATTGTCTAGTCATTAAAAGTGTCATAATTAATGTAACAACCTGGTTAGGGAAGACCAAGTATAAAAACCCATGTGTAGATATTTGTAATGTTGTTGAACATTGGTATTATGCAATGATTAATTTTGGTAATTAGTGAAATCACGAAAGTTACTGTAATCTTGATATTACACTATGGTTGATAGTTAAGTTGCATCATTGAGTTATCATCATGTCTATTATGTAATTTTTGGCTCATATTTAGCTATAATGAATAAAATCTACATTATCTAAACCTGTGCAACACATACTATGAATCTCATGGCAATTATCTTCTTAATTGTGTTTGTTTACATAATTGAAATGAGGTCTATAATTGTGTATTTTTTTTGTTTAGTTAGTGATTAAGATATATGAACAAGCACCAATATATGAGAAGTGTATTATTGCATGACATAACCCATGGGAACTAGTTTTTTGTTACGTACTTTAGGCGAGTGCACAAGAGTTCAATCTTGGGTGAAATGCCAACACGTTGGCTTGTTGGGAACTAGATACTTCAGCACCCCTAGGGAAAATTTTACATAGAAAAACCCAACATTTTGGTTTTGTTGTCAAGACCCATATTGATTGTTGCATAGTAATGGAAAATGCTCAAGTGATTATCTCTTGACAATATTGAATGATGGCTTACCGAGGTCAAAGATAATTTTGTAATTCCATATATTGAACCAGGAGTTTTTTCACATGCATGGGTTGAACAACATCTCTATATCTCTTTATATGAAACCTTCTTTGTCAAAGTCCCTACCCATTTATATGCTTAGCTCTCAGCCTATGCTCAAGACCGATCACAAAATTTTGGGCGAAGGCAAGCTTAGATGATAGAGCATCAGAGGGCCTTAACATGCTTGGGATCACCATGGACATAAGTTGTTAATATATGGTGGATAAGGGTGTTGAATAGATACATCTTGGAATATGTCATAACCACTTACTCCTATCCATAAGAAGTAAAGTTCCAATTCCTCCAAGAACCACATGGTCAATATATTAGACATTTTCTATTAGAAGTAAAGAAGCTATTTATTGGCTATGGACTTGAAATTTTTCCTATGGAAGGATAAACCTATCATTGCACGAACAACATAGTTGGGAGGGGAATGTAGGTGTGTTGGTTTAGAAAGGTAGCTAGTCAATGGGAGTTATGAAAGCATAGATATGATGAAGTTCAGAAAAGGGTTATAAGTGGAAGCAGAGTTGGAAGGGGATGAGAGGACTCAAGAAGTGTCATTAGGATCCATAGGGAAATAAAAGAGTACAAGGAGGACTCACCAACTTAAAGAATACAAAAAATAACATCTTTGTTATATGTGGGAAAAACTCACCAGGTAGTGGAGAATGAAAAACCCAAACTAAACCAACCCAATTCCCCAACCATAGTACGAGCTCATGTATTTGAGCTAGACAAATTAATTACACATAACCAGAATACATATAGTGTAGATTCAGAGACTGACCTCGTGAGATAACTTTTTTCTAAGCAACTTTTAAAGTAAAGTGAATTGACACTTTATTTTCTTTTTCAAGTTAATTTCATGGCCCAACTTGGTATGCTTGGTGGACCTGACATAAGTAGTGGGCAGAGTACTAGTCCATGCATAAAAAATCAACCTACTACCATGCCCAACATCTCAAGTGTTTTCATCGCTACTGGAGGCACAAGAAGTGGACTAAGAGGTGGAGTAGGAGGAAGTGGTGGACTTCCCCCTAGGAATAGGACTTGGGAGTTCTCAGTAGCCACAATTTCAATTACCTCAACTACTAATTGTGTATTATGAAATGATGCTTTATTTACTAGAATTTTAAGGCATGGAGAATGTTGTAGAGCATGTTCATAAGTGTGAACTCATTTAGAGGGAGAGTGGTATAATTTCTTCTGAGCAAAAGCAACATAATGTATAACCACACTTTTGTAAAGAGCACATAAGTGGTATAGGAGGTGTGACCTAAACAAGCATTAGTTGATTATGACCAACTCAAGATAACATTTCTTCAAGAGTTCTATATTCCATAATTTGAGCAACAAATTATTGTTGCATTGAAGGATATAAAACAAGAGCTAACCAAAAGTTTGCATGAGTATAATGCATGATTCAAGACACTCTTGTTTAAGCTCTCAATTGAGATTAATGCTAATCAATATGCCTAATGGTTCATGGGAGGCTTGTTGCTTCCCTTTAGATGAATGTTGTCTCAAATAACATTTACTATCCTACGTGAGGCCCTAGAAGATGCCCTCTATGATGAATCTATTAGTAGCATCGAACACTGGAATCAGTCCCTTTATAGAAGCTCAAATAGCTTCAATGGCATCATCATTAGAAAAGCTAATTGCAAACAATTCTCATGACATTTTTAGAGGTCTTTGGTGTATATATTATGAGTGAATATTTTGTCACCAACTAATTGATGAGAAAAATAGGTCCCTTCAACCACAGCATATGGAGATTGGTCAGCCAGATGTGCAAGTTTACCACACCAAAAGGGGACAAATCTCTCCTCTCATCAAGGGGAGGTTCTGTATAAATATGAGGAGCTATATAGTATATATATAAGCATAAAATAACACTCAGGGGTAGGACAACACCATCCATCTCTCTTTTTTAGATGATGTTCACAAACAAAGGAGAAAATCTTGGTGAAAACACTTAAGGCACTTCTCTTATTTCAGAAGTGATCTTACAGGAAATAGCAGGAGTTCTTTTAGGTAGTGACAAGTAACTTATAACAAAGGGCATAGTAACCAGCAAACTGAGATGTAGCAGAAAGTCTCCACCTCGACTACCCAAGAGTGAAATACGAAGGACAATGAGGGCACAAAGTCATCCCAAGGTCCTTTACATAGAAATAGAAAATATACAAACACACTAAAGGCAATTATAGACAACACAAAGTCTCTCCACAGTTGGCTTCAGGACACCTTCCTGATTACTTCCACTAGTTCTACTTATTTCAATAAAATGGACAAGAATGCATTCAGGAAACAAACATAAGAACAATCTTCTAAATGACACAAGCTATAACAACACAAAGTCTCAAAGTAACTTGCTTTCTCATTCAAACAAAAAAATATGATGAGCAATCTGAGCTCAAAGTCTCAATAATTGCCCCTCAATTTTGATAGAGTTTCACTTCTGTAATGGAAAATATCTCCTTTGCATAAATCAAGAGTTTACAATATATAGCTCCAAGAAAGTCTTGGCACTTTGTTCCATGAAACGGCCCATGTTGCGGTCAATGCCTTGAATGCATTTTTAATTCTATTAAGGGGCCATGCTTGGAACAGTACATCAGCCTTAACTGTGGCGTGCCAATCCATCTCATATGTCTCCTATAAAGTGTAGGTTGTTTAGTCATTTCCTTCTTATTTGTGTAGCTATCTACTTTACCTTTAATTCATGGAAGAAAAATAGGCCGTGTGCTTGATTTGGTGTGCTCAGATGACTACTTTGTGGACTATTTCACCTATTAGAAATAACTCCTTTGTAGATATTTCTAATTTTTTTGTATTGTTCTCTCTTCCCTGAAGCAATTGGAGCTCTTAGGCTATCTTATTTAGCTGGTCACTTGGTTCATCCTTCAATTTTTGTGCTATATTTGAAAATTAATGGATATTTTATTACCTTAAATTTGACGTCCGTAGGGACGTCAATGATTTCTAGTTGTTTGAACCATATTGAACCATGAACCTTTGAACCTTTGAAATTTCATTGGTTCATTAGTTCATTGATTCAAGTGGTCTTTATCGGTTCCCTGGTTCAATTACTTTCTTGCTCTTTAGTTGAACCATCCCTTTGAACTGGTCTCTAGAATCTTCTACTTCTTTCCTTTATCTGGAGCTTCCTTTGAACCATTGAACCTGTGAACCATTAAACTTTGAACTCTTTTGGTTAAAAGTTCAATCGGTTCATTGGATCATTCTTTGTTCCATTGCTTCCTTTATTTTTTTAAGTCTATTTGAAGCCTTGAAATTCCTTCGGCTTTTTGTCTTTGGAACACCCTGAAGGGAAGGTGGCCCTTTGAGTCTTTAAGAAAGGTCTATTTTCTTGGTACCGAGAGCCCCCCACAAGGGTACCTACCCTTCGGGGTCTTTTGGGAAATATTTGGGTTAATTCCTTTGGGTTAATTCCTTAAAACAAAATGTTCAAAGGAATTCCTTCAAACATTTTGTCTGAAGGAAACCTTTCCTTTGCCTTGTCTGCTTTTCTTTAGGCTTTTCCTTTCAGGCGAATTCCTTCAGACAAAATCCCGAAGGAATTCCTTCAGACTTTTTGTCCAAAAGAATTCACCTTGTCTTTGTGAAATTCTTCCGTGAAAAATATTTCTAAAGGAATTCTTTAGGTTCTTTTACTTGGTAATTTCTTTGGACAAAAATCTGAAGGAAACCTTACCCTTTCGGCCTTCTCTTTGATCTTTGAACTAATGTTCCCTGCCCTCCACAAGGGCACCTACCTTTAGTTCACTACCCTCTACAAGGGAACTTATTCTTTTGACTTTGGGGTAGTGCTTGGAACCAACCAATTGAATTGACTGATTGAACCAACTTTGGTTCAATGGTTCAACGATTCAATCTTGCGTTTGAAGCCTTCTTTTCTTCTAAGTATTTTGATCTCTTCAAACCCATTAAACCCATTGAATCTATTGAACCCATTGAACCATTTTGGTTCAAGGTTCAATGGTTTAATGGTTCATTCCTTTGTTCTTCAAAGCCTTCTTTTCTTCTAAGTCTTTCGAAGCCATTGAACTTATTGGAGCGATTGAACTTTGAACTTGCACTGAAGTGCTTAACTTATTTAAGCTTGTCGATGTCGTTGAACCTTTGAACCCATTGAACCTTTAAACCTTTTTTGGTTCAAGGTTCAATGGTTCAATCCTTCCTTTGAAGCTTGTCGATGAACATTTTTGGTTGAACTGAAGCGTTGAACCGATCTTGAAATTACCTAAGTGTTGGGAACTTGTTATTTTGTGAGAACTCACCTATTGAAGCCGTTGAACCTGTTGATCCTACTAGTACTTTAACTGAAAAGGCTTGAATAATGAAGAATTTGAATGCTCTGAATAATTTTTGAGAAGAGAAGAGATAATTTTGGCCTACAAAACCAAAATAGTTCATATGTTGTCCCAAAAATGAGTGACATATTTTGGAAACAATAGTTGGCTCCAGTTGGGGAACTTTCTTCAGTTGAAAACTTGGAACAACTAAAGGGAGTAGAAACCAAAATCTCTAGTGCCTTTAAGTATGCCATTGGGCTATAGAGTCATGCTACCCAAAAAAGAAAGGCACCAAAAATGAAAACAAAAAGTACAAAATGGAACTAAAGACTATACAAATATACATATGTATAGGTGATCTTATCTAATACTTCAAGAGTTGAAGTGCTTTAAATGCTGCCCATTATGAGGTAGAGAAAAAAGTGTGCCATCTTGATATTTCAATAGAAAACTATTTTCACCATTGAGATGATGGATAGTAAATGGGCCTCTCCAAAGGGAATCAAATTTCCCATGCATTCCCTTTGGTTTTCTTCTCTTGTCCCACAACAAGACTTGATCTCCAATTTGGAAATCATTGTTTTTTGCTTTTTGGTCGAAGAGCTTCTTCACCAGACTTTGATGCATAGCAATTCGGTCCACCACCATAATTTTCTACTCATCTAGCTCAGTCAAGCACATGATCCTTTTATCGATGGAGCTTTCATATGTCAGATCTTCGACTACCATAGCCAATTTCAATGCTGGCAATTTTAGGGTGATTGGTATCTCAGCATTGAGACCATAAAAAAGTTGGAAAGGTGACATACCAATTTCCCTCTTGGGTGTAATTCTATCTACCCATAAAGCATCAACCAATGCTCTATGCCATGTTCATTGGTTGTCATCTACGAGCTTCTTGATGATAGTCACCAGGTTCTTGTTGCTTGATTCAGCTTGGCCATTCCCTCGTAGAAAATAATCAGAAGAGTGGGAGAGGGTAATCCCATAGTAAAAATAGAACTGAGTAATCCCCTGAGAAGAGAAATAAGTTGCGTTGTCTGTGACAATCTTGGTTGGGACCCCAAACATGGAAATGATGTTCTCCTTGAGGAAATCACACACTACTTCTAAAGTATCATGCTTGGTTGGAATAGCTTCCACCCACTTGGTGAAGTAATCTATGGCTGTGAGGACATAATCATGTCCAGCACTTGAAGATGGGTTTATAGCACCAATGAAATCGATTCTCCATTGTTGAAATAGCTCTTCTATCACCACTAGGTTAAGAGATAAAGCAGCTAATTTAGGTCTTCCAATGAACTATTGGCATAGTTCACATCTTCATACCCATTTATATGCATCTTGAAACAGAGTAAGCCAGTAATACCTGGCTCATAGAATCTTATGGGCAGTCACAAGAGCAAAAAAAAGTTCTCCACAGGCTAGATTATGGAAGGACTTCAAAATTTGGTTTTGCTACTCTTTATCCATGCAGTGAAGGAACACTCCATCAAGGCTCCTCTTATATAGGTCGTTGTCCCACAAGACAAAATTGGCAGCTTTTAACTTGATAGTCCTCCTTTCTTTATGAGACAGGTGAGTAGGACACTCACTATAAGTAAGTAAATGAGCAATATTTGAATACCAATCACTTATGATTGAGACAAAGAGCACTGTTGGTGTGTCTTCAATTTCTTCTTCTCCATGCTCTATTTCTTCTAGTCTGTTATCAGCAATCAATTAGCATAGGCCCCTTCCTCCCACCAGCTTTGTTGGTTTGATGACTAGATCAAACTCCTAGATTTTAGTAATCTAATTCCCTCTTTTGGTTCCAAACTCCTACAAAGTTAATATGGATTTGACTGTGGTGTCAGGAACCAGGGCAGTAACGTGTGAATTCAAGATGTAAAAGTGGAAATGCTTCACTGCCTTTACCATTATATAAGCATGCTTCTCCATGTTTGAGTACTTCAACTCATGAGCTTTGAGAGGATAGCTCATGAAAGAAATGTGAGATTCCACACCTTCTTGGTTCTGTTGAACTAGAATTGTTGAAAGCATGTGCTCAAAATCATAACTATACATTATGAAATCATTAGTATAATATGGACAAACCAAAATTGGGGTGTGGGTAATAACAGTCTTGATATCTTGAAATGCCAATTTGCCTTCTTCAGTCCAGCTGAAGGTGGCCTTTTCCTTCATCATGTTTACAATATGGCAAGTCTTCTCTGCAAACTCGGGGATGAACCTTCGTAAAAAATTCACCTTTCCAAAGAAAGAGTGAACTGTAGTCTTACTTGTAGGCAGAGTAAGTTCCTGGATGGACTTGACTCTGTCTTAGTCAATTTTTATGCCTTCTCTGGATACAATGTGTCCAAGAAGTTTCCCTTCTATTACCCCAAAAATAGACTTCTTGAAATTTAGAGAAATGTCATTCTGGTGGCATCATTCTAGCACTTATTGCAAATGGTGCACATGATCAGAATGATGCTTAGAAAAGACTATTAAATCATCCAAGTACACTATAATGAACTTACCCATTTCATCTTTGAAATCAAGGTCCATTGCTCCCTGAAAAGTGGCACCAGTATTTATCAGGCCAAATGGCATTCTTCGATAGGAAAAAGTGCCCCAAGGTTGGTGAAGGCAGTCTTATGCTGGTCTGCTTCACCAAATTCAACTTAATTGTACTCTGAGAAGCTATCTAGCATTGATAACATTTTTGAACCAGTCACTGTCTAAAGGACCTGATTCATGATGGACAAAGGATAGTTATCTTTTAAGGATGACTGATTTAAATTTCTAAAGTCCACACAAAGGCAAATTTTGCCATTCTTATTCCTCACAAGTACTATGTTAGCAATCAATGTGGAATTATGGATTAGGAAAATTATCCTAGCATTTAGCATTCTTTATATTTCAGATAGAATAGTACCTGATATCTTTAGATTATACTGCCTAAAATTTTAATTGTAAGGCATAGGATCACTCTTGAGAGGAATCTCATGGTGAATTTATTTACGCCTGAGTGACTTCAGATCATCATAGGAGTATGCTAGGACATCCATGTACTGGTGAAGCAGAGCAGTGAACTTGAACTTCTCTTCTTAAGTGCAGCACTTCCCAATGTTCATCATCTTGGGATTTTCTTTGGTACCTATATTTATTTGATCAAACTCTTGGGAGGAGCTTGAATTCATTTGCTGCTATTTGTTGAATCTGTCGTGTTTGTCAAATAGCTTCTCAAAGGAAACCAGGCCTTTTGGGATTTTATTTCCTTTAAGTTACAAGAATTCTTCACTTATATGTGAACTTGATTTAGGGGTTGGTTCAAGCTTCTGAGGTTCATTGCCTTCAAAATGAAGCTAGTCAAAGCTATCTTTTTGCTCTAGAAAGGCAATGATTTAGTTGTTATTGTTAAACACCTCCCAATGACTAGCATTATTAGGCACACTTGATTGAAAGACCAGCTTGATAGTGTACTTGTCTCCTTTAAAGTCTAGGTGAGGAACCAACAGAGTTGCTAAAATAGCCAGTGCATCAGCTTGATCATTGAATTCTCTGGATATGGCAGAGATGCTGAAAGCATCAAAGCTTTCAATTTGATCCCAGACTAGATTACATTAGTGACGCAATCTCTTGTTTTTAGTTTGATATAGATTTCTTACCTGATAAACCACCAGTTCAGCATCTCCTTTGGCATGAAGGAGTTTGATGCCTTTGTCTTGAGTAGCCTTCAATCCAAGCAATAGAGATTCATACTCAGTTGTATTATTGGTGTTGCTGAACTGCAACTTGTATGAAGAAGGAAAAATATCTCCTTGAGGAGATATCAACACAATCCTGGCTCTTAAACTAGTAGAGGAGTAGTTTCCATCAAATTCTAGAATCCATACCTCATTAGACACTAATTTTTCCTTAGATCCTTCTTTATTTAGAGGGAGAGATTCTTCTACACTTACACTGTGCTCCACCAATCCTTCTATTGTTCCATCTGAACTAATTTTTAGGTTGACACATTCAAAATTTTCATTAGATGCCTCATGGACTTCCTCCATGGATAAAAAGTAATTACCCATGCCTAAAGACTCAAACATAAATTGAGCTTTAGGTGCTGATGTTTTAGTGACCACATATTTTGCTTCCTTCTCAGGGAGCAACTTCTGCATAACACCTTTGACATGGATTATCACCTCAAATACGTCCATGCTTAATTCACCACCAACATCCTTGTATAAATTTTGCCCAAGAAAGACGTTGTATGATACTAGGACGTCGGCCACCAAGACAATCATCTTGATTCTCTTATCTGGGAATGCTATAAATGCAAATTGGGCATCCTTGATTTGTCCCAACATTGGCACTTGTTTGTTCTCCATGGATAAACATCTCCCAAATGTCTTGGTCAGTGTGAGACCAAGAGATTTTGCCACTTTGGCAGGGATGATATTATCAGATACATTGAAATCTATGATGCAATTGTTTAGTTAGTGTCCATTTATCAGTAGGGAGACATAAAATGGTTCAGTCCTCCCGGGAACAGCAGGAGGAGTAATGACAAGGTTATTCCTAGTGGATGTGTTCTTGGGGGGATCACGAGTTACCTTCAGAATTTCTTGTTCTATAGGGAGGGCTTGGTTCTTTACACATTGAACCAACTAATCTAACTGCTCAGGGTTAGATTGTAGGAATTCAAATTCAAACATTTGAATTTTGGTTTTTTTTATATGGTTAATTATGTCAAATGTTTGAAATGAACTAGGAACAAAGGATGGGAGTTCATCTTTTTAGTTTTTGGGAGGGGGAGGATTGGTCTATGAATTTGAAGTAGAAAGTGTAAGGATGTTTGATGTACTTACCTTTCTTGCAATCACTAGGTCCTTTGACTGGAAAGTCATAGTGGTTCCCCACTTAGCAATTTAAATCACTGGTTGAGATTTCTCCTCTATTTTTTCTTTATCAACTTGTTGGGCTAACTGGTTCTTGGATCGGGTGAATACGGCGTATGTTCTATCAACTATTTTACCTTCACTTTTGGGTTCATCCTAGTAATTAAAAAAATTAATGTTAGAGTCACCAGCTAATTCTTTTTCTCCCTCTATGAAGAGATTAGCATCATCTTCTGGGTTCAACTCAGGTTGGAAGGAGAAATCTAATTCTGCTTTAAGATATCTGACTAATAAATTAGTTAGAGGTGCTTCAATGGCCAATTTCCCCTGAGGGGGTGGAAGAAGATTTGGCTGCCCTAGATTCCTGGCAGCATGGCCTTGGTATGACTGATTGGGGAATGTCCTCATTGGTATATCTTTGTATGAAGGAGAAGATGACATCCCTTGCACCATTTGCTTTCTAAGATCTAGCAACTCATTCACTAGCTTTTGCACCATTAGATCAATGGTGCCTATAGGTGAGTATTCAAAACATGAAGAGGATTTACTTCTATTAAAATTTCTCTTTATCTTTCATACCAAGATAAGGTCATATTCTACCTCAGTATCCAAATCCTGAGCAACAAGGTCTATGTGGCCAGCCTATCTCAGTAGAAAACTCACTTCAGGTAGCTGTGAGTTGATGAAGAAGCATTTAAGGTTCTCAGGGGTTGGTTGAGCAATTATAGGATTCTAGTTCCTCAGCTTGTCAAACTTGGTAATGAAGTCCCTCATAGGTTCATGAGGTTCCTTCTTCATCTGTGTAAGCTAGGCCAACAAGGCATGTGCATCTTCTGCAAGCTTGAACCTAGCTTCAAATTTAGCTTTAAGAGTGTTCCAATCAGTCACAGTATAGGCCTATAAGTGGTAAAACCAGTCTATAGTAGCACTTTGAAATGTTTCCACAAACATCCTGACTGCTACGTCCTCATACTCCATGTTTATCACACTATAGGCTATGATGAAGGCAGCAATATGTTCATCAAGATGAACTCTCCCATCACCAAAGAATTTGAGGAAATTCTTCCTTGAACTATGTGGAAGCTCATGTAGAGGTGGGGTTAAATTGACTGGGCCAAAATATTTACTCCAAGGGCCTTGAACTACCATGATTGGATAATAGAAAGGGGGGATAATAAATCTAGGTGGAGTATGTATAGGCAAAGCTCTGCTCATAGTAGAAAAAGAAGCTCTGCCTTGTGTTGGTGACCTGGTATGGGTAGGAGGAACACTCCTGGATCGTTGAACTTGAAGCTGGGGAGGGAACAAATAAAAATTGTTTTGTTGCACCAACTCAAAAATAGGGTCAACAACACCTTGGGTTCTCTAGCTTTTGGTATAGCGTGGAGTTGCCAGATTATAGAATAAAAATGGAAAAGAATAGGATCTACTTCAGCTTGAAGTTTAAGGATTTAAATTGCGTGCTCTTCCCCAGCAGAGTCACCAAAAAACTATTGGCATAGAGCTAGGGGAAAGTGGTAAGGCTATAATGATAATGGATAAGACACAGACCAGAGTCACCAAAATATATAATGGATAAGGATAGGAACTACTTGTTCGATCCCCAGTGGAGTTGCCAAAAAACTATTGGGTGAATATTTTGTCACCAACTAACTGATGAGCAAAATAGGTCTCTTGAACCATAGCATATAGAGATTGGTCAGCCAGATATGCAGGTTTACCACATCAAAAGGGGACAAATCTCTCCTCTCATTAAGGGGAGGTTCCTTATAAATATGAGGAGCTATATATATTATATATAAGCATAAAATAACACTCAGGGGTAGGACAACACCATCTATCTCTCTTTTTTAGAGATGATGTTCACAAACAAAGGAGAAAATCTTGGTGAAAACACTTAAGGCACTTCTCTTCTTTCAGAAGTGATCTTATAGGAAATAGCAAGAGTTCTTTTAGGTAGTGACAAGTAATTGGTAACAAAGGGCGCAGTAACTAGCAGACTGAGATGTAGCACAAAGTCTCCACCTCAACTTTCCAAGAGTGAAATATGAAGGACAATGAGGGCACAAAGTCATCCCAAGGTCCTTTACATAGAAACAAAAAATAGACAAACACACTAAAGGCAATTGTAGACAATAAAAAGTCTCTCCACAGTTGGCTTCAAGACACCTTCCTGATTACTTCCACTAGTTCTGCTTATTTTAATAAAATGGACAAGAAGGCATTCAGGAAAAAAAACATAAGAACAATCTCCTAAATGACACAAGTTATAACAGCACAAAGTCTGAAAGTAACTTGCTTTCTCATTCAAACAAAGAAATATGATGAACAATCTGAGCTCAAAGTCTCATTAATCGCCCCTCAATTTTGATAGATTTTCACTTCTATAATGGAAAAGATCCCTTTTGCATAAAACAAGAGTTTACAATATATAGTGCCAAGAAAGTCTTGGCACTTTGTTCCATGAAATGGCCCATGCTGCAGTCAATGCATTGAATGCATTTTCAATTCTGTCAAGGGGCCATGCTTGGAACAGTGCATCAGCCTTAACTGTGGCATGCCAATCCATCTCATATGTCTCCTCTAAAGTGTAGGTTGTTTAGTCATTTCCTTCTTATTTGCACAATTGTCCACTTTGCCTTTACTTCATGGAATAAAACTAGGCCGTGTCCTTGATTTGGTGTGCTCAAATGACTACTTGGTGGACTATTTCACCTACTAGAAATAACTCCCTTGTATATATTTCTGATCTTTTTGTATTGTTCTCTCTTCCCTATAGCAATTGGAGCTCTTGGGCTATCTTCTTCAGCTAGTCACTTGGTTCATCCTTCAAGTTTCACGCTATATTTGAAAATTAACAGATATTCCATTACCTTAAATTTAATGTCTGCAAGGATGTCAATGATTGTTGGTTATTTGAACCATATTGAACCATAAACCTTTAAACCTTTGAAATTTCATTGGTTCATTAGTTCATCAGTTCAGGTAGTCTTTATCAGTTCCATGGTTCAATCACTTTCTTGATCTTTGATTGAACCATCCCTTTGAACTGGTCTCTGGAATCTTCTACTTCTTTCCTTTGTCTAGAGCTTCCTTTGAACCGTTGAACTTGTGAACCTTTGAACTTTGAACTCTTTTGGTTCAAGGTTCAATCAGTTCATTGGTTCATTCTTTGTTCCATAGCTTCCTCTATTTTTTTAAGTCTCTTTGAAGCCTTGAAATTCCTTCACCTTTTTGTCTTTGGAACACCCCGAAGGGAAGGTGTCCCTTTGGGTCTTTGAGAAAGGTCCATTTTCTTGGTGTCGAGAGCCCCCCACAAGGGTACCTACCCTTTGGGGTCTTTCGAGTGGTCTTCAAGTTAATTCATTCGGACATTTTGTTCGAAGGAAACCTTTCCTTTGCCTTGTCCACTTTTCTTTGGGCTTTTCCTTTTGGGCGAATTCCTTCAGACAAAAGTCTGAAGGAATTACTTTAGGCTTTTTTTCCAAAAGAATTCACCTTTTCTTTGTGAAATTCTTCTACAGAAAATCTTTCTGAAGGAATTCTTTTAGTTCCTTTACTTGGTAATTTCTTCGGACAAAAATCCAAAGGAAACCTTACCCTTTCAGCCTTCTCTTTGATCTTTGAACCAATGTTCCCTACTCTCTGTAGGGGCACCTACCTTTAGTTCACTACCCTCTACAAGGGCACTTGTTCTTTCAGCTTTGGGGCAGTCCTTTTAACCGATCGATTGAACCAACTTTGGTTCAACGGTTCAATCTTGTGTTTAAAGCCTTCTTTTCTTCTAAGTATTTTGATCTCTTTAAACCCATTTAACCTGTTGAACCCATTGAACCATTTTGGTTCAAGGTTCAATGGTTCAATGGTTCAATAGTTCATTCCTTTGTTCTTCAAAGCCTTCTTTTCTTCTAAGTCTTTTGAAGTCGTTGAACTTGTTGGAGTGGTTGAACTTTGAACTTGTGCCGAAGCACTTAACTTCTTTAAGCTTGTCGATGTCATTGAACCTTTGAACCTGTTGAACCTTTGAACTTTTTTTGGTTCAAGGTTGAATGGTTTAATGGATCCTTCCTTTGAAGCTTGCCGATGAACATTTTTGGTTGAACCGAGGTGTTGAACCGATCTTGAAATTGCCTAAGTGTTGGGAACTTGTCCATTTGTGAGAACTCGCCTGTTGAAGCCGTTGAACCTATTGATCCTACTAGTCCTTTAACTGAAAAATCTTGAATAATGAAGAATTTGAATGCTCTGAACAATTTTTGAGAAGGAAAGAGATAATTTTGGCCTGTAGGACCAAAATAGTTCCTATGTTGTCCCAAAAATGAGTCATAGATTTTGGGAACAACATGAAGAGCCTCATGTAATGAAGTATCTTGATGCTCAATAATAGAAAGAAGTGCTCCAAGATTCTATGACCTTGGTATGGGAATTATAAGGGGAAATTCAATTCCTTAAAGACTGTGATGCCACCCAACATGTTGATATGTAGAAAGCCACTGAACATCAAAATGAGATGCTAGATGACTTCTAAGAACTTTACAAGTGCTTATTAAAAGAAGATATTATCCCATATTTAAGTAATTAGCTTAAACATTAGGTACTAAGGCCAACTAAAGACTATCGATTAAACCATGATCGACATAAGATACTCATGTTCCTCTTAGCCTTCAAGAAGACAAGGAAATACTAGTGAATGTTACCATCAATAGATGGGTAATCCAATACATTTTAGTTGACATTGGTGTTGAGGTCAATGTCCTCATAAAGGATACATGGCAAAAAATGGCTAGCTCAGCATTACAACCATCACCTCATGTATTATTTATGGCAAAAAACCCATGATTTAACAATTGGCATTCTTAAAACTACAACTATCGATATCCTTGGGGTACTTTTCAAAGCTAACTTTGAAGTTCTAGAATTGGCTGAGGCTGATGACTTTCCATCCCTATTGGGTCATCCTTGGTCTATGAAAATAATATTGATTTCAGATTTAAAAAGTAATATATCAATTTTGAAAATATCAATTAATGAGTCATCATCCCATTGGACCAAGCACATGGCCACCCATATGTAAAAATAGTTAGTGTAGATGAGTATATCAATCATATATATAAAATTATAGCTCGAGGTGGTGAGCATCATGATCCTACTCCTAATGGCATCCTCCAATGGATGAACACATAGTCCCTTTTTAATACTATGAGTAATGACTATAATTGTTGGGCCTAAGGTGACTACGACCTTATTAAGAGAGTGTGTGGTATCATTAGTAGTTGTGAAGACATTCTGCACCAATAACATAAGTACCATAGGTTTATTCGTCTTATCACTAGACAAGTCATGCAAGGACCAATTGTGGCTACATTACTCAAAAGGCTTGATAAAGATCCTTAGTTTCATGGGTAAATGTAAGTTTGTGACTTCATCTAATGACTCGAGGCTTTGTATAACTCTGATACTAATCGTATGCATTCATCGATTCACCTTATTGATGGCACAATAATGAGTTGGTGATAAAATCATCATGAGCATCTATTTAATTAGGAATAAGTGTGATCTACCTTACATCACCAGTTCCATCATGACAACCACATACGAGGCACAATTTACTATAACGGATTTTGAGCACCAAAACCACACCTAAAAGCCTATGAGGCAATGTGGTTGGTCGAAGAATATTTCTTACCATAATATTTATGGGTAGATGAATTTTATAACACCTTATATACCTAGGCCATAGCATGGCATGTTCATGAAGAATGTCATTTAGGTACCCATTTATGGCATTTTCTAAAAAATAACATGGTCTAGATTTATGCCTCACACTACAATTAATACATCAAGTAATTATTGGTAACCATAGTACAATCGAGGATCAGCTATGCCACTTACATGGTGTACCATAAGAAGGATTGGTCATTTGAAATGATCCAACTGAGTAATCTTCCTCCACACCAGAACATGTCCTCAATCATACACAACATGAAGAAATTAGAAAAGGAAATCAAAAAATTGTGTTCCATGTCAATGAAGGTGAAGGTTTTGAACCATCTAACTTGTTGACAAATCATTTGGATGTCCCCACAGACTATGGTGCTCAAATTGTTCATGATATTGGTCTTGATACACACTATCCATACTTAGAACCACTTTAAACCATACAATGCAACATTGGCATAAAGGATGCACCAAAGATGGCTATTATGGGTAATTACTGGTCTGATACTAAAATTTCTAAAGTGTTTAAGTTATTGAAAGAATATAAAGATGTTTTCCATAAGAATTATAGTGAAAAGAAGGGTGTTCACTTGTCCTTAGAAAAAATACATATCAAACTAGTTGAAGGTGCTCGCCTAATTAGGAAATGGCCATATAAAATGAATCCAAATTTATGTACACATGTGAAATAAGAAATTGACAATATGTTACATGATGGAATTATTACTCCAATTGACAAGTTCGAGTGGGCCATTCCCATGGTGATAAGCATAAAGAAAGATGGGTGCATCAAAATTTGTGTAGACTATCAGATACTTAATGCATCCTACATTATTGATCCTTTTCTGATGCCTTTCATCGAATAAATCATTGAAGTGTTCTTGGGTGTGAAATTTACACCTACATAGATGGGTTTTTTACATACCATCAGGTCCATATCGTAGAGGAGGATAGACCTAAGACTATATTTGTCACTGAGTGGGGGTCTTTTGCATATACCATCATGCCATTTGGGTTAAAAAATGCACCAACAATATTCTCATGAATAGCCATTGAGACTTTCAAAGACTTCATCCATAAGTTTCTTTAGGTTTATTTAGATGATTATATAGTATATGGCCTGGTGAAAGACCATTGTTCTTATCTCAAGCTTATGCTTGAGTGTTGTAGAATGCTACAAATCTCACTCAATTTTTTAAAATGTCTTTGTGATACTCCATTCAACTTTTTTATTGGTCACGTTATATGTAGATATGGCCTTCTGGTGGACCACGCTAAAGTTGTTTCCATCTTCCATCTACCAGTATCAACAACCTAGTGATTGGTTCATGCCTTTCGAGGTCATACTGGGTACTATAGGAAATTTATCTAAGGTTATGCAAGGATTGGTGCACCATTAAAGGAGATCTTGAAACATAATTAACACTTCATTTAGACCTACTCATGCCAAGAAGCTTTTGTATCCTTGAAAGACAAGTTCATCATTGCATCGATCCTCCAGTTCCTTGATTAGACTAAACCATTTCATGTCCATGTTGATACTTCAGGTATGGCCATCAGTACGATACTTGTGCAGCCTATAGTGGGTCACCTCGATCACCCTATTTACTTTGTAAGTATAAATCTTACTCTGGTGGAGAAACACTATACAACAATGGAGTGCAAAACACTCTCTATGGTTTATGTTTTACAAAAGTTCTGATAGTATCTATTGGTGACTCCTTTTGTGTTCTATATAGACCATAAAATATTGAAATATCTAGTTAATAAACCTATGTTACCTGATCACATTTGTTGCTAGATTGTGTTATTCTAAGAATTCTAATTTTGTATCATGGTCAAGCTAGATAAGATCAATTGTAATCCTAACCATCTCTCTAAAATTTATTTTGGTTAGCTAGAGCGAGCCATTACAGATAAATTGCCTGACATATATTTGTTTCATATTTCACATGTTCTTGAGGAGTTAGAAGACATATCAGCCTTGTTAACTACTGACATAGATCCAAATCATTTCAATATGTAGGCTAAGAATTAATTATCCATTTGTACTACACCATTCCATCTCATTAGAGGAGACCTCTATAAGCTTGGACAAGATGAAATCCTTAAACGTTGTGTCATGAAATATAATTGCCTTGATGTAATCCATGAAGTTCATAAAGGTATTGCTAGAGGACACTATGTCAATGAGGTTATTATGTGCAAAGTTTTGTTAGATAGTCCATTGTGGCCTACACTTTTACAAGATGTCAAGCTGTATGCATGATAATGTGATAATTGCAAGTGCATGGGGAAACCAAATCACTGGGATGCCATGCCATTACATCTTATTTTATCATAGGAACCATTTAAGAAATCGGCTATTGACTTTGTTGGTCTCATCAACCCAATCGACTGATGTATGGGTTCTCATTATGTCATCACAATTGATTATCTCATACATTGGGCTGAGGTTGTGACAATGCAATATTATATTATGACAACTGCAATGTGCTTCATATGGGAACATATTATTAAAAGATTTAGCTATCCATTGAGTTTTACTAGTGATCATGGTATACATTTCCTCAATGATAATATCTATGTATTACTAGCTAAATTTATGATTGCCCATCACAATACAATGCCATATCATCCCCAAGCAAATGGCACTGTTAAAGCATTCAAAAAAATCTTTGGCAAAAAACTCACAAAAAATTGTATTATTGGATGCACTGACTACGATGATCGGGTGTCTGTAGTTCTTTGGGCTTATCAAACAACTTACAAGAACCTCAACAAAAATACACCTTTTAATCTAGTGTTTAACATAGAAGCAATTCTTTTGGTTGAGTTTTAGTCCTTTCTCTTCATATTTCATGATTAGATGACTAGAAAATGAAACATTATTGAAATCAAATTTAGATGCCTTTTTATAATTAGATGAAGCACATTTTCTTGCTCATTAGAGTCAATATGTGGAGAAATGCAAATAGAAGGCATGGCATGATCACCACCTCAAACATAAGACATTTACACCAGGAATGCTAGTTTTATTCTATGACTCCAAGTTAGCATGCCACTCCGGAAAGCTCCATGTTCACTGGGATGGTCCCTTTATTGTTCATAGTATTTATCCCACTAGCATGTGGTGTTTGAAAAGATTGGATGGCTAATTTCTTCTTAGTCATTAAAATGGTAGTTGACTGCAACCATATTTTTACATTTAAGTTTGTTTTCAATTGTACCAATAAGGTGTATACCATTAATTTAGGACTTATTGTTTTCAATAAAGTGTTACCTTAGCTGTGTGCCCCTTTTTATTATTTTACTTTATTTTTTTAACTTGTTACTTATGTTCTCATGGAGGACCATAAAGCAAATATAGTGTGGGGTAAGGGGTGTTATGTATGTTGGGAAATGGTCCATAAGGATGCGTGCACAAGCAAAGGTGTACAAGGATAAAGATTCCTGCCAATGGTACAAATATTCAAATGTTTCTATAGTTATCATGCACTTTGAGAAAAGCATGGGACAAGACATGTCATTAATATAAAGAGTTAGTGGTTATATAAAGTGTAACAACATCACATTATGGCAATAATATTAATCACATTCATTGTGAGAAGTGATGGTCAAAGAGATGGTATCATTAATCACATTAATTACAAGAAGTGATGGTTGAAGAGAGGGGGGTAGTAAATGTAAGTTACCACCTCAAAACTATAAAAAGACATTGGGAGCTCAATTTACACTTTACCTTTACTTCGAGTGTGATTTTATAGATCCAAAGAGTGAACAACCAAGTTCATGTGATTCTAAGATAAGTGTAGAGACTGATTCCCAATTCATTAATCATTGAGAGTGTGGTTTTGTATGAATGAATAGTGGGAGATAGCTAAACTAAAATAACATAAAGGAAATAACAATGAAGCTGCTCAATACCTAGTCATATTTGGAAGGTGTCAGAAAATAGAACAAATAAATTGGCCCTAAATTTTTGGTAAAGGCTAGGACTAATGCTTAGTCTAGGACAGACTAAGAGCATAGTGTGGGGTGATGTTAGACCCCAAATTTTGAGTAGGTATTTCGGTTTATGGCACAAAACAAGCATGGTTTAGAACAAGCATGATGCATAACGAGCATAGCACAAAAGACCATGATGCAAAATATCATGGTGCGAGAAGACTTAGTCAGAGGAGAGTCATAAAAAATGGAGAACCTAAGAATGGAGGACTCAGTATATCAGTGAAATACTTGGGAAGTGCAAAGAAAGCAAAAAATAATTGAGGAAAAATTCTCAAGGACATAGCATACTTCAATCACACACAAGTTTGGCATTGGCCCACACAAAGAAGGACACTTGGAAACATGGATCTAGAATATAATTGGAATATAGGGGTACAAAGGCTCAGGTCCATAGGAAAAATAAGTAAATGATTGCCATGACTTTCAGTCCACTATAGATCGTTGGCTAGTCACTAGAAGTGTCATAATTAATGTAAGAACTTGGTCAGGGAAAACCAAGTATAAATACCCTTGTGTAGAGATTTGTAATGTTTTTGAAAATTTTTATTATGTAACTTATGGTTCATATTTGGCTATAATTAATATAATCTATGTTATATAAACTTGTGCAACACATACTATGAATCTCATGGCAATTATATTCTTAATCATGTTTATTTACGTAATTGAAATGAGGTCCACAACTGTGTATTTCTTTTTTTGTTTAGTAGCGATTAAGATATATGAACAAGCACCAATATATGACAAGTGTATTACTACTTGACATTACCCATGGGATCTAATTTTTTGTTATGTGCTTTGGGTGAGTGCGCAAGAGCTCAATCTTACATGAAATGCCAATGCGTTAGATTGTTGGGAACTAGATACTTCAACACCCCTAGGGAAAAGTTTAGATAGAAAAACCCAACAACATACATAACACATGAGGCATGCAAAAATAAGCCAAGGGGCCATAATACAAAGGACATGGGCACATATCATTGAATCTGATAATGAAGACATACAAGAACATGTTCAAATGTACACATACACAAGCAACAAGTAATTTGACTTAGAACCACATGGAAGGACATGCTCAAATGTCCACATATACAATTATTGAAGCACACACAAGGGACATGGGCACATGTACAAGGCATATAAACATATAAGTGAATTAGATCCAAAGAGAAATTGCATATTCCAATATCCTCAAATAGAATAAGCATAGGGGACACAATCAAGTCTAAACTAGGAAAGCTAGAAATGAAAGCATGTATAACTATGTAGTACAAATATATGTAAATGTTAGGATGTACATATACTAAGTCTAACTAGTAATAGTTGATAAAAAATTGGATGAATGAGTAATAATGATCAATATCAAAATATATCAATGCATAAACTGGAATGTATATAATGTAAGGATAGAACCTGATATTAAAAACTATGAATGAGATGCCCCTAAGTGGACAGATGTATCAAATGAATAAACCTAGATCAGTGTGTATACCCTTGGTGGGTAGGTGATAACAAGTCTAGATCATTTGTACTAGACCAAAGTCCTTAATGTAATCTTCAAGCACTCAACAAGAATAAGTGAAGCATCTAATGTATGATAAAACTGGCTATAGTACGATAACTAGCATATGTAATATATGGCAAGTAGTAGAAATATAAACATAACAATGCATACAATCTATAATTTTTGTGTTTTCTAAGTAATATTTGAATGTTTTTGTGTTTTGACATGTTATATTACTTTTATATTTTCTGTATATAAGTTATGTACAATCAAATGAAAATAAACTATGTATAAGGAGCGAGAGAGGGGAAGTATGTACAAGGGGTAGAAACCATACTAACCGATGAGTCTCATGGGAGACTTACTATCACCATGACCTATGTTAAATAAGGTAACAATGATTGTGTGTGTTATGTGAAAGGGCAATTATGATCCCATAATCTATTGTGTAGAGTAATCTATATTTGAATCACCCTATGTAGTGATGCTTTGAAGTTGTGGCATTGACTACGATGCCCTATGAACTATATGAGTCTTAGGAAACCATCTAGTAGAATAATAAGTTATAGGTGACATAGTTTCCCTATATTTAGAACCCCTAGAACCTACTAATACTACTCTCAGCATAAACTGAGTAAAGGAAGGTCCCCTAGAATCTATGACATATCTACGATGCAGGGGTCTCTCTAATAATGGTTTTCAAGGGAGATAATGCATACATTTCAATATCATAGGAGTATACCTCATTTGTACTGGTAGCTCTAATGAACTTTATGATGTATGCATAGGATTTGTACTCTGATCTATAATTGATAGTCATGCAATATCTAGTAATGGTATTGGAACTATAACTGGTGTCTGTGTTGGAACTGCCTGTGGGATGGGTAGAGGATACTCATATGGGACACCCTCAAATTTCACCACATTTTTTACATGTAAGTCCTTTAGGCATTAGTTTATTGTAGATAGGATGGCTCAGAGCTACTATAACCATGGATTTCCTAATAATATATCAAATACACCAACACTAGGTAATACTAGAAACTAAATGGTTGTATGTTGGTCCAACTTGTAATGGAAGCACAATCTCCCTAATGGAGCTATGAATGTGGTCAATAAATAACTAATGACTATATTTATGGGGAATATATCCCACTATGTGTGACCCAAGTGCTGTAATATTTTCATAGTGCACATGCTTATATTTGACCCATTATCAACCATAACACTTTGGATAAGATGGTGGTCTATGTATGCTCGTATAAAGAGTGCATGTAGATCTGTATCATCATCCATAATCTCTTGCTTTAATAATGTGATAAGTGGTCTAGGTGGCATTGTAGTGTGGTACATGCCAATAATGTTATGCAATGGATGTGCCTCCTTTGTAATTATCTGATATGAATCTAGTGGTGGAGTTGCCTGATATGTATGGTGAACACATGGTGTGACCCTTATAAACATCCAATTCCTATCACTATTGTGATGAAATTTTCAATCGAAATGATATTTTATGATAATGCACAATCTAGACCAAAATCACTAAAACACTCTAAATCATTTGAACTTGTCATGTACAGCTGTTAATTTGTGCTAATGTATCCCTGAAAGGGGAAATACATTTTATGTGATTATTATCTTTTATTAAATCACTTTTATTCAAAGTGAAACCTTACAAAATGATGTTCTAGACCACTAAATTCTCCTATTTCGGTGGCACACATTACATGCATGGGTTATTTTGTGTTTATAATACCCTAATTATGGTATTATTATGTACGTAACTAACACCTTCTCCTAATTATACTCCAGTCAAATTATGACTTGGTAAAATGACATTTCTTATTAGGATGATTAAGCATGCAACAGATTTCCAAAGAATTAGAGAAAATTAAGCAAAGCCATTTAAGCAAATTAAACCAAATCAAGAGCTTAAGTAAAAATTACATGAAAGTTGTTAAATATCTAATTACTTGAAATTCAATATTCAATTCTACATCATCCCAAGACATCATTGATGGTGTAGCATCCATAAACCATTAATGAGATAAATATCAGAATTAAGCCCTCCCATGCCTCATTAATGCCCCATTTTTCTAAATATTAATGGGAATATTTATGGCTTGTCCCTCCAAAAGTGAATAAGTTCGTGGACACACATCTCAATCTCAAGATGGATGGTCATGATTGATCCTAAAATTTTTAGAAAGCTATAAATAAGTGAGCCAAAGCCATCATTTTTAAGCTCTTTTTGTGTAAACTTATTATACAAAATTGTCTTCACAAATATTCATTTGTGCAAACTTACTATGCATAAATTGCTATAGAGAAGCTTTGTTGATTCACCTAATTAGACTAAATTGAACAACCTAAACCACTATTTTACTAAGAGATGATGGAGGCTCATGTTACTCTCCATTGACAAAGACTTGGAGCATCAAATCAAGGGAAAAACAAGCTTCTTGACAGCTTGTAAGGGAAAATAGTTACTTGGAAGGTTTGATTGTATTCCTTTCTTAATTAGCTCTTTGAAGTCATTAGCAATGCCCCTTGAGGGAGTAGGCTTGATAAGTTAGGTATTTATACTTAATTTAGAGATTTATTGACTAAGGCATGATCTAATCTTGTCTTGTAATCCTACTTTACATTTTGGTAACTATTCAGAAGAAGTGTGAGTTAGTAATTTACATAGTTGATCATTCTAGTTGCATCAATGCGAATAAAGATGAGCATCTCCATATTGGAAGGTACAACTGAAACATTCACATTGATAAATTCTTATTCTTCTATTCTATTCCTCATTCCATTTTCTCTCACTTCTGGGTGAACTAAATTGTCTTGAGGTCCATTTATACTATTTAGGTAGCACTTGGATAAATGATGTATCTTGGGTCAGCTCGACCACATTTTTTCTTCTAATCATTTATTTCATCACTTTGTGCATCCTCATGTGCCTAGTTTTTTATAGCTTCTTCATTCATTAGACCATCACATCTACATTTGTGCTCGATCATCTTTAATATGATAGATTTGGTTTAGTTCTACATAAAGAACAAGATGAAAAAATATGGAGCCAAACACAGATAATTCTTACACAAAAATATATCTACTATATTATTTCTTCTACTACATTAAATTCATTCAAACATAATTACATATATATAGGGAATGTCTACTCTATAAATAAGGAGATCCATATCCCTTCAATCTCTCAACTAATAATATAATTTCCTAATAATAAAATCAAACCTATATGCGATAATATAATATCTTACGGTTACACACTAACCTATTAAAAAAACTATTAACGTTAAAATGTAACTAAAAATAATAACATTAAATTAATAATGTTTCACACTATACCTCAACATTAATTCTCTTGTGAATATTATTAATCCTATCTACACCCCATTAATGTGAGCATAGGGAGAATATACATCTTCAAGAACTGGCCCAAACAGAATTGTATGCCAACACATACTTTTAGGTCTGCATACTATTGATGTGATCTTGTTGCACAAGACCACTATTATGAAATGTAATGCATCCCATATTTACTTTACCTAACCATATGTACGTGTCATTGGCATCATCTCCATAAAAAAGTAAGGCAATCATAGGATCTTTGTAGTTAACTACCCTCCTATACAATTGTTTACCACATTTCATTATATCCACACTCTCCCTTTTCTCCAAATATCAGAGGTGTTTCAAACAAGTAGGTGAATGAAAACACACAATTGAAAAATATAAAATCACACCACACATGTGAACATGAATGCTCTTATGTTCTTATTCACACACACATATGTCACTAAATCATTTTGGGACCTGTTGTTGGTAACTGACGAGAGGCTTTGGAACCTCCAGCCTCAGTTTCCTCCTTCCTCTAGTTGAAAAAGCTCTTTACTTATCAAGAATATTGATGAAGTTCATATGCATGATTTTGTCAAGAAATCTCCTCAATAATGCGGACATCGTATACAAGTAAAAATGTGTCCATGAGGCAATTTTTTTTTATATAATTTTAACTCTATATGACTCGATGAGGACCCAATAAAAAATTTTGACACTTTTGAATTATTATGACTTGACTCTTTTAATGACATAATCTAAAAAATACTAAATTATTAAAAAAGTCTTAAAGACGTTTTGAATTTTGGAGAAATTTTGACCAAAAATGACTAAATAAATAGAAAAACATGTGAACCTTATTAAAAACTTTAAGACTTATTTTAAAATTTATTTGACATGTGGAAATTACTAAATACAAAAAATGATGCCTTTTTATTATTGACTCAACCCTAAGAGAAAAAAATAATATGTTACTCTTTTTATAAAGCTGCAAACTATATAAAATAAATAGACTTTCACCTGAACCTAAGACTCTAAATCACTATAATGTAAATTAATATACTTTTTAAAATACACAAAACCAATTTATTTTTGCAAGAATGATGCATAAGGAAATAGATCTTCATGCTTTCTAGACTGACAGTACTGAGTAGGAGAGAGAAAAAATGAGTCTCCATAACTTATTATTTCATCTAGGAAGGTAAATTACATGATTTGTTGAGTTGAATAAAACCTAAAATGGATCCATCATCGAGTCTTATTAGATATAGATGTATCTTGAATAATAGATAGATACATTAGGCACAACTTTGAGTGGAGATGCAGGTGAACATAGTTGTGCCTTCAGTGACATGATGCATCATTGATTTTGTCCTCTAAATATTTTCATTTACATTAATATTTACCTCTTGCAAATTCTCATACAAAGACAAATAACTCATTCTAGTGATAGATTCAATCTTGAGACGTCGGTCTTGCAAAGCGGTTAGCGAGAGTAGGTGTGTAATTATATGTTGATGCCATAAATGTGAAATGCATGACTGTATTTGGGCATTAATCTCACTGCCTTGCCTTCTTTGAATTTAGTTAAGCACACCAAACATCCAGAGCCAAGTTAACATCCTTGCTTTTGAGAAGAAAATTGTTCTATTATCATATGACAGTGCATACAATAAAAACTCAAATTGAGTAATATGAAGATTGATATAAGAAGAAATTTGTTATATTCTTAATTTTTTTAAGGCATTGATCTGATTGAAACTATAGAATAATTTTGATACACATCCAGATAAGTAGCATGCCAACACTTTACAAGTCTTCACTTGTACGTGGCTTTTTCACTGGTCACATAAACTCATATTCGATCTTGATGCAAGACTTGGCCACCATACAACCTGCAAATGAAAATAAATAATCCAATCTACCTCAATACATACAAATTCCTCACAAAATATTTTGGCCATGAATCATGGAAACATATAGACAGAGGGTTACCCCTACCAATCTATTAATTTTCCATTGAACCGTAGCTTGCTCTGATACCAGATGATAGAGCTAGTTTAGTTCTACATAAAGAACAAGATAAAAAAATATCGAGCTGAACACATATAATTCTCAAACAAAAATATATATACTATATTAATTCTTTAGGTACATTAAATTCATTTGAACATAATTACATACATATAGGGAATGTCTACTCTGTAAATAGGGAGATCCATATCCCTTTAATCTCTCAACTAATAACCTCCAATCTCTTAATAATAAAACCAAACCTATATGTGATAATATAATATCTTATGGTTACACACTAACCTATTAACAAATCTATTAACATTATATTATAACTAACAATAATGACATTAAATTAATAATGTTTCACACTATACCTCAACATAATCTATATGACAGGTTATATCCTTGACTTATTCTTGCCAATCTGTCCTACTAGGGAATTTATCATGATCGAATCTGCCCTACTGGGGCATAACCAAAAATCATTATTTAATTTAGGTCATATTAATGATTATAACCACCTATGGGTAAATTAGGAGCAATACCTTTATCATACATTGTCACATCACCTTGCCATTCCTATGTTATATTATATCATTTGTCTATTTAGTGAGCTAGTTGTTACTAAGTCATTTTCCTCTATTGTAAGGTGGAAATATAGTGACTTGAGGTCTCATTAGGACTATGTAGACAACGCTTAATTTACATTGAATTTAGCTCAGTCACCCTTTTTCTAATATTCTCACCATTTTACAAGTAATTTCAGTAAACACTCTCATCATTTTGTGAGAAACCTAAGCCATCACTCTTGTTGTTTTACGAGAAATATCTTATCAATCTCTAATGAGTTAAGATACCCCAAAAATTCCAAAAACATTCAGAAAAAATCAAAATCTTAAAAAATATAAAATCTGCTTAAAGTCTCCTTGAGAGATATAAAGCCCTGAAATCAAAAAACATTTGTCCTATTTAAACCAAGTCACCAATCCTCAACCCACTCTATAAGGGGAAATTTGTGGTGGGTGCCCAATTCACGATTTTTGGTCTAAGCTTATAGCTCTCACCCTATTGGGGCAACACCAAAGTATGTAGCTTATATTAGGATATCATATCCCAAAATGTTGTTCCCTTGTATATAGCCTTGCTTGGGGGCACCATCTATTTATCATTCTAGTGAGATTTCACATAGTGTTGGCCCCAAATTTTGGCTAAGTGTTGTCCATTTTGGGTGTGGGACTGACACAACATGGAAGGACCATGGTGCAGAAGGACCATGGTGCATAGTTATATAGGTGCAGAAGCACTATGGCACAGAACATATAGGGTACAAGAGGACAATGGCATGGAAGGACCAATGTGAGATGACCCAGTCAAAGGAGAATGAGTCATGAGGAACCTAAGTACATAAGACTCGAAATAGAAGCAAAATACTAGGGGAGTGCATAGGAAGTGGGAACAGTTAAAATAATGATTCATACAGGCCACCCTGACCTTATTAATAGTAAGTTTTGCACCAGCCCACAAGTAGAGGAACACATAGTAGTAAAGATCTAGCATATAATGAGGATATAAGGGGTACAAAGGCCTAGGTCTTTATGAAGAACTAGTTGTTGATCTCCACAACTCTTAATATGTTGAGAGTTCGTTGATGAATTATTCTTGCCATTAATGTTTGTAAACACTTGGTTAAGGCAAAACAAGTATAAATACCCCTATTGTAAAGTACTGGGGGGATGGATTTTTACCTCTTTGATGTTTAAGCATAATATATGAAGTAGTTGGTTTTATCAAACTTCTTGTGTTCATAATGAATGGTGTCATATGAGTTAAGTAGAGTGATTAGACTTAATATGGGTTTTATCTATATTTGTTTTTCTAAGAATTAGCTTTGAACTATAAATGGAACTAATATGCATAATTATAATAATCAATCTTAGAACTCAAAGTATCGAAATAGTCTATCTCTACTTATATAGGGTATCTAATTAAAAGCATGTTTAACATCAAGAATATGGCTAAGTATTATTGTGCAATAAAAACCTACAACAACTAGTACCAAGTTGTGTGCTTTAGGTGTGTGCGTAAGATTTAAATCTTGCATGAAGGGGACAACCCACTAGCTCATTAGGCTAGACTTCAATGTCAGAGCTATATTTACCAAAGAAAACCCAACATTTTGGTTCCATTTTTGAGACTCGTAGCACTTGTTGTTCAACTATGGAAAATGTTTGAGGGTATTACTCTTGAGAATTTAGAAGAATGGATTACCAATGTTGAAGATAACTTTGTAGTTCCCTACCTTGAACCAGGAATCTCTACACGATAGTGGGTAAAGTAGAACCTCTATAATGCATTGTATGAAACCTTCTTTGTTGAGATCCCAATTCAATTACACACTTGGGTATTGATGTATGCTCAAGGAAGATCAAAGAATCTTAGAAGGAAACATTCTTGGATGTTAGAGCGGTAAAGAGATTTCACATGACTTAGAACTCTATGGATGATAGCGATTAACATTTAGTGGAGAGGAGTTTTGAATAGCTACATTCTAGAGTATTTTGTAACTACATATTTATGTCCTAATGAAGCCAAGTTCTAGTTCCTTCAAAAACTATGTGGCCATTATATTAAGCTTTTTGCTTTCAAAATCAATAATTTATTTGTTGATCTTGGACTTGAGACTATATCAATAGAGAGCTAAATCCTCCTGTGCATCGATCGCACCTTTGGAAGGGGAGAAGAGGAGTTGGTAGAAGATTATGGGCTTAGAATGGTAACTAGTCTATGTGTATTATGGAAATAGAAGTATGATGAAGTTAGACAGAGGATTATAGGAGTTAGCAGTATGGGAAGAGATTGGGATAACTCAAAGAGTGTTGTTAAGATCCGTTGGGAAGCAAAAATACATGAGGACCCCATCACCTTTGAGTCGCATCCTATGCCACTGTTATCATATGAAGGAAAAACTAGCTGGATGATGGTAACTAAAGAAACACATCTCAACCAACCCATATCCCCAACCATAGTGCATGCTCATACTCTTGAGTTAGATGAAGTATACATACACAACTAGGATACGGACAATTTAGAATCAAAGATTGAACTAGTAAGAGATACTGGAGGTGAGCCTTTTGACATTCATTTAGACTTAACATTATCTTTCCCTCTTCAAGGGAATAATATGGTGAATTTTGGAATGCCTATTGGATTAAGCCTATAAGGATAGAGTACATGCCATAATTTGACTAATCAACCAAATATCGAGCCCCATATCATGAGCACTACTGATGGAGGTAGACTAGGTCATGACATAGAAGGTAGCAGACTTCCTCCTCAAGGGACTAGGGTTTGAGGTTCCTAACAACCACCCATTTAATCACCTTAGTCAACTACGGTATACTACAAAATGACACATCACTTTCCATAACATAGGGGCATGAAGAATGCAACTGAACATGTCCACAAATGTGAACTAATTTAGAGGCCATAAGGCATTACTTCTTCTGAGCATAAGGCCACCTAATTTGCAATAATGTTTTTAGAATGCACACATAAATGGTATCAAAATTTTAACCCTCAACAAGTGGTGGTCAATTATGATCAACTTAAAACAACCTTCCTTTAGGAGTTTGAAATTCTTGAATTTGAGCAATAAAACATAGTTGTGCTAAAGGACATAAAGCAAGGACTTACTAAAAGTGTACAAGATTATGATGTATGGATTGAGACTTAATTATCTAAACTATCATTTGAGATTAATGTTGATCAGTATGCACAATGGTTTATGGGAGGATTATTACTAACCTTTTGACAAACAATGTCTCAATGGACTTTCACTAGCCCATGTGAGGCTTTAGAAGTTGTTCTCTATACTGAGGTGGTTAGAAGAATTGATAATAGGATCAATCCTTTCATGGAAGCCAAGATAGCTTCAATATCATCACATCTAGAGAATTTGAAAGCTAATAATTTAAATGACACACATAGTGGTGTTTGGAGCACAAACTAAAAATCTGAAGGGCATACACAAAACAATTACCCGTACAAGAACATCCATGTAGTAATTAAATAGACATGTGAAATAATGAATAACATGATGTACACTCTTATCCTCTTTTTTAATGAGCTACGTAAACTAAGATGTCTGACTATTACAAGATTTGTGATGCCTATACTTATGACACTAACAACTATTATTTGATTAGTGACATCCATGAAGCACGAGCGTGTAACATGCACTAAACCTCTATAGCCAATAATCAAGACAATGGTGGCTACCATGGATGAAGAAGAGGATGAGGATGAGGAGGTGGCCATTTCCTAGCTAGGACATGTTACAAATGTGGATCTCTAGACCACTACCAATGAGATTGTTTAGAATACCCTACGTGTACTTTAGGTAAAAAGGACCACTAACTGGAAGAATACCCTAACTTATATGTGATTATCACCAAAGAGAGAAATGAAAAGGGTGATGGTATGATTCAAATTAATAAACCACATTGGCACACCCACTCAAGCATCCTTATAGTTCAATATGCAAACATTACCACTCGTAGTGGGGGATAGACTTAGTCTACCTTTAGCCCCATCAAGAAATTGCAACATGAATAACCATGAGCAAGAAAGTATCCTGATGCCCAACAACAAAAGGATGTCCTCCAAGATATGATGGTGTTAGTATGAGAACTTAGGGAGAAATTTAGTTCCTAAGAGACAAAGAAGTAACACAACGTGTTGTTATGTAAAGGGAAGTTGAGCCTCAAAATGTGATGTGTGATGACTTTTAGGAATTATGTAAGTGCATGCTAGATGAGGATATTATCCTACAACTAAGCACTTGGACTAAGAATCAAGCCTAATTACCAAATGAGGATCACCCTCAAGTCACTAGGTAGAGTGAGGATCATCATCTAAATAATGCTCGATGATAGGACACTCCTAGTTCCTTTGCTCCTCCAAAAGATCAAGAAATATTGGTTAATGTTGCCATTAATGGATGGGTAATTTGGGACACACTAGTAGACACTAGTGCAGAAGTAAATGTCCTCACCAAAAATGCATGGGGTAAGATAGCTAGTTTATCACTACAGCCTTTACCACATGTCTTGTTTATAGCAACTAAGACTCATGCATTACCTATCGGGGTCCTTAAGAACGTAACAATTGACATACTTAGTGTGCTTTTCAAGGTAGATTTTGAGGTTTTAGAACTAGCTAAAGTTGATGATTACCCAACTCTATTGAGATGATCTTGGTGCTATGAGAATAATGCATACTTGAGTTTCAAAAAATGTTACATTAGTTTTGAGAACACTAATCAGCGTGTTGTGATACCACTAGATCAAACACAAGGACCACCTTACATATAGCCTATCAATGTTGATGAAGACATAAACCACATATATAATGTAACTACAAGGAATGATGAACAAAGAGATCCCACTCCAGATGGCATTCTTCAGTGGTTGGATACTCAGTCCCTTTCTGACACTACAAGCAATGTTTGTAATTATTGGGCTCATGATAACTATGACCTCACTGGTAGAGTATGTAGTACCATCAATAGCCAGGAAAATGTGTCACACCAATTTGATAAATGACACAAGTTGGTTTGCCTTATCGTTGGCCAAGTCATGAGGGGACCTATCATAGAGACACTACTTAAAAGACTCGATGAGGCTCTAAGGTTCCATAGGCAGATGGAAGTTTGAGACTTCATTCAACACTTTGAAGAGTTCTACCACACTAATGTAAATCGTATACCATATTTGGTTCATCTCTTTAATGGCATAGTTACATGATGGTGGTGAACACATTGTGAATGACTCCTCTAGTGGACTCATGTGCACTTAACCTTATCACACTGGTTCCATAATGATAACAAAGTAAAGGGAATAGTCAGTAACAATAGAGTACAAGCACCTTATCCCCATATAAAAGCTTATGAAATAATGTGGAGAAATGAGAAATTATACTTACCAAAATATTTATGGGTGCATACATTATATGGCACTTTACACACTTGGGCATGAGCATGATATGTTTATGAAGAGTGACACATGGGTATCAAGTTTTGACATATACTTGAAGGAGAACATGAACTTGACACTATCTTATTCTTCACTGAGAATGGATTTGTGCCTTACTCTTCATGCCATGCATGAAGAAGTTGTAGTTGACCCAAGTCCCATAAAATAACACCTAAAGAGTATCCATCAAGACCCTAAGGAACCCCTACACTTATTCAATTAACCATTGACATCCTTGGTTCCTATGCTTGCACTAGTTCTTAACTAAGACCAACATGAAGAAATTTGTCTGGGGAAACAAAATCTCATATTACAAATGGAATAAGGTGAAGGATCCACTCCACTCAACCCATTATCTAACCAATTAGATGTTCCTATAGATGTTGGCACAAGTACTATTTAGGACACAGGTGTCGATATGGACAACCCCTACAATGGACCTATTCAGACTGTTCATTGCAACATCAACATGGAACAAGAACCAAAGATGGTGATCGTAGGAAACTATTGGACTAACACAGGGTTTTCAAAAATATTTGAATTTCCAACAGAATATTAGGATGTCTTCCCAATAAACTATAATGAAATGAAGGAAGTCCACCCATCCTTGGGGAAGATGTATATCAAGCTGGTTGATGATGCTCAACCAGTTATAAAATCACCATATAGAATGAATCCCAATCTATGGGCATGCATTAAAGAGGAAATTGATAGCATGTTGTGCATCTAATTAATCAACCCCATCAATGAATCCAAATGGGTTAGTCGCATGGTGATTAGTATCAAGAAGGATGGACACATCCGTATTTGTGTGGACTATTAAGTGCTTAATGCATCCTATGTAATTAATCCATTCCTAATGCCATTCATAGAGGAGATCCTTGAGGGTGTTGCTGGATATGAGGTATATACCTTCATAAATGGATTCTTGGGGTACCATCAGGTCCAAATAGTTGAAGAAGACTAGCCCATGAAAACATCCACCACCAAATGGGGATCCTTTGCATATATTGTCATGCCCTTTGGGTTGAAAAATACCCTAGTAGTGTTTTTATGAATAGTAGTTGAAGCCTTTAAGGACTTCATCCACAAGTTCCTTCAAGTTTATTTGGATGATTGGATAGTTTATGGTTTGGTCAAGGACTATTGTTCAAACCTGAGGTTTACGCTTGAGCGCTATCAGGTATTAAAAATCTCATTAAACTTAAAGAAGTGCCTATTTGTTACACCTTTTGGTGTGCTCTTAGGACATATTATTTATAAGGAAGGACTTTTGGTAGGCCTGATGAACGTATTTGTTATTCTTCACCTCCTAACTCTCAAGACTCAACGTGAGGTCTACACCTTTTTGGGCCATATAGGTTACTATACAAAGTTCATCCATGGATATGCAAAGATTGTCACACTCCTAGAGGAATTTCTAAAGCATAATGAACATTTCATATGGACTTGCTCTTGTAAAGAGGCTTTTGAAACACTAAAGGAAAAGCTAGTCGCTATTATTATCCTCCAGTTCCCTAATTAGACAAAACCATTCCATGTCCATGTTGATGCGTCTGGAATGGTTATTGGTGTAATCATTGCACAACCAGGTAAAGGTCACTTGGATCATCTAATCTAATTTGCCAATAAGAAGCTCACACCAACTGAAAGAAACTATACCACTATCGAGTGTGAAGCATTGGCAATAGTTTATGCTTTTAAGAAATTTAGACAATACCTAGTAGCTACTCCTTTTCTTTTCTATACAGATCATGAGGCTTTAAATTACCTTGTCAATAAACCCATACTACATATATGGATCTATCATTAGATTATGTTGTTCCAAGAGTTCCATTTTTTTGTTACGGTGAAACCTAGGAAAGCCGATTGTGGACCTAACCACCTATCCTAGATTGAGAACGGAGAACCACCACATGCCATAGAAGATGATCTACCTGCTGTATAACTATTTTTCATTATGTAAGTACCTGAAGAGTTAGAAGACATTGCATCATTATTGACCATTAGTTTCACACTCTAATATCTCACCTCACATAAAAAAACTAATTCACAGATTGTGTTGCACCCTTTCAGCTTATAAGAGGTGATATTTACAAAATGGGCCATGATGAATTTCTTCAATGTTGTGTAATACAACATAAGCAACTAGAGGTACTTCATGAAGTTCATGAGGGTATTGTAGGAGGACACTATGCTGGAGAGGCTACTGCACGAAAGGTTCTACTAGATGGATTATGGTGGCTAACTCTTTTCCTAGATGCTAAAGCATATATTAGACAATGTGACATATGCCAGTACATAGGCAAACCTAATTGAAGGGATGTCATGCCTCTATAACCCATTCCTTTTTAGGAACCCTTTAAGAAGAGGTATATTAATTTTGTTGGCCCCATTACTCTAGCAGGATGATGAATAGGTTCTTAATACATCATTGCAAACCCTGACTACCTTACATGTTGGGTTGAAGCTACATTGACAAAATATTATATCATTACGACTATTGTGTGGTTCATCTGGGAGAATATCATAACTCAGTTTGGATGTTGCTTAAGTTAAGAATCAAGCTCGAGTACCAAATGAGGTTCACCCTCAAGTCACTAGGCATAGTGAGGATTGTCATCTAAATCATGCTAAGTGATAGGACACTCCTAGTTCCTCTGCTCCTCTAGAAGATCAAAAAATATTGGTTAATGCTACCATCGATGGATGGGTAATTTGGGACATACTAATAGACACTGGTGCATAAGTAAATGTCCTCACCAAGGATGTGTGGTGCAAGGTGGCCAGTCCAGCACTACAACCTTTACCACATGTCTTGTTTATGACAAATAAGACTTGTGTGTTACCTATTGAGGTCCTCAAGAACACAATAATTGACATACTTGGTGTGTTTTTCAAGGTAGATTTTAAGGTTTTGGAACTAGCTAAATTTGATGATTACCCAACTCTATTGAGATAACCTTGGTGCTATGAGAACAATATAGACTTGAGCTTCAAGAAGTGTTACATTAGTTTTGAGAACACTAATCAGTGTGTTGTGATACCACTAGATCAAGCACAAGGACCACCTTACATAGAGCCTATCAATGTTGATGAATACATAAACCACATATATATTGTAACTACAAGGAACGATGAACAAAGAGATCCCACTCCAAATGGTATACTTCAAGGGTTGGATACTTGGTCCCTTTCTTACACTATAAATAATTCTCATAATTATTGGGCTCATGGTGACTATAACCAACCGATTAGAGTATGTAGTACCATCAATAACTAAGAGAATGTGTCATGCTAGTTCAATAAATGACACAAGTTGGTTTGCCTTATCACTGGCCAAGTCATGAGGGGACCTATGATAGAGACACTAATCAAAAGACTTGATGAGGCTCCAAGGTTCCATGGGTAGATGAAAGTTTGAGACTTCATTCAACACCCAAGAGATTTCTACCACACCAATGTAGATCATATATGATCTTTGGTTCATCTCTTTGATGGTACAACTACACAATAGTGGTAAACACTTTGTGAATGACTCTTGCAGTGGGATCACATGCACTTAGCCTTACACCATTGGTTCCATCATGATAACAAAGTAAAGGGAATATTTAATTACAATAAAGTACAAACACCTAATCCCCATATAGAAGCTTGTGAAATAATGTAGAGAAATGAGGAATCATACTTACTAGAATATTTATGGGTGCATGCATTATATGGCACTTTACAAACTTGGGCATGAGCATGGTACGTTCATGAAGAGTGATACATGGGTACCAGGTCCTGACATTTACTGAAGGAGAACATGAACTTGACACTATCTTATTCTTCACTAAGAATGGAATTGTGCCTTACTCTCCAAGCTATGCATGAAAAAGTTATAAGTGACCCAAGTACCATAGAAGAACACTTGAGGAGTATGCATGATGACCCTAAGGAATCTCTACATCTATTCAATGAACCATCAACATCCCTGGTTACTGTGCTCACACTAGTTCTTGAGTAGGACCAATGTGAAGAAATTTGTCTAGGGAAACAAAATCTCGTGTTATAAGTGGAAGAAGGTAAAGAATCCACTCCACTCGACCCATTGTCTAACCATTTAGGTGTTCTTACAGATGTTGGCATAAGAAATATTTAGGACACAAGTACAAATATGGACAACCCCTATAATGGACCTGTTTAGACTATTTAGTGTAACATCAGCATAGAACAAGAACCAAAGATGGTGATGGTAGGAAACTATTGGAATAACACAAAGTTTTCAAAAATCTTTGAATTGATAAAAGAATATTAGGATGTCTTCCCAAGAAACTATAATGAAAAGAAGGGAGTCCACCCATCTTTAGGGAGGATGCATATCAAGCTAGTTGATGATGCTCGACCAGTTAGAAAATGACCACATATAATGAATCTCAATCTATGGGCATGCGTTAGAGAGGAAATTGACTGCATGTTGTGCGTTAGAGTAATCACCCCCATCAATGAACCCAAATGGGTCAATCCCGTGGTGATTAGTATCAATAAAGATGGATGCATCTATATTTATGTGGACTACTGAGTGCTTAATGCATCTTATGTAATTGATCCCTTCCCAATGCCATTCATGGAAGAGATCCTTGAGGGTGTTACTGGATGTGAGGTATTTACCTTCACATATGGCTTATTGGGGTACTATCTGATCTAAATAGCTAAAGAAGACCAACACAAGATAACTTTCACCACCAACTGGAGATACTTTGTGTATAATGTCATGCCCTTTGGGTTGAAAAATGCCACAATAGTGTTTTCATGAATAGCAGTTGAAGCCTTTAAGGATTTCATCCACAAGTTCTTTCAAGTCTATTTAGATGATTAGACAATTTATGGTGTGGTCAAGGACTATTGTTCTAACTTAAGGCTTATGCTAGAGATTTGTTGAGTCTTACAAATCTCATTGAACTTAAAAAAGTGCCTATTTGTTACACCTTTGGTGTCCTCTTAGGACATTATTTGTAAGGAAGGACTTTTGGTAGACCTAACAAAGGTATCTATTATTCTTCGCCTCCTAACACCCAAGACTCAGCATGAGGTTTGTACCTTTTTGGGCCATATAGGTTACTATAAAAAGCTCATCCATATATATGCAAAGATTGACACACCCCTCGAGGAAATTTTAAAGCATAATGAGCATTTCATATGGACTTGCTCTTGTAAAGAGGCTTTTGAAACCTAAAGGAAAAGCTGACCACTACTCCTATCCTCAAGTTCTCCAATTGGATAAAACCATTCCATGTCCATGTTAATGCATCTAGAATGGTTGTTGGTGCAATCCATACACAACCAAATGAAGATCACCTGAATCATCCAATCTACTTTGCCAATAGGAAGCTCATACCAACTAAAAGAAACTATACCACTATGGAGCACGAAGCATTATTGATGTTCTACACTTTTTAGAAATTTAGACAATACCTATTATCCACTCTTTTTGTTTTCTATATAGATCATGAGGCTTTGAAGTACCTTGTAATTAAACTTATACTATATGGATGGATCCATCATTAGATTGTGTTATTCCAAGAGTTCCAACTTTTCATTATGGTGAAACCTAGGAAAGCCAATTGTGGACCTGACCACCTATCCCGTATCAAGAACAGAGAACCACCATGTGCCATAGAAGATGATCTACCTGATGTAAAACTCTTTTACATTATGTAGGTACCTAAAAATTTGGAAGACATTATATCATTCTTGACCACTAGCTCTGTAATCGACTATCTCACCTCATAGAAAAAAGTAACTCACAGATTGCACTGCACCCTTTTAGCTTATAAGAGGTAATCTTTACAAAATGGGCCATGACAAAGTTTTTTGACATTGTGTAATGCAACATGAGTGACCATAGGTACTCTATGAAGTTCATGAGGGTATTTTAAGAGGACACTATGTTAGAGAGGCTACTGCGCAAAAGGTTCTGTTAGATGGATTATGGCAGTCAACTCTTTTCTTAGATGCTAAAGCATATGTTAGACAATGTGACATATGTCAATGCATAGGCAAACCTAACCAAAGGGATGCCATGTCTCTATGACCCATTCCTTCTTAGGAACCCTTGAAGAAGTGGGTTATTGATTTTGTTGGCCCCATCACTCCAAAAGGATGATGAATAGGTTCTTAGTACATCATTCTAGCAACTGATTACCTTATGCATTGAGTTGAAGCTATACTGACAAAAATATTGTACCATTATTACTACTATATGGTTCATCAGGGAGAATATCATAACTCAATTCAGATATCCCTTGAGTTTTACCAGTGATCATAGAACCCATTTTTTGAATGAAATAATTCGCATCTTATTCACTGAGTTCATGGTTGCATACCACAAAACAACACCATATCATCTGCAAGCTAATGGAACTCTTAATGCTTTCAATAAGATCCTAGGTACCACATTGACAAAGATCTATAATATTGGTTGAACTGATTGGGATGATAGGGTATCTATAGTAATATGGGCCTACCGTACAACCTAAAAGCACCTAAACAAAAACATGCCATTCAACTTGGTGTATGGAAAAGAGGCAATCCTACCAGTATGGTACCATCTCTACATATAGTATGAGTAAGACAACTAGATGAAGAGTCATATTTGTAAGCACCCCTAGACACTTTACTACAACTGGACTAAGCTCATTTCCTTGTTCATTGGATCAAGGATGTGGAAAAGTGCAAGCAAAAGGCATGGTATGATTGCCATATAAAGAACAAAACATTTTCTCCAAGAATGAAGGTCTTGTTATATGATTCCAAGTTTTCACACCACCTTGGAAAGCTTTGAATCCACTGGGATGGTCCTTTTATAATTCATAACATTTGACCTACCAGAGTATGTTGGTTACAAAGGATGGATGGTCAGTTCCTTCATGGGCACTATAATGGAAGTTTGCTCTGACCATATTTCATTTTTGAATAGTTGAAGTATTATAATCAATAAGGCTTGTTCCATTAGTTTAGGATTTCTTATTTTCAATAAAAGCACTACCTTATTGTGCAAAACTTCTCTTTATGTAATTTCCTTTCAATATTTTGGTTGTTTTTTCATAGAGGACCATGACTGATTTTAGTGTGGGGTAAGAAGTCATGTTTCGTAAGTAAAGTGTGAAAGTTACCTAGGTGCATGGGGTTAGATAGGCACATAAGGTACATGGGCATGTAAGGTTCTTAGGGCATGCAAACATCAAGTTTAAACCTTATACAATAGTCATTTGAATTCAAATTCTCCAAGATCAATGATCAAAGTTCAATCATATTATGAAAATCCAATGATGAGCAGGTGAGAATAGTGTTAGTGGGCCCAATGATCTAACATAGCATGTTTAATCATGTATCGAAGATCAATAGTGGGCATCAAGTCAAAAGTTAGAGGATCCTAAAATTATACGTGTTAGTGATAAGTGGTGTGATCTCATGAACATAATTCAGATCTAACAGCACATGGATGAGCTCAAGTTCAGTGAATCCTAAAAACAAGGGAGAGGCTACCAAGTGTCATGATCATAGGAGTTTTCAGATAAATCAATGGTCCATGTTCGATATGGTAGAATCAGATCCAATGGCGCATGTTTGATCATGGGACACAGTTGTCATCTACTTCAAAGAAAAGTGTGAGATGAGACATGTCATTAATGGAAAAAGAATAGTTATGGTAATAGATGTGCCAATGGCATGATGTGGCAAGACCATTAAAAGTATTAATTACGAAAAGTGAGGATCCAAGTGCCATGATCATTAAGGATCTACATTAATGACACAAGGTGATGGGTAAAGAAAAGGTATTAATGACATTGAACCCCCCTTGAGCCTATAAATAGGAAAGTTAAACTCTTTTCACATTTAACCTTGTAATTATTTGAGATTACAAGAGTTGAGTAAAGAGACTATCAAAACCGAGCAAAGCAATTACCAAAGCTGAGTAAAGTGATTACCAGAGTTGAGCAAAGCAATTATCAAAGCCGAGCAAAGCAAATCTAGAAGCTAAGAAAAATAAATTCATTTCCACAGTAAACTACATGAGACATTGCAAATTTACGAACATGTATTATAAGTTTGGTTATGTGAGAGAAACATAGGGTAGTACCAAAATTTATAGGGCGCAAGTTGCAGGTCTATCATTAGAGGATACTCAAGCTCTAAAAGCTAAATCAGTCAATCATAATCATGTATTCTTTTAGAAACATTGGACAGTTACACGTTAACCTTAGGTTTCCTCAGAGGGTGATGTAGCCTAAGAAAAAGGCCCAAAGGATTAAATCACTACCTATGATATCAGAAAAAGAGGAGGTAAGCAGAAGAGACTAGGTTCCGATTAGGGAAGAAACACTAGAAAATAAAGTTCAACACATGGAGGAAGAGGAAGCGAGCATGAATTGAAAAGTAAAGGCTTAATCATCCTCAACGTAGAAAACTCAAACATCCCCACCCCTATCTCTATCGATTGAAGAAATGCAATATCTAGAATCAATGTTGCATATGAAAACTGGGCCTCCAAGGTTTCCACTTGCACCATTTTTTACTACAACTATCATCAACCTAGGAATGAGGTTGAGCTTCAAAATGATTATCAGGTTGAGACCCAAAACACCAAGAACCAAGTGGTGTTTGATCTTATGAGCTTCAACCAGTTGGACTCTATAGGGTTGATCTAGCTCTTTAATATACCATACTTTGGTAAAACCTTCAGGGGTGATCCAGTTCCTTCTCTTGTATGTCTATGAAGACAACATCTACTTCACCTAACATAACATAAAGATCATGCCTGAGAGGATCAGTAAGGTCACAAGACTATAGTGCTCAAGATTGAGAGGGATTGATGACTTGTTAGACATTAAGGAGGTCCAAAAGACCACCACAGTTCCCATGTACTAAAAGTAGAGCCACGCTATGCATATCAATAACCTACAGGATTTAGCCATTTATGTTATGACATGAATAGTTATGACCAAGATTTGTGATACTAATTGATGGAAAGAGGTTGACATGGTGCACCTCTATATTGCCTACCAAGTCACTCAAGGACTTAAATACAAATGGGTAATGTATTTTACCTAGGAGATTATTGAAGATGTAGAGAAGACCCATCAGGTACCTAAGCATAGGTTTCCATGGGGGGTGTTTCTTCTATAAATGGTTTTTGATGAGATCAGTGTACCAGGCTATAGCTCGAGAGCACTGAAGTGGGTATACCCTCCCATGCACAAGTCCCCTGTTGAACACTAGAAGGCATTCACTTGTCCTCAATACATTACCCCATCATACAAGATCAAGATGAGGTACTAGTTTAAAGAGATGAAGGTGACATTTGGGAATGAGTGGTGTATCCTGAAGGACTTACCCTCTTTGGTTACATAGTAAGTACATTTTGTCATGATGCATCACTTTTGTCTAGCATGCATCAGAATGAACCCTTCCAGAGAGCTCTCTACATGGCTCAAGTTACCATATGCCTTCTCGATGTGATACTTCATAGACTCCATGAACCGGATTTATGATGCACAACCCATTATCGTAGAGGCTAAGAGAATAGACTTGGAGATTCACACTCTACGTAAATTGTTTATCTATCCAGGTAAAGAAGGCCTATATAGAAAGGAGGAAGATAGACTTGACTGACATCAAGGTTAGGCAAACCATGGCAGGAAAACAAATTCATAACTTGTTCTACATGTTGTGCCCCCAAAGGGATCCAAAGAGTGGGAATCCTAAGGAAAAGCTTCCATTAGTGCCACCCTTGAAGAAAAAGAAGTAGATAGATCTTGGTGCTAGCACAAGTGGACAATAGGCACCATAAAAGAAGCAAAAGGTGACCCAGGCCCCTCCACTATGCCCATCCCCTCTGCTCTCATCTCCACCTTGCCCTTCTTCATCTCTACCCTGTACCTCTCCATCACCACCACACCCTTATTCTCCCTAGCCTTCTCCTCCACTTTCACCTCCACCTTCTCCACCTCCACCTCTACCTTCTCCCCCACCTTTGCCCTCTCCCCCTTAAGTAACTATTGTCATTTGTAACATACACCCATGGATGCTCCATGGCATAGGGAAGCTTGGTGGTGGGGTGTTGAGTGTGAGGCCTTATGTGGGGCACAAGAGTCTAAGGCATTGGGTGTAGAAGTATTATCACACAGCTACACACATGAGCATCAGTTATCTCATCACAATGATGGGAACATCCCCAAAGTGTGGGACCCTTGTGCTCTTTGGGATGAGCCTCTAGAGTAGGCCAAATTCTTTCTATTCAAAGTGCACCTAGTTTAAGACTAAAATGCATGCCTAAAGAGCAAAAAGGTAAACTATCACTAATCTAAACCTAGGATATTTGAGAGGAAAAGGGACAAATAAGGTAAGAGATGCTGAAAGTAAAAGTTGATGCACCAAGAATAGAGCGAACGCTCCTACTACTGTAAACATAGTGCAAACCTTTAAGAATAAGATGATATCACATAGTTTCCATAAATTTACTCCAAATGCATAAGTGTTTCACATAGAGGTGTGGGAACACAATGTGACATTAAGAGGGATGATAAATGGTCCATATACAATATCAACATAAACACAAGTGCGCATAGAATATGACCTACAAGTGAGTTCTAAGTTCAATGAGGAGGTGTTGGGGATGAATGAAAATGAGAGGGATGAATATTACCCATAGATAGAAATCAACAACACAAATAACACACTGATCATCAAAAGAATGAAAGGAGGTGAACTTAATTTTCATTAATTTACAAGGTTTAGCCAATACAAGTGCTCATAGAGGGTAATTTCAACAATGTAAGGTTACTAAAATGTGTCAACCCTTTTACAATGTAAAACTAGGATTTTATAGTGAATAAAGCCTATTTTACAATAAATGTTCCACTTGGGGATTTAAATTCACTTGTGGTGCTTCATCGCTAATTCTTGAATTTTGGTAGGATGATTAGATCTAGAGTTGGTGGTAGGATCTTCTTGGGATACACGTGTTAGGTTGTGGAGCTAAAAGCTTCAACCCTTTGCAAACAGTGGAACAGAAGGTTGCTAAGATCCAGGAGCACCGGCATCGGCAGCAGGACCGATGTCGGTCGAGACCAGTGCAGAAGGCCACCGGCGATAGCAGGGAGTCGGCCGACGTCGGTAGAACCAGACAAGCAGGGACCGACGTCAGTCGCCTGTGTGTTCCAGAACTGCTCATTTCACGGACAGTTAGTTAAGTGAACGAAGAGTTTGCATGTTGAGACCAGCCAGAGTCTTGGGCTGCGAGGATAATTGTCTAAATTAAGAGTCTAAGTTATTGTTTAAGTTAGGGATCTATTTATAGACCCATTGGCATGTATTGTTTATGCATGAGATAGAAAGGAAGAGTTCCTTCTATGTTGTAAGATCTGTGAGTTGCAGGTTGTTGCAAGCTCATTGGGGATTTACATGTAAGTTTGGTCTTTGAATTGCAGGTTGCAGGTTCATGAGAGATCAGCTTGAAGTGCTATAGAGTGCTTGGCGTACTGGCAGGGTTATTACTTACTGGTTGGTGAGGTGAACACCAATTCTGTGTGTGAGTTGGTTGTTGGGACCCTTTTTTTGTGTAGGAGAGTGTGTGTGAGAAGAATTACTGTACACTTGAGGTGTGGTGAACCTCTGTAAGGTGAAAGAGTGTGGCGGCTCTTTGTTGTATTCTTTTCTGTATAGTGTTAATACAAGATAGTGTATTGTCTCTCATATTCTGTGCTATTGGTGAATTCTAGTTACTTGTGTTTCTGGTTATTTCCGCATATTCAATTGCTTATATTTGGTAATCATACTATGCTCTTTCTGAGGAGCAAGATCCTAACAAGTGGAATTAGAACAGGTGTGTTTGTTCTTAGATTATCTCCACCCCCCTAACAAGTGGTATCAGAGCTTTTGGTTGGGATACTAACAGATTGGTGTAGATCTGGGTAGTGTGTTTTGATTACAGGTTACTCACAGGGTTTCTGTTTGAGTGGGAGTTGAGCAATGGCAGAAAATAGTCAGCTACGAATGGAAAAGTTTAATGGCAAGAACTACCAATTATGGAGGATGTAGATTGAGGACTATCTATATCAAAAAGATTTGTACTTACCGTTGGGTGGGGTTGCTAGCAAACCCTCAGATATGAAAGATGAAGAATGGGAGGTTCTTGATCGGAAGGCTCTGGGATCTGTTAGATTGAGTCTTGAATCATCTGTGATTTCCAGCTTATCACAGTGTAAGACAACAGTGGAATTGATGAAATCTTTGGCAAATTTGTATGAAAAACCCTCGGCTTCTAATAAGGTATTTCTTATGAAGCATTTATTTAATTTGCAAATGTTGGAAGGTGGATCTGTTCATAGCCATCTTAGTGATTTCCATGGTTTGGTAAACCAGTTAAGTTCAGTCAATATTATATTTGATGATGAAATTAGAGCTCTCTTAATCTTGTGTTCATTACCTGAAAGTTGGGAAGGTTTGGTAATGGCAGTTTCTAATACTGTGTCTCCTTCAAAGGTCTTAAAAGTGGATGATGTTGTGAGTGTGATCTTGAATGAAGAGATACGCAGGAAAAGCACAGGTGAATCATCTGGAGATGCTTTGAGTGTTGAAGGAAGAGAAAGGCCAAGAGAGAAGATAGAGCGTGGGAGATCAAGGTCGAAGACAGGTAGAAGATCCAAGTCCAGGTATGGCAGAATAACCTGCTGGAAATGTGGAAAGCAAGGGCACTTAAAGAGAGATTGCAGATCAGGTGAAGATCAGCATGAAGGAAATGGAGAAGAAGCAGATGTTGCGGATTACGTTGCACAGGATGCTCTGGTATGTTCTTTGGATAAAGTAGAGTCTTGGGTTTTAGATTCTGGTGCCTCTTTTCATGCATCCCCACATAGGGAATTTTTTCATGAGTATGTCCAGGGAGACTTTGGAGAAATTTGTATAGGGGATGGTAATCCTTGTCAGATTGTTGGCAAAGGAAAAGTGAAGCTGAAATTACAGACAGGTGACACATGGGTGTTAAAGGAGGTCATGCATGTCCCAGTTTTGAAGTGGAATTTGATTTCTGTTAGAAGTTTGGGTGATGAGGGTTGCACAGTAACTCTCACAGCGGACTCTTGGAAGGTTACCAAGGGTACACTTGTTGTAGCTAGAGGTAAGAAAGTAGGTACGCTTTATCTATCTACTTGTTTTACTGATTCTCTTTCTGGGTTATCTACTTCAGCTGTAGATTCAGAAATGTGGCTTAATAAGCTTGGTCACATAGATAAGAAGGAGATGTTTGTTCTTGAGTCAAAGAGTATGCTTTCGGATTTGGAAGGCATGGATCGTGGTTTCTGTATGCAGAAGAAGAAGGTGAGGTTTCTTGAGGAATTCGATGTTAGTGACAAGAACAGGAAAGCCTTGGTTTTCAAGTAGAAAGTGACGAACAGAGTTCAGCACAAGGTGCAGAGGAATTCTAAGCAGAGCAAGGGTGATTTGGACAAGGGTTTGATCTAAAAGGAGCTCGCGAGAAAAAGTCAGGTCTCACTAGAAAAACACAGAGACCAATGTCGACAGGAAAACTGGCATCGGTGTCCAGACAGGGACCGACGTCGGCTATGTGCAGCCCGACATCGGTGACTCAGGGCAGAGGACGACCGGCGTCGGCCAGGGGAAACTGATGTCGGCAAGGAGGCAGTTGCAGGGAACCGACATCGATCGGCTGTAGACTGAGATGTGACCGGCATCGGTCACTGAGATGAATTTTGGGTGGCCATCGAGTTGTCATGGAGTCTCAAGCGCCCATATGGAGGACTGAAGGTGTAAGTAAGTTCTTAAATTCATCATTTCCCTTCTTTACACTACTTGTTGCTCACTTATGGTATAGAACCAAGAAGTTGTTAAAGAAGCAGAACAAGTAGATCCAGGAAACAATGGGAGCTTGGCATGGATGAGGATGTGATTCCTTGGAGGAGAACCAAACAGGTGTTTTGGGTAGAGTTGCCATCTGGAAGTAAGCACTGAGAGACGAATGAATGTTCAGGATGAAGAAGAGCGGAAATGGATACGTGAGATGGAAGATCAGGGTATATGATCATGTATTAGTTGCAGGGCAATGGAGGTTTGATCATTGTGTTTCTCTTTACCAGGTTGGATAATATTAGCTACATTATCCTATTTTCTGTATGATGTGCTTGTTGCAGGGTTACATATACAGGTTTGCTGAACTAAAGGTAAAGCTAGTTCAGGTGTATGTCATGGAGAATCTGGGAGCAGCAAGATTCTTTGGCATGAGTGTGTTCTAGAGACATGGAGGTCTTGTTGACTTTGTTTCAGGATGATTGTGTGAGACCGGTTAGCACGTCGATGGTTAGACAGTTCATAGAATAGGTGTCTTGATTCACATAATGAGGTTGAGTGCATGGTATGTACTAAACCTGAGTTTTTCCAAGTAGTGGGAATTGTCACAAGTTTGGAGTCAATCCGGGGAAGTAATACTGAAGGGCAGTTCAGTGGGACCAGCAGCAGGTGCACATGCTATGCAGGGTCAAGTTCTTTTTCTACATGGTTGTAGATGCGGATGTGGTAGGTAATTTGGTTGACAGGTTTTACACTACAGGATTTGTGGTGGTTGGTCTTCAAGAGTGATCTTGAGGAGGGATACATAGCCAAGGGAACAAACTAGACGGAGTAGAGGTACAGGTACAGGTTGCAGCTATTTATTTCCAAGTGGGAGATTGTTAGGTTGTGGAGCTAAAAGCTTCAACCCTTTGCAAATAATGGAATAGAAGGTTGCTGAGATCCAGGAGCATCAGCATTGGCACTAGGACCGACGTCAGTCGAGACCAGTGCAGAAGGCCACCGGTGATGACAGGGGGTTGGCCGATGTCGGCAGAACCATACAAGCAGGGATCGACGTCGGTCGCTTGTGTGTTCCAGAACTGCTCGTTTCACGGATAGTTAGTTAAGTGAACGAAGAGTTTGCATGTTGAGACCAGCCAGAGTCTTGGGCTACGAGGATAATTGTCTAAATTAAGAGTCTAAGTTATTGTTTAAGTTAGGGATCTATTTATAGACCCATTGGCATGTATTGTTTATGCATGAGATAGAAAGGAAGAGTTCCTTCTATGTTGTAAGATCTGTGAGTTGCAGGTTGTTGCAAGCTCATTGGGGATCTACATGTAAGTTTGGTCTTTGAATTGCAGGTTGCAGGTTCATGAGAGATTAGCTTGAAGTGCTATAGAGTGCTTGGTGTACCGGCAGGGTTATTACTGACTGGTTGGTGAGGTGAACACCAATTCTGTGTGTGAGTTGGTTATTGGGACCATTTTTTGTGTAAGAGAGTGTGTGTGAGAAGAATTACTGTACACTTGAGGTGTGGTGAACCTCTGTAAGGTGAAAGAGTGTGGCGGCTCTTTGTTGTATTCTTTTTTGTATAGTGTTAATACAAGATAGTGTATTGTCTCTCATATTCTGTGCTATTGGTGAATTCTAGTTACTTGTGTTTCTAGTTATTTCCACATATTCAATTGCTTATATTTGGTAATCATACTATGCTCTTTCTGAGGAGCAAGATCCTAACAGGTGGAATTAGAACAGGTGTATTTGTTCTTGGATTATCTCCACCCCCCTAACAAGTGGTATCAGAGCTTTTGGTTGGGATACTAACAGATTGGTGTAGATCTGGGTAGTGGGTTTTGATTACAGGTTACTCACAGGGTTTCTATTTGAGTGGGAGTTGAGCAATGGCAGAAAACAGTCAGCTACGAATGGAAAAGTTTAATGGAAAGAACTACCAATTATGGAGGATGCAGATTGAGGACTATCTGTATCAAAAAGATTGGTACTTACCGTTGGGTGGGGTTGCTAGCAAACCCTCGGATATGAAAGATGAAGAATGGGAGGTTCTTGATCGGAAGGCTCTGGGATCTGTTAGATTGAGTCTTGAATCATCTGTGATTTCCAGCTTATCACAGTGTAAGACAACGGTGGAGTTGATGAAATCTTTGGCAAATTTGTATAAAAAACCCTCGGCTTCTAATAAGGTATTTCTTATGAAGCGTTTATTTAATTTGCAAATGTTGGAAGGTGGATCTGTTCATAGCCATCTTAGTGATTTCCATGGTTTGGTAAACCAGTTAAGTTCAGTTAATATTGTATTTGATGATGAAATTAGAGCTCTCTTAATCTTGTGTTCATTACCTGAAAGTTGGGAAGGTTTGGTAATGGCAGTTTCTAATACTGTGTCTCCTTCAAAGGTCTTAAAAGTGGATGATGTTGTGAGTGTGATCTTGAATGAAGAGATACGCAGGAAAAACACAGGTGAATCATCTAGAGATGCTTTGAGTGTTGAAGGAAGATGAAGGCCAAGAGAGAAGATAGAGCGTGGGAGATCAAGGTCGAAGACATGTAGAAGATCCAAGTCCAGGTATGGCAGAATAACCTGCTGGAAATGTGGAAAGCAAGGGCACTTAAAGAGAGATTGCAGATCAGGTGAAGATCAGCATGAAGGACATGGAGAAGAAGTAGATGTTGTGAATTACGTTGCACAGGATGCTCTGGTATGTTCTTTGGATAAAGTAGAGTCTTGGGTTTTAGATTCTGGTGCCTCTTTTCATGCATCCCCACATAGGGAATTTTTTCATGAGTATGTCCAGGGAGACTTTGGAGAAATTTGTATAGGGGATGGTAATCCTTGTCAGATTGTTGGCAAAGGAAAAGTGAAGCTGAAATTGCAGACAGGTGACACATGGGTGTTAAAGGAGGTCATGCATGTCCCAGTTCTGAAGTGGAATTTGATTTCTGTTAGAATTTTGGGTGATGAGGGTTGCACAGTAACTCTCACAGCAGACTCTTGGAAGGTTACCAAGGGTACACTTGTTGTAGCTAGAGGTAAGAAAGTAGGTATGCTTTATCTATCTACTTGTTTTACTGATTATCTTTCCGGGTTATCTACTTTAGCTGTAGATTCGGAGATGTGGCTTAATAGGCTTGGTCACATAGATAAGAAGGAGATGCTTGTTCTTGAGTCAAAGAGTATGCTTTTGGATTTGGAAGGCATGGATCGTGGTTTCTATATGCAGAAGAAGAAGGTGAGGTTTCTTGAGGAATTTGATGTTAGTGACAAGAACAGGAAAGCCTTGGTTTTCAAGGAGAAAGTGACGGACAGAGTTCAGCACAAGGTGCAGAGGAATTCTGAGCAGAGCAAGGGTGATTTGGACAAGGGTTTGATCTAAAAGGAGCTCGCGGGAAAAAGTCAGGTCTCACTAGAAAAACACAGAGACCGACGTCGGCAGGAAAATCGGCGTCGGTGTCCAGACAGGGACCGACGTCGGCTATGTGCAGCCCGATGTCGGTGACTCAGGGCAGAGGACGACCGGCGTCGGCCAGGGGAAACCGACGTCGGCAAGGAGGCAGTCACAGGGAACCGACATCGGTCGGTTGTAGACTGAGATGTGACCGGCATCGATCACTGAGATGAATTTTGGGTGGACAGTGAGTTGTCATGGAGTCTCAAGCGCCCATATGGAGGACTGAAGGTGTAAATAAGTTCTTAAATTCATCATTTCCCTTCTTTACACTACTTGTTGCTCACTTATGGTATAGAACCAGGAAGTTGTTAAAGAAGCAGAACAGGTAGATCCAGGAAACAGTGGGAGCTTGGCATGGATGAGGATGTGATTCCTTGGAGGAGAACCAAACAGGTGTTTTGGGTAGAGTTGCCAGCTGGAAGTAAGCACTGAGAGACGAATGGATGTTCAGGATGAAGAAGAGTGGAAATGGATACGTGAGATGGAAGATCACGGTATATGATCTTGTATTAGCTGCAGGGCAATGGAGGTTTGATCATTGTGTTTCTCTTTACCAGGTTGGATAATATTAGCTACATTATCCTATTTTCTGTATGATGTGCTTGTTGCAGGGTTACATATACAGGTATTGCTGAACTAAAGGTAAAGCTAGTTCAGGTGTATGTCATGGAGAATCTGGGAGCAACAAGATTCTTTGGCATGAGTGTGTTTTAGAGACATGGAGGTCTTGTTGACTTTGTTTCAGGATGATTGTGTGAGACCGGTTAGCACGCCGATGGTTAGACAGTTCGTAGAACAGGTGTCTTGATTCACATAATGAGGTTGAGTGCATGGTATGTACTAAACCTGAGTTTTCCCAAGCAGTGGGAATTGTCACAAGTTTGGAGTCAATCCGGGGAAGTAATACTGAAGGGCAGTTCAGTGGGACCAGCAGCAGGTGCACATGCTATGCAGGGTCAAGTTCTTTTTCTACATGGTTGTAGATGCGGATGTGGCAGGTAATTTGGTTGACAGGTTTTACCCTACAGGATTTGTGGTGGTTGGTCTTCAAGAGTGATCTTGAGGAGGGATACATAGCCAAGAGAACAAACTAGACGGAGTAGAGGTACAGGTACAAGTTACAGCTATTTATCTCCAAGTGGGAGATTGTTAGGTTGTGGAGCTAAAAGCTTCAACCCTTTGCAAATAGTGGAATAGAAGGTTGCTGAGATCCAGGAGCACTAGCGTCGGCAGCAGGACCGACGTCGGTCGAGACCAGTGCAGAAGGCCACCGGCGACGGCAGGGAGTCAGCCGACGTCGGCAGAACCAAACAAGCAGGGACCGACGTCAGTCGCCTGTGTGTTCCAGAACTGCTCGTTTCACGGACAGTTAGTTAAGTGAACGAAGAGTTTGCATGTTGAGACCAGCCAGAGTTTTGGGCTGCGAGGATAATTGTCTAAATTAAGAGTCTAAGTTATTGTTTAAGTTAGGGATCTATTTATAGACCCATTGGCATGTATTGTTTATGCATGAGATAAAAAGGAAGAGTTCCTTCTATGTTGTAAGATCTGTGAGTTGCAGGTTGTTGCAAGCTCATTGGGGATCTACATGTAAGTTTGGTCTTTGAATTGCAAGTTGCAGGTTCATGAGAGATCAGCTTGAAGTGCTATAGAGTGCTTGGTGTACTGGCAGGGTTATTACTGACTGGTTGGTGAGGTGAACACCAATTCTGTGTGTGAGTTGGTTGTTGGGACCATTTTTTTGTGTAGGAGAGTGTGTGTGAGAAGAATTACTGTACACTTGAGGTGTGGTGAACCTCTGTAAGGTGAAAGAGTGTGGCGGCTCTTTGTTGTATTCTTTTCTGTATAGTGTTAATACAAGATAGTGTATTGTCTCTCATATTCTGTGTTATTGGTGAATTCTAGTTACTTGTATTTCTGGTTATTTCCGCATATTCAATTGCTTATATTTGGTAATCATACTGTGTTCTTTCTGAGGAGCAAGATCCTAACAGGTGGAATTAGAACAGGTGTGTTTGTTCTTGGATTATCTCCACCCCCCTAACAACATGCACAGGGGAATGAAAGATTTCCCTAATAGAGTTAAAGAATGGTGTGCACTCAAGTCCTGATGTCTAGTAGACACTTATGCATTTAATCATTTTGACAGTGCCTCAAGCGTTTCTCAACCACCTCTAATAATCTTGATTATATCCAATAGCTACTCAACATATGGCACTTCCTGATTGGTCTTGGGTGTGGCACTATAAGAATGCCATGCATCACTTTAACAGGCTCTTAGAGGAGTCCTTTAGATCTTTTAGATCGAGGCAGCTTGATTGTGACATGTGGAACGCTGGCAATTGTCCTAGGTGAACTAAGAATCTCATTGCGTAGAATGAGCATTAGGCCACCACATGGCAATGATGAAAATAAGGTTGCATCCTGCATAATGTAAGGGTGAAGATGTAGGATCCTATGCATGAATGTGAATCTATATTAGATAGGCATAGGGAGGTCCTTGAATAAGATTGTGCACAAAAGCTAAAGGTCTTTGGTGCATTCTTTGTAAATTATAATTATTCCTCGCATGTTTCCTCTACATTGGCCTTTTAGAACTTGAGGGTTATGCATCCTTAAACATGTGTGCCTTTTGACCTATGTGTTATAAAATCTTGCATGCAAACATGCATCAGGAACCTTTAGTGAGCATGAACCATCCTCTTACTCTTATGCAGACCTGCACCTCTATTGTGGGCTTGAGTGCAGATAGGAAGTGCTTGCACACCTTTTGCTTGAAGCGCTTGGGTCATCGTTGGTGTACTATCTCTTTGTAAGCCTTGGGAAGCCTTGCAATAATAAAGGGGTGACTTAGAAAGTCAAAACTTATAGAAACCTCTATGGGCCACTTACCTACTAAATAGGAATTCAGTAGCTTTTGAAGCGATCTATTGGGCACAAATTCGTTAGATCTACAACCTGCTTGGCCTATGCCTAAATAGATTGAATTGAGTTCTTCCCTCAACAAAACAAAAGGGAAAAGGATAAGCAACAAATGTGTGAAATGCACTTAAGCGAAAACAAAACTAAATTGAGACTATATAATGTGCACATAGGCACTTAGGGAAATATAATGTAAGTTAATCTAATCTACTATATATAAACTACAAACATGGGCCTTTGCTTTCCTAGATCAAAATAGAAACATCTTAGGTCTTTTGAGTTGCATGACATCCTATTGTTGATATGTGATGGGTGGAGGCATGGTGTCATCTATTTAATGTGAAAGAGGCACTCAATGAAGTTCGTCTGCTTGGGCTCCCCTTTGATGAAAGACTCCATCATGTTGTGTATAAGCCTTTCTCCTAGATGATTGATGTTTTCATTATCAAACCAATCCTTCCCATTTTTCTCAACACTTAACTACACTATTTTCTCAGATAAAGCCTTCTAAAGCATGGGAGGCATGAACATGGTGCTTGGGTAGCTCATGGCTCCAATGGGTTGCCTTTGTTCATCTTGTAGCTATTACTCTAAGTCCAATGTGCATCTCGAAAACCATTTTGTGACATTCTTAGGTGCGCAAGGATTGATAACGCTCATCACCATAGTTTCTTTTATGTTTTCTCATGATGATTCGATCTTGACCAACTGACATTATTCTTTCAATTCATATAAGTCCTGAGATGACTCATCTAAACCTAGGTGTGCACTTTGCTCCCTATGTGTCTCCTCTATCTACGTAGTTGTAACTTCTTGTGTGTGCATACCCTACCTATCTATAATATGTGATTGAACATGGTTTTCAATGTAAAGCTAGGCATGGGTATGCTCCTGAGGGGATGTCTATTTGTCAAACAAACCTACATAGAATTCCTCTAGCTCATCCCAAAAAGAGTCCTCCTCCTGCATTTGTGATTACCCTTGTGGGCTCACCTTGGGGTGATCATAGTCACTCTCTTTGATCATGCACTCCTTTAGAAGGTTAGATTCTTCTTCAAGGTCCTCCTTCACAGTGTCAAATGATAGTTCATTCACTCAAGAGAGGTTGGGCCTAGGCCTTTGAATTCACTCTAGAGTGGTGCAGATCGACTCTTCCTCATTAAGGTCCTCCCCTTCTACCACCATTTTGATCATTTGTTCATCAACCTATAAATCCATTTGACTGTACTTATCTTCTTCTTGTAGTAGGGTTGATTCTTCTAGTGTGGTAGCACAAAAGGGATTTCCAATGACAATCTCCTCATCATATTCACTCAAAGGATCCTCCTCATCTGAATGTTCTGCACTTGTCTTCCATACAATTGGTCTTCTTTTTAAAAAGGGAGATGGTGGGAGGTCAAGAGGCTTTAATTAGAATAGAGGATGGGGGCTTTACAAGGTTAGGCATTGTGAAGTTGGGATGCATGGTCCAAGAAGGTTGTCATGATTGTACTTGAGGCTCTTGAGGAAGGATGGATTCTTGAGTTGACATAGGCATTAGCTCTTAAATTGGCATAGGTATGGGCCTTCTAAAGCTTGGTGCTTTAAAATCAAGGGATTTACTTAAAGTTATAATGAAGCTATCTTGCCTAATACTAGGGAATTTGAGCACGAAAGCTTTATGTCCCATAAGTTGGCTTACAGGCACAGGGAGAGCCTACTTGAAACTAGGAAAGGAAGGAGTGGGGGCGTCTAACTATGCTTTAATTTTTTGCATTTACGTAAGTAATTGACACATCTACTCTTCTTTGGCTACGATTTTCCTAGCCAAACACTCTTCTTCATATTTGTGTTGCTTCATCACCTCTTGCTAAGGGTAAACTTGATAAAAAAGCTCCTCTCATACTTTATCATACTCCTGCTCTCTTTTGATTTCCCTCATCTATCTTTGGAAATCAAGGTGTATATCATTGACACTTATTTAGGCTAATTAGAAGGGCAGTAATGTTGATTGGGAGTAAGGTAACTTGCATAGGGCTAATTAGAAGCATATGGGAGTTGCCATAGGTGATAAAATGGGGAAAGGCTACAAGCACTCACATGAGCTTGATATGAGAAATGAGAAAGTGTGAATGCAACATTTTCATGGAATGGGGGGTGAAAAGACATATCTTTAAACACTCCAACTACTTAAACCAGTAGATTTTGGTCATTCGAAGTTGTTAGGTGCTCTATGGAGTGTTCTCAACACTTGATAGCTAAGGGTAACATCGATTCCTTAACTTTTCTTCAACTTGGTCCCACTGGGCATGCTAGAAACTATTATCATTCAAAACATGCACCCGTGGATACTCCACAGTGCAGGGAAGTTTGGCAATGGGATACTGAGCATGAAGGCCTTATGCATGGTGTAAGAATCTAAGGCATTGGGCATGGAAGTATCATTGTGCAACTGCATGCACAAGCATCGGTTGTCTCATCATAATGATGGGAATATCCCCAAGGTGTGGGACCCTTGCCCTCCTTGGGATGAGCCTTTAAAATAGGTCAGATTCCTTCTATTCTAAGCACACCTGCTTTAAGACTAATATGTAAGCCTAAAGAGCAAAAATGTAAACTAATGTTAATCTAAACCTAGGATCTTTGAGAGGAAGAGGGAGGTATAAGGTAAGAGATGCTAAAAGTAAAAGGTGATGCACCAAGAATAGAGTGAGTACTCTTACTATCATAAACACACTGTAAACCTTTGAGAACAAGACAATATCACACAATTTATGCCAAGTCACTCTAAATGCATAAGTGTTTTGCATATAAGCATGAGAACATAATGCAACACTAAGAGGGATGACAAACGGTTCATAGACAACATCAACATAGATCTGAGTGCGCAAAAAACATGACCTGTAAGTGAGTTTTGAGTTCAATGAAGAGGTTCTAGGGATGAATGACAATGAGAGTGGCAAAGGTTATCCACAAATAAAAATCAACAAACACAAATAACACATAGATCATCAGAATAATGAAAGGAGGTGAACTTAATTCTCATTAATTTATAAGGTTTAGCCAATACAAGTGCTCATAGAGGGCAAATTTCAGCAACATAACTTTATTAAATTCTGTCAACCCTTTTATAATGGAAAGCTAGGCTTTTATAATGAATCAAGCCTATTTTACAATAAATGTGCACTCGGGGTCGTGGGTATATCTTTAAATTCATTTGAGATGATTTGTTGCTTATTCCTGAATTATAGTAGGTTGATTAGATCTGGAGTTGGTGGTAGGATCCTCTTGGGATACACATGCATAGGGTAATGAAAGATTTCCCTAACATAGTTAGAGAATGGCGTGTGCTCAAGTCTTGATGTTCAGTAGCCACTCCTACATTTAATCATTCTAACAACACATTGAGCTTTTCTCAACCACCTCTAACAATATTCATTATATTTGGTAGCTACTCAACACGTGACTCTTCCCAATTGATCTTAGGTGTGGCATTGTAGGAATGCCATGCATCACTTTAGTGGGATTTTGGAGGAGTCCTTTGGAGATTTTGGATAGAGGTAACTTAGTTGTGACATGTGGAAAGTTGGTGCTTGTCCTGGGTGAACTGAGAATCTCATTGTGTAGAACGAGCATCGGGCTACCACATGGTAATGATGAAAATAAGGTTGCATCCTGCACAATTAAAGGATGTAGATGTAGGATCCTATGCATGAGTGTGAAAATACATTGGATAAGTGTATGGAAGTCCTTGAATAAGATTGCATATGAAATTTGAAGGTCTTCAACACGTTCTTTGTGACCTATAATTGATCCTCGCATGTTTCCTCTGCTTTGGCCTTTTAGAACTCGAGGGTCTTGCATCCTTAAACATGTGCACCTTTTGACTTTAAAGCCATAAAATCTTACATGCAAATGTGCATTAGGAACCTTTAGTGAATGTGAACCATCCTCTTACTCTTGTAAATATTTGTGCCTCTATCTCAGGCTTGAACATAGATAGTAAGTGCTTGTGGACATTTTGCTTGAAGTACTTGGGTCATCACAGGTGTGTTATCTCTTTGTAAGCCTTAAGAAGCCTTATGTCAATCAAGGGGTGACTTAAAAAGTCAACGGTAACTCCACCACCATCTCCCGTAAGGGATTATACTCTAGAGACTACATACCAATGAGCCTCGAGGCCAATGCCTATATAAGAAGTCCCTATTATGTAGTTGGAAGTATCAAAATTTAATTCCAAGAAGACCCCCTCTCCGATACAAGAGGAAAAGGCCACCTTTAATGACTCATTGCTTAATGTTGAACCAATCTCTGTGAAAAGAAGGATGGCAAGGAAGAAGAAATGAGCGATATGGTCATTGATAGCCATGAGTAAAGGGAAGGGACTAAATAGGACCATGAAAGAGTCAGGGGATGATGCAATTGGCAATGCACTTAAGCAATATCAATTTGGCATCCCTAATAAGATGCTATATCTTTGGTCATACTTTATTTCCAATGAGTCAACCTTGGAAATAAGGAAACAAGTGTCTTTATTGCTAGATATGTACAATGAGGAGTGCGAGTTTGAAATCCCCTAAAATAACCTTTCCTTGGGACTAGATGCTCCAACGCTAATAAAACCACTATGGGTGGATCCTCAAAAGATCTCCCCTCTTCTAACAAGTACAACCTTTTTGAAGTTGGCATTGGAGGTCACATGCTATAATATTTTTTTAGATTATGATACATGCACTGATGAGTGAAAACATGCCAAAATTATGGGTATATATAATAAAAAGGCTATTGCTAAACAAGTGTTCACCGAGGAAATGGTCACTTTGAAGTAGCATATCCAAGAGGTCACAAAGGCAAAATTAAGGGCCTTGAACCTCTATAAAATAATTTTGAAAGAAGAAATGGTATTGATAGATGGTGTACCTCTTGATGGGGATGCCATAGGAAAGTTGGAGACCTTAGTGAACCTTCTACTCAAATGTTGTAAGGATTAACCTATGCTGAAAGATGAGGAATTGGAGTTAGCAAAGAAGTTCACCAAAGCAATCAAAGTCTACAAGCGTGCCCTGGAGAGGTTTGGTGAGGTTATACCCATTTTGGATGGCATTTTTTCAAGGTTGGCATGCCCAAATAAAGTCTTAGAGGCTCAACTCCAAGCTAAATAAGCTCAAAGGTAGCAATTGATTGATACTACACTATTAATAAGGGACCACGTAGAGCATGCTAAAGCATTCAAGGATGTGGAAATGATGGAAGATACAATAAACACACATCACCAATAGTTGAATGCAAGTTTTATAGCCCTTTAAGGATAGGTTGACAAAAAGGTATCCACACTTAAAGATATCCAGAAGGATGCTACCACATCCTTAGACAAATTAGTCAAGAAGGCCAATGAGACATCTAGCCAACTTGAGGAGATGAAAAAATCAAAAGGGGCCATAGAGGAAATAACTGCCAAGGTGCTCAAGGCATTATCACATTGATATAATGTGAAGAAGGAGATCGAGCATATATGACCTAAATTTTTTATAGAGGATGCTAGCATGACTTAGTCTAAGATAGACTAAGAACATAGTGTGGGGTAATGTTGGCCCCAAATTTTGGATAATTATTTTCCATTTTTATCATAGGAACAACACAATACAGAAGGACCATGATGTAGAAGGACCATGGAGCATAGTTGTATAGGCACATAAGCATCATGGTGTAGAATCTATAAGGCGTAAGAGGACAATGGCATAAAAAGACCAACGCGAGAGGATCCAGTCAAAGGAGAATGAGTCACGAGGAACCTAAGGACATAGGACTTAGAAAAGAAGTGAAAGACTAAGGGAGCACATGGGAAATGGGAAAAGTCAAAATAATGATTCATATGGGTCGCCTTGACCTTATTAATAGGAAGTTTTGCACTAGCTTGCAAGTAGAGGAATACATGACAACAAAGATCTAGCATAGAGTGAGGATATAGGGGGCACAAAGGCCCATGTTTTTCAGAAGAATTAGTTGTTAATTGCCATGAATCTCAAATTTTTAGAGTTTTTTGATGAATTATTCTTGCCATTAATGTTTGTAAACACTTGGTCAAGGCAAAATAAGTATAAATATCCCTGTTGTAAAGTATTGGGGGATAGATTTTTACTTCTTTGATGTTTAAGCGTAATATATGAAGTAGCTAGCTTTATCAAACTTCTTGTGTTCATAATTAATGATGTCATGTGAGTTAAGTAGAGTGATTAGACTTAATATGGGTTCTGTCTATATTTTCTTTTGTAAGAATTAGCTTTGAACTACAAATGGAACTATATCTGCATAATTGTAGTAATCAATCGTAGAACTGAAAGGATCAAAATAGTTTATCTCTGCTTATATAGGGTATCTAATTAAAAGCATGTTAACATCAAGAATATGTCTTAGTATTATTGTGTAATAAAAACCTATGGGAATTGGTACCAAGCTATGCACTTCAAGTGAGCGTGCAAGACTTAAATCTTGCATGAAAGGACTAGTGTACTAGCTCGTTGGGCGAGACTTCAATGTCAGTGCTATATTTACCAAATAAAATCCAACATGTATGTATTAACTTGGTTGACGACATGATGCTTTCTGTTGCTTTTAATTTCAATCTTTCTATGTGTTTGTTTGTTTAGTTATGTGTTTGTTTGTTTGCCTATTTGTTCACTTTTGTTGTTGTGCCTTGACTCAGTCTATATACATTCATTGGGTGATTCCTTGCACATTATTCTCGAATCTATCCATATTCATACATCAACATTGTCATCATGGTTTTTATCATTGGTACATTATTTTCAATTATTTTTTGGATCGAAAGTCAATCTTTATGCACATTATGGCTAGGTCATAATTGTGTTTTATATCATGATGCATATCATCATGTGCTACAACAAAAATCAGTTCGATGGATCTTACAAGCAAAGGCACCATAGAAAATTCTCCTTGTCTACCTTGGCAAATCTTCCCACCCTCCTTGATCAATACAACCCATTGACCATTCTAGTTGTATCAATGCTAATAAGGATGAGCATCTTTGCATTGGTGGGTTTAAACTATGGAATGATGGGTTTGCCATCATAACAATAGGGTCACCAAACATCCTACTTCTTATACGTAATAAATACCATTAATGAAAAAATTCAATACTAAAAAAGGTACCTACTAATGGTCCACTCCCTGATGGCCTATGATACTCTCTCACACACTCTCCAAGGTGACGGTGGTGCAAGATATTAGCCATCTTTCTCAACTCTCTCATGAACAAATATCATAGATCTAATTTACTATAACAAGGGGTGAAAATGAACTATTTCCCCCTTGGGGTCAAAATATAGTATTTTTTTCAAAAATTTCACCCCCTAGCCTATAGTTGAACCATTTCATCTCTCTTGGGATATTATCTTAGCCCCGTTTATCCGTGTTTCCTCCCACTTTCTTCTAATTGCTTCATTTTTAAACCTCTTTTACTAAAATTAATGTGATTATTATTTCTTCTGATCGAGGGCTAGTCCATCAAAAAAATTGAATATGTCATCTTCCCCTCGAGGGGACATATGGGCCACCTAAATGTTGTTTGGGGCATTTTTGTAACCTTATTTTGCCATAACTCATGCAAAATTTAATAAAAAATGGGAATGAAATTTATTTCTTCTGATTATAATGACCTTTTTAGTCTTTAAAAAGGTGTCACTTCGACTAAATGTCTTGTTATGCCTTCTCAAACAGGGCAAAATGTAAACATTCAATCCTATCACTACTGTGCTAAAATTATCAATCTAAATGATATTCTATGACAATGCACGATCTTGACCAAAATCACTAAAACACTTTAAATCATTTGAACTTGTCATGTACAAGGGACAATTTATGCTAATGTATCCTTGAATGGAGCAATGTATTTTATGTGATTATTATCTTTTATTAAATCATTTCAAGTCAAATTATGACCACATAAAATTATGTCTTAGACCACTAAATTCTTCTAATTCAATAACACACATCACATGCATGTATTATTTTGCATCTATGATACCCTAATTGGGGTATTATCCCATACACCACTGACACCTTATTTTAATTATACTCCAGTCAAATTACAACATAGTAAAATGACATTTCTGACCAGGTTGATTAAGCATGCAACAAATTTCTAAAGAATTGTAGAATATTAAGCAAAACCACTTAAGCAAATTAAACCAAATCAAGAGCTTAAGCAAAAATTATATGAAAGTTGTTGAATATCTAATTATTGGAAATTTAATATTCAATTTTACATCATCACATGACATCATCAATGGGGTGGCATTCATAAACCATTAATAGGATAAATATCAAAATTAAGCCCTCTCATGTCTCATCAATGCCCCATGCTTCCAAATATTAATTAAAATATTTATGGCTTGTCCCTCCAAAAGTGAATCAGTCCATGGCCACACATCTTGATCTCAAGATGGACGATCATGGTTGATTTGAACATTTTTAGATTTCTATAAATAAGTGAGCTAAAACCATCATTTTTAAGTTTTTTTTGTGTAAACTTATTATACAAAATTATCTTCACAAAAATTTAGTTGTGTAAACTTACTGTGCATAAATCGCTATAAAGAAGCTTCATTGATTCACCCAATTAGACCAAAATGAAGAACCCAAGCCATTAGTGCACTAGGAGATGATGGAATCTCATGTTACTCTTTATTGAAAAAGACTTGGAGCACAAAATTTAGGGAAAGCATGCTTCTTGATCACTTGTGATGGAGAATAGCTATTTGGAAGGTTTGATTGTATTCCTTTCTTAATTAATTCTTTGAAGTCATTGACAATGCCCCATGAGGGAGTATGCTTGATAAATTAGGTCTTTGTGCTTATTTTAGATATTTCTTGATTGACACATGATCTAACCTTGTCTCATAATCCTACTCTACACCCCTACCTCATTCATTGTATGCTTTGAGAATGGATCTAAAAATATATCTAGTGCCTTAGCCTCTATTTGATGTGGTTTTGGTGCCTCTTTGGGTGTACTCACATCAATAATATTAGCCTCAATGTGATCTTGTATCTTATGCTTTAGGTCGATGCATATGTTTATTGTGTGGCCTGGTGTCTTGTGATACTTTCAGAATGCATTAGAATCATAGTTCTCTAAAAGAGGTCATGTCTATCAATCTCTTTAATGGGAGGGAGAGATGTGACATTGCATTCCAAGAGCTATTACAAAACCCGTGCTGGTGACTCTAGAAGGTTAGTGAAGACTTTGCACTGAGGAACGGATAAAACCAATCTAGGAGATGGCTTAGAAGTTGTGTTGACTATGGCCTTTTGATCACTTTTATTTTATATGGCCCTTATATTGTACGGAGGTTTGTTTAAACTCTTAATATTTGATTTTGATCAATTTGTATACTTGAGTTTGCCCATTGATAAGAGCTTAACCTCTCTTTCCTTAACAATGTGGCACAAATCAGTAAATGTAGGAAACTTCTTGAACAAGATAGCTTCATATAATGTTGGTAAAAGACTTTATTTAAATATGTCTTGAAGCTCTCTATCTGCCATGGGGCTAGTCAATTTGGCTAATATTGTCTTGTATCATAAGACATAATCTACAATAGGCTCATTCAACTTTTATTTTAATTGTGCCACTTGTGTATATGATATCTTATCATTGATGTTGATGGAGAAATATGATAGAAACATGTTAGCTAAAGGATTGAATGCCATGATAGATTGATTTGGTAAATCATAGAACCATTTTAGGGCATAATCCTTGAGATTGTGTGGAAATAACTTCATAAGAAGCGAATCATTGGACACATAGTCCAAGCATGCTATGTGAAAAGCCATGAGACAATGCTCTGGGTCACCCTTGCCATCATATAATGTAAGCTTAAGTGCCACAAAACTGGATGGCAAGGGATTTGCCACTATGTGATGTGCCAAAGGTGTACGTAAGAGAATGTTAGAATCCAAGGCATGTGATGGCCTAATGGCTCCCTTCTTGAGATGTAACACCTTAGACTGCATAGTATGAATCTCATGCATAAGGGAGTGTACATCTAGAGTGGAGAAAATAGCCACAAATGGTGTAGCTATCACTGATGGTTATTGAATTATAATCTTAGGTTGTGATAATCGAGTTGGTTGAGTTGGCCCCACTGGAGGTGTAACAACATTATTAACTGGGGGAGTTAAAGATTAACCATAGTTTATTTTTTGGAGTTCTTCTTGAAGAATATTGATGAAGTCATCTTGTATATCTGTATATTTGGACATAAAATATTGTAATTATTGCTTATCAGTTTCATCAAATCTATTGGTAAATTCTGCCATTGTAGTTTGGAAGGTAGGAAAATAAGTTTTGTATATTTTAAACCTTTTAAGAATGTTAATCTAAGAAAGATTGTAAAAATTAAATATGGTAGCAAATCTGAATATAAAAATAAAAAAGATATGTAAACCCTAAGTGTGTCTAAGGTTAGGGTTTTTTGAAACTAGGGTTTATTTGTAACCTAATGTGAGATTGATTTAATTATCTAGGTTGTCCAAAAAAATCAGAAAAATAGAAGTATCTAACCCTAATTTATTGCATAAAATTTTGGAAAATGCAAACTAGGATTTGAAGCAATATTCGAAGTAAGTCAAGTTCACCAAATGATTTAACCTTTTAGGGTTTTACCTAATGTAAATCCTAAGTTAAATTAAAGGGTTGAGTTATTTAAATCAGTAAAACAATATGCAATAAATGACCACTAATTTGTTATAGATTTTGACTTTCTAAAAATAGTGATAAATATATGTAAATAGAGACTTATTTGGAAAATGACTCATGAAAGATCTAGGTTTTGAAAATTGGGTTATGGACAGGTCTAAGTGTCATCAACAGGGTCCCTAGGTTTGATTCTTCATTGGACAGTAGCGTCATGTTACTCTAGTGTCTTGAAAATGGTGCTAGTGTCCTTTTTATAGGAGTGTTCCTATTTTTTAGAAGGACCTGTGCCTATGTTTTTGGATTTTATTTCTGCACGCATAAAATCTGAAACTTTGTATTGTGCCTAAAATATCTGATTTAGTGTACAAACCCTAATCCTCCTTGCAAGTATGGCATGAGCTAAAAATATGTGTTCATTAGTAAGATAGGTTGGACATCCTCAACATCTTGCTGTGAAGAGAGTTACCTACATACAAATACTCTGAGGAGGGATCAAGCTCGATGTAGTTCTCCCACCTGATGCTTGGTGCAAGTGTAAGTGAATGTTAGAATAAGAGTGGTCTTCAAAGCCTTGAGTGTGTTTGAGATTAGAAATCTTTGAAATCTGGACTTAAGAAAATGTAGATGGTAGTATGCAGAAGTAGGGCAGAATATGGATTAATTACCTTGATTTTGCTCAACTTATTTCTTATTTGAATAGGCTTTTGCATCTATTTTTCATCTAGGGGATAGAGGTCAAGTAGTCTTGTATTTATAGTGATCTATAATTTGTGTAGATAATATAATGTACTTAGGTTGACCTTAGGAGGGGCACACGTTTGAAAATATATCCATTTAGGAGAGTTAGGAGAAGGAACACTAGCACCAAATTGGGGACACTAATGCCATGTGGCTCTAATATCGTTAATGTGGTGTTAGTGTTCAACTAACAGTGTATTGGGCACAATGGGTTGGGATCTGGAAATGCAGTCATTAGACTATGTTTGAGCTGACAGAAGATGTTTGTAGTCTGCATAATAGTTAGAAAAGTGTGATAAAGGCTTTAGAATAGGTCTAAGGCTAAACTAGGAAAACGCTGTCTCAAGCAACACTCTTAGTATCCAAATACCACTTTTAAGTGATTACACCCCTCTTTACACATTTCAATTATTTTAAAATATTTCTTTATGCAAGCAGGTTGATTTTGTTATTTTATTAGGGTAAATATTGTTAAATTTGAATTGCACATATTTTTGGGTAGAGGTATTAGATGTTGATGTAAAACCACTTTTCCATAAAACAAGGATGTAATATAGGCCTTGTGTTATACTTAACTTAATTCTTATTAAGGCCCTAAATTGTTTGTACAATTTCATAACTAATATATCAACTATAATGCATGTTCAACAAAGTAGTCTAGTGATAATACAATGTCTACTCTATATGACTTTTGATACTACAATAAATGTTTTATAGAATGATATATGTTTCATATATGTTAAATTTTTTGAATTGTTGTTTTAAATGTTTGAATTAATTGTTTTGACATATCTACAATATATCTCTTTCATATGTGATATGTGTGTCTTAAATGAATTAATACATCTATATATTTATAAATTTCTTAAATTTAAATTTAAATTTTATTAATATAAAAAAAACATACAATAAATTAAAAAAATTGATAAAGAAAAACTCATAATAAACCCATATATTTATAGACTTTTCTAATTCAAATTATAATTGTATTGTGTACGTTTCTATTGCCAAAAGAATAGCATATATATTTTAATTTTTTAAAAATAAATCCAAAGAAATAAGACGGGAGGAGATGAAAGGAAGGGAAAAGAGAGAGAAAATGAGGGGAAAAATGGTAGGGAACACCCAAAAATAGAGGGGAAAAGTGTACGCTAAACTAATGCAACTTTGCGACTGCGACTAGTAAATGATCCCGGACCTAAATAACGTTACTTTTTTATTCTATCTTTCCGTCGGGATGTTAAAGTCCTGACTCCTACCTAGCCTCCAATCGCTTTGTCCTTCTTTTCCCCACTCCCACTCCCACTCCCACTCCCACTCCCAGGTAAGTCAGTCGTACTTTGGCACTTACCCACTACTAGGGAACAAAGCACAAATATTTTCATTCAACAATGAAATGATAGATTAAAAAAAATCTCCGATCTTACTAAGGAGCAAAGAAAGTTGCGAGGGTTTTGTTGTAATAGAGAGAATTTGAAATTTCATTTGGTTACAGGATCAAAGAAAAATATCCAAAGTCCAGTCAGGGTGAAATGGTTAAGCTGACGATGATAGCGAGGGTTACCGATGGCCTTCCTCTAGCGGAAGGGCTGGATGATGGCCGTGAGCAGAGAGATCTGGAATTTTACAAGCAACAGGCGAAATCTTTGTTCAAGAAATTGTCGCAGGGCCAGCACGAGCCCTCTCGAATGTCAATTGAATCGGGCCCTTATGTATTTCAGTATCCTTCAATTTGTTTATTGATGTATGGGTTTTTACGTTTTTTATATTCATCCAGCAATTTACTTGTGCCAGGTGTTTCAATTCATTGGCAGGCAAATGTCGTTGTTACTTTCAAGTGTTTTAGGGTTAGTGAAGTTTATATGGCAAGTATGTGGTTGATCTAGGGTTTGTATGGTGGCGGTCACGGACCTAACTCCCACGGGGCGGATGTCCTTCAAATTGTATTCATTTGTGTATTTAACATGTTTGCTTTATTTGATGATTCATGATTCTGAGATAGTATGCCACCTATGGGCATTAATTTGATGATCGACCATTTTGTTAGCCCGTCTCCGCAGTATTAAGACTCGGAATCGGCTTGGACTGGGCTCGGATTCACCCAAAACATTTTGTCAAATTTCGCAAAATTCAACTTATCAAATTGATCAAAACTCAGTATGATCACCCAAAAATTGACCGAAATCACTTGAAATGAGTCTTCCATACCACAAATCCTGTTTTCTTTCAGGGGTGCTGCAAAACATAAATTTAGATGTTAAAATGAAGGAGGGATGGGCGTTTCTGAAGCTTTAAGGCTTTTCTTCTTCTTTATTTCCCTTGATTTTTATGGATTGGCAAGGTTCCGAGACTCGCTATGGATCACTTGGCTTAAGAAATGGGCGACTTTTTCTTAGATTCATTGTTTCATAACTGCACCTGTTTCAAATAGGCAATGCGCAGGGCAAAAGGGGACAATTTACCTGGCACCTTGGGATTTGCCAATAAAATTAATGTATTTTACTCTTACAATTAAAATGTCTCCTCAGTAGATGTAATATATTGAACGCCATAAACATGTTATCCTTTTCCTTAATGTGCGGAAATTTTATACTTACTTTTCTTTGAATGTCTTTAAAGGCACATAATACCTTCCATGGTGATCCCATGGAAAAGGGCTGCTCCTGAGTATTTTGGGAACATTTTGAAGTAAGGTTCCATGGGAGACTGGAATTTTTGGTTCTCTAAAGCTTTTTAGAAGTCTGCATCAGAAATCACCACTAAATCATTTGAGGGGAAATTCTAATAAAATTTACATGGCATGCAAACTTGCCATTTGGGAAAACAATTCCCCAGACTATATGAAGTAGGCGATGTAAAATTTCAGCTTCTCTCCTTTCCAACAGCTGCTACTTATTTCTGCATTTTCAAAATGAATTACATTTCGTGGGACCACCTGGGGTATAAAAATTGGATCAGTAGCCCCCGCCATGGGATTCCACCACTAACCTTTGAATAGCTTTTTCAATAGCTCAATTCAATTCTCGCTGATGGGTATAAAACAGCTGTGTCTTGTTACTTGTGTCTATTTGTCCATTGCAGGATTATTGCTACCGAGTCAAACATCCTGGTTGATCCCTATAAAATAGATTGCATTTTTTGGGAACTCAGTAATATTTGTTTTTTAATTTGATCGGGATATTCTCCTCACGGGGCAACCTATGTCTGAGATGCCATGGCCAAGGTATATCTATCTCTTCTGTCAAAATCACCTGGGACTTGCACCCAGCCTTATCTGTTAGGGCTATATCTCTTTCTGTCAAAATCACAAGCATACATGCATTTAATCCTTTCTCACATTTATTTGGTTGGTCTAGCTTTGCAGGCCTTTTGTTGAGATTTGATTAGCTTGATCCATATAAGTTATTTATTACTGTTCTTTATCTGTCATTTTGAGTTTAGTGTCCGAGTGAACAAGGGTCTGGCTCATAATAAATTCGCAATTGATTTTTTTTGGGTGTCTCTTTATGTAGCCTTAAGTCTATGAAACAGTCTGTTTGTTTTCTATGTTTCTGGTTTTGTGTTTTTGCAAGTCTATGAAATTTTGCCTATTCATTTCGTTTTGAATGCATTTTACTTCACATTGAATGTATACCTTGACTCAATGTTTTCAGCTACATCACTGAAGCTCGGGTTTGTTACTTAACCATGTGTGACCGATCCTATCCAAAAAAGCTTGCATTTCAATATCTCGAGGATCTCAAAAATGAATTTGAAAAGTTGAACCAATCTCAAATTGAAACTGTGGCGAGGCCCTATGCTTTCATTAAATTTGGTAAGGCATCAACAGTTTTTTGTTAATAGGACTCTGCAGTTTTTCTGTAAGTGAGAATTTTGCTTTGTTGTCATTGGAAGTTTGATGCATTTTAACATTTTACAATCACCGTTTTTAAAAATCTCAGGGTCAGAAATAATATTTGCAGTCTGGTTGCTAGATGTTTTGTTGATCTACTTTGAGTTTTGTTTTTGGGTAGAAATTGATTTTTCGTATGGTTCTCTGTTGTTGCATGAACAGATACATTTATTCAAAAGACAAGGAAGCTGTACTTGGATACTCAGACACAAAGAAACCTTGCCAAGTTGAATGATGACCTGTATGAAGTGCAACAGATTATGACCCGAAATGTTCAAGAAGTTTTGGGAGTTGGTGAAAAATTGGATCGTAAGCGTACATCTTTCTTAATTAGATCTTGAATGTGTTTTTAAAACCATTTCCCCCCCTTTATTAGAGACAAAAGCAGACATTAGAATTACATATTCCAGTTAGCATTTGATCACGTGCATGTGCATGTTTTGGGGGAAGGGGTAGCTATATGCTCATCATGTGTGTGGCAAGTGAACTTTTTTAAACAGAAAAACTGTATCGTAATAATTTTAATATTCTATTTTGCACTGAATCTTGGATTTGCTTAAGTTCTTATCCAAGTCGTATTGAATTTCATGTTGTATTTTCAACATGTTTTAAAACCCAGAATTACACTATTCATCTTCGGATTGTGGAGCTGGAAATTCTTATTTTCAATCATGCACATTATAACATATGTGCACCTTTAAGCAATACTGCTTTTGCACATTGGAGGCAAAAAGGTCATTGGGTAAACTGTAAGCTAACATATGAACTTATCAGATGTCCAACTGTAAATAGGTTCTGGGCCTCGGTAAATCTCATGGATACCTTGAATCAAAATTTTCAAATATGACTGGATTTTTTCAGAAATCATTGGACTTATAATACTTAGAGAGAATAAAATAGTTACAAAGAGGAAACATACCCCCAACAATTTCTTCATTAGCCAATATTTACACTTTTGTACCTACCAAAGCAAAGACAGGAGTTTTGTACACAGATCTTTTCTAGACTACAATTTGAGCCATATAGTCTGGTTTAAAAACTGAAACTTTTCTAACTAAATGGGAAAGAGCTCTCCTTGAAAGGATATCTCACACCAATGTTGGCACAGAACACAGATCTGTTGCAAGTGTTATAGTTTTCCTGAATCTCTTTCTTGTGGGTCCTGACCATTTATGTTTCTCCTAATAAATCACCCTGCCAGCTTCAGTTGTAAGAAGAATGAGTCACATTCTGCTTGGACCCAATTCCATCAAGTTCTAGCTACTTAACATATCCAGAAGACATGGATCACAGTCGCTATTTCTAAAGCATGAAGCAAAGGCTGGGTTAGGCAATCCTGATCTGCTCAATCTTGAATTGATTGCAAGCCCTGATCACGAAGAATCCATCCTGACACTTTCTAGTTGAAAGAAGTGTGTGGTTGTTAAATTTTCCTGAAATCAAGAAACCATCATTCCAAAGGAGCATGGGTCCCCTACTTTTGGTTCAGTCAAGGTGAGATAGACAACCCATGATGAACTTTGTGGTGGGTCCCAACAATTAAAAGGTTTCTCATTGCTCCAGCCACGTTTCCTCCAATATATGGAAAGACAACACAGAGGTTATACAGATCTATTGGCTTTCTGCAGTGGAGAAGTTTCTTCCCAATACATGTGTTGTGCACGTAAAAAAGCTTGGATCATCTCAAATTAATCATTGGATTTAGCCTTAGTAACTATGTTTGAAAAGGATTGTGAAATCAAGATAAAACTTTTGTATCATGGAGTCACATGGGATCAGTTCTTTGTTTGAAACGACCCCGAATTTTTTTTTTGAGCGTCCCTTCTTTCAGTGTTCTCAATGGACGATGAAATGTTTTATGATCCAAAACTTGGTTCTGTAACTTATCACCATGTTACCCCTAGAAGATTCTATGGGGAAGATTATTGCCTAGGGATATCTTCATGCAGTTATGGGTGTATCGATATGCGAGTCATAGTGATATATCCGAGACTGCATGGTAGCAGACACCTTCCCAATAAGACCACCTAGGTGTTCTTATTCTATCTAAGTGTTTGACATTCGTGGAAAACCGTTATAGGCTATGGTAGTCAACTTGCTCTTTTTCGAGCTTGGACTGGCCAAGTTAATCACTTAGGTTACCAATGTTATTCAAATAGGTATTTATTCTAGGTTAGGTTCATAACTTTTTGTTCTATCAAATTCAAGTAATGGCTCTGTTTGAATAGATTTCAGAATTTGGACTATGCTTATACACTCTTAAGTTGTAATTGAATATTCATGTACTTGATATATGTGAAAGGTCTTAATAGTACTATCCCTGATTTTTAGATCATTATACCATGATCTATGGTAATGGGGTCACTATACCTCACGCCTTCACTTATAAAATAATTGCCATTTTAACTAATTAATTTATAATTCTTGCCAAGACAATGTTGTTTATAAGCAAATATGATAATTTTAACCCATAGTGGCATCATGCTTTCGCTAGACCATCCCGTAGATAGTATTCTAAAGATTCATATTTTTTTAGTCTTATTTACGTGTCATTTGGTCATAATCGTAAGACTAATATTTTATGCCACTTTTTTTAAAATCGTAAATCTATAATGCATTAATTTCTGAAATCTGTTCCTTTAAAAATGTTAATACTGATTGTACTTATCAATTATTTCCATGTCATAACTAAATACTAACAAGCCATTAATTAACTTAAGCATGATTTACTGTATTTATTTGCCTGCTGAAAATGTTTATTCAATGAAGACTACCTCTTTGTCATTGTATCACATTATGCATATTGATACTCAATTCTCTATATGCCTTAGTAGTGAGTGAAAAGAATATGCACTAAAGTTGGAACAACTATTAATAGCCTTATGACCACTTAATTTCAAATGAGGATTTTAGATGGTTTTCCTACAACCAATAAGTTAGAATAGCTACTTTAACCAAGTTACCATTGAAAGAGTAATGACATAATCAGGTCATTATGGCAAAAGAAAAGAATAGTGTTTGTAACTATCTTGTCCCAGACTCATTAATAACTTAAAGAAATTTAGACAAGTGTTCTCTTGTTGAAAATGAAATATAACTAATTCCATTAAGTAAAGATTCTAAGATCTTTAGTTATAAACCCTGTTATACTATTAATTCGAATTGACTTTGATACTAGTGGTAATAGTTTTAATCATAAGGCTGAAATTGAAACATAACTAGTTCTTTCTAATCCGTTTACTCATGTCATTGCCTTAGGCAATAGAAATGCTTTCAATTTTTTATCTTTAGTTATAAAAATAAAAGATCAGCTGCCTAATAAAATATGCAAGCCAAACTTGTACAAATAGTGTAATAACTATCAAATAAATTAGAACTAAGTGCCATATCATCTTATAGCAAGTACACCTGTAGGTAGTTGTTTATAATCAAAAATAGACTAAACAAATTGAGTTGCAACAATATGAGTGAGAATTATAACCATATGCACCATAGTAATGGAGTGTAATGCCAAATAATGACTAATTAAGCAACAATAATCATGTTTTTTTAGCAAAATACAGATTTTACTTGTTTAGTAAATCAATCATCTAATTGCAACATATATAAGATACATTCATTTAAATCACTCTAAGAGTCAAGTTCTTATATAATAGGAATGATGTAAGCATTTATACTCAACAAAATGAACATTTGGGTTCAACATCTAATAAACATATTCATAGCTGATAGTCACTCAAATTTATGACATAATCCAATCAATTTAAATAAAATGCTATAGCTGAAATAAAATTTCTAATCTATAGAGCAAATCAAATATGAGAGTATTAGATCAATACAATTGAAATTTAAAATTATTGAAACTAATTACATATGTTACAATTTAATGAAAGAGACATAATTGTACAACAATAGTAATGATTCCAAATTAAAATATTTAACAAGTTATTTGACAAAGCATGTTGCATCACTATATCAACAATGAATTAATATCACAAGATACCATAATCAATCATTTCCCAACTGATTGATAAACATGTCTTTCTCACACGAGCCATCCTGTCTCGACTTGTCCTATGAGCTTCCCAATTGGTGGGCCTTACCACCCCCAACCATCAGCTGGGAGATGGAGTCCGGATTTTCGGGACTTCGAGAATGTAGGCAAGAATAATATGGGAATGAACCATTTAGCTTGCAGCAATTATAACAGTTAAAATTTTACATTGAAATTTCAAATACAGACATTCATAAACAACCTTGGCAACTTGATGTTCATTTGAAAGATTTTAGAAGTCAACTATTGATTCAATTGACCTCATTGCTTCCTTCATCGTATGTTCCAGATGACCAAAATAAATAGAACAATAGAACCCTTGTTCAAATTAGATGCAGTCATAAAATGAGAAATAAAATTGTATCAACCACTAAGGTTTTAAACACTGCATTATTCATTACCAATTGACCAAAATGGGTAATTTAGTCACTTGTAGTAGTATGCCATTGTGACAATTTTCAAATTTGGTCATCAAGGAGCTGGTTCAAATTTCATATCAAGCAAAATATAAAATTTGCACAAGTTCAACAATTACTAGCAAATAATTTCTCATTTCCAAGTATGCTAATAAAAAAAAATTGGTATTAAGTCTAATAATATATATATATTCAGCGAAATCATGGATTTCTAAAAACCCCAATCACCAAGAACAAGTTATTCAACAAAAACCCACAAAAATTTCCCTGACCAATAACCTTTCCAAATCGAGTTACCAAAACACAAAAATCAAAGTAACAACAAAACCCATGAAGTTTTTAACAAAATACCAAAATTTTGCCCTAGGTCAAACCAAGGCGCCATTTTTCATCAAGGTGAATCAAAATAAAAACTAGAAATGATTAAAAATGTCTCAGCCATGATTTTAAAGCAAGGATTTTGTCTGAAATCAAATAATTTTTACAAACCCCATAATCTAAAACTATATTTTTAGCAACCAGTGAGGGAGTAATGGAATTTTTAGCAAAACAAATCCATTCAAACCCTTGCGGGTTCATCAGGAAGTCGTACAACTTCTTTATGAACCTGTAAATAATTTTTTTTCTTTATTTCCTTGCCCTCAAATATGGAAACAAAAATTCTCTGCAAAAAAAAATAAAAATGCAAAAACTTACTTGTTTTTCTTGCAACCAATGAAAGAGAACATATTTTTTATGTGTTTACTTCCTTACCACACCCTCTTTATCTAGCCACTTCCTTAGTAGGTCAATTCTCTCTCCTCAACAAGAAATTCTTTCCCCAAATCTCTTCCATGCCACTGCCATGCCCCTAGGGTTTCATTTCTTCCTCAGCCCTTCTCTATGCCTCCCTCCCTCTCTCTCCTCCTCCCAACTAACCCCATTGACCTAGCAAGTGAAGTGGCGTTGGGGGTCGACCTAAGCTCCTCTGAAGTCGCCCAAGCAATTAATCTAAAAATTTGATTTTACCAAAGACCAAAAAATTTGCAATGATATGTTTTGGTTAGATTTTATTTGGGTCAAAGTCCTATGAGACCACTAATCTTATCATGGCAAATCTTTATTTGTCAATAATATATTATTACCACTTTAACTTAGGAGAAAATACACTAGGGTCGCTTTGCTAGGAGCTTGGAGGGGGAGAGTGACGAGAGAGGGGGGTTTAGAAACAATGGCAAGGCATAGCTGAGCAAGCAAACAATAATAAAAATAATAACAATTCCAGATTCAGTTAAGACACTTGAAGGCATGACACCGAAGAAGCGAAGCAAAGAGTCAACGTTTGCTTAGGCTCATACAAGAGCGGTATAAGTATACATTGGCAACAAGATTGAAACAACAACTGAAATTGTTGCAAACAAGTAACATAAACAATCCTGCAATCATTAAAACCGACAAGTGAAGACAAGCATAATGTATGACGGACAAGTCAAGAAGACGATCAAAATAAAAAAATATAAAATGACGGACTGCTGCAAGTTTTTGGCTCATTATTTTACCCCTTTTTATCTGTGTTGGTTGCCTTTATTCCATATCTCCTGATCGTCGAAATCCATCTCCAGCTTAGCTCATTTCACTTGTACTTGCACCCACAAATGGCATTAACAACCCCTGTAATATATAATCGTATGCAAAGCTCAATGAATAACATTATGCAGAAAATTGAATATTAAGATCAAATAACCCATATACAAAAATAAGCTATAGCTGTAGCATTTTGTTCAGTGTCTAAAAAATATAAAAATAACAATTTCAAATAGTGCTGAATAGTGTAAAGTATTTTGAAATTAGGTATAACAATATATAAACAGAATATGCAGGCGGGGTTATGACATCTGCCTCCCCATAAAGAGAAGTCGTCTCAGCGATAAATCAAAACAACTAGGCATAGTGCTACTTAAACAACTATGTATCCTCCCAAGTGGCATTTCTGGTACTTAATGGGTCCCATTGTATGAAATCCTGTTGAATTTTTTGATTTCTTAACTTAATGCTGCGATGACCCAAGATTTTCATTGGTTTCAGTTGCATCTTTTCCTCTTCCGAAACCTACAAATTTTTTCAATCCAACACATGAGATGGATCAGGTACATATTTTCTTAGTAATGCAATATGGAACACATCATGGATTCTTGATAGAGGAGGTAAAACTAGCTAGTAGGCAATAGGGCTGATTTTGTCCAAGATGTTGAATGGGCCAACAAATCGAGAAGCCAGCTTGGAGGTTTTCCCAAATTTGATGGAACTCTTTTGCGACCTTACACGTAGAAAAACCTTCTTGCCAACAACAAATTCACGAGACGTTCTGTTCTAATCAGCGTAACTTTTTTGCCGATCAAAAACAGCATTCAAGTTTTGACGTATTATGGCCATTTGCTCATCATATTTTCGCAACAATTTTGGACCAGTAATGGCTCAGTTTTCTAGGCTATCTCAATCAAGTGGAGTTCTACATTTTTGTCCATATAGGGCTTTAAAAGGAGTCGTGTTAGTTGTAGAATGAAAAGAGTTGTTATAGGCAAACTCAACTAAGTGGAGATAATAAACATAACGTAAATGCACAACATGTTTTCGATTATTTGGTTTAGTGTTTCAGTTTGTCTATCAATTTTTGAGTGGTATGAAGAACTGAAATTTAGTCGAGTGCCAAAGGCTACGATCAATGTTCGCCAGAACCTTGATGTGAACAACTTATATCTATCAGAGATAATAACTTCTGGCATACCATGCAATCGAACCACTTCTTTTACAAAGCGTTCAACAAAAACAATGTCATCACTCAAAAATCTAGTGATAAAGTGACCAAATTTGGTTGCTTTGTCAATTATTACTAATAGTGTCATGCCAGTTGCAAGATTTAGGCAATCCTGCAATAGAATCAAGTGAAACCACTGCCTATTTGAATCTTGGTATGTCATGTGGGTACAACAGACTTTCAGGATAACAGTGTTCAACCTTCACACACTGACATTCTAGACACTTTGTTCCAAAATCGACATCTTTCTTTAGACCAGGGCAAAAATAGAGCTTTTGTAGCTCGTGAATCATCTTAGTGACCCCTGAATGGGCGAAATGGGGTGCTGTATGCACTTCCTACGGCACAATATTTGCGTAGTCCACCTGTTTCAAGTACAAAAATTCTGTTTTGATGGCTTACAAGGCCATCTGATTCAACATAAAAATTAACAATTTTTTTGCCAAAGGCTCATCAGCGAATCCCGCACTTCTTGGCAGTAATTATCAGCAAGCTGCTGTTGTAGGAGGACATTCCTAAAATTTTCTTGCAAAACAGACAAGGCAACAAGGTATGTACCCTTGTTGAGTGCATCAACCATGCGATTTTCCTTGCCTTTCACATAAGTGATGTCCACATCAAAATTACTGACAAATTCCAACCATTTACACGGGCAAGCATTCAAGTCATCTTGTGAGAAAAGATGTTCTAAGCTACTATAATTAGATTTCACTTTAAAATGTTTGCCTAGCAAAAAGTGCTTCCACTGTTATAATGCATGCAGTTTGACAAGTTCTAAATCATGTGTGGGATAGTTCTTTTCAGCTTCCTTAAACTTGCGAGATTCATAGGCCACCACTTTACCCTCTTGGGTCAATATGCCGCCAAAGCCTTATTTAGAGGCGTCAACCCATACCTTAAAATGACCGTTTGGATCAGGGATAATCAAAATAGGGGCTATTGTTAACGGCTCCTTGAGCCTTTTAAAAATCTCTTCGCACTGAGGTGTCCATGCAAATTTTTTGCCCTTGCACTGCAAGGATGTAATGGGATTGGCTAGGTGAGAATTTTTTTCCACAAATCACTGATAGTAGCTAGCCAAGCCAATGAAACTGTGTATTTTGTGTACGTCAGATGGAGAATGGCACCCTTGAATGTCTTGAATTTTTGTCGGGTTCATTGCTATGCCCTTCTTGGAAATCACATGTCCCAAATAATGTATTTCTGATTGGTAGAAGGTGCATTTGGACAACTTATCAAACAACTTATGTTGCCTGAATCTTTGCAAAACCAACGTTAAATGCTGATCATGTTCAGCTTTGTTCTTGGAGTAGATGAGGATGTCATCAAAGAACACTAGTACAAACTTGTCAAGAAAGTCTCTGAAAACACTATTCATTAGATTCATGAATGTCGTAGGTGCATTGGTAAGGCCAAATGGCAGAATAGTGAACTCATAGTGGCCATATCGAGTTCAGAAGGCTGTTTTAAATATATCTTCCTCTTTGATACTTAACTAATGGTAGCCAGATCTCAGATCGATTTTTGAAAACACTGTTGCATCTTTCATTTGATCGAACAAATCGTCGATTCGGGGCAGTGGGTAACGATTTTTGATCGTCACTTTGTTGAGCATGCAATAATCAATGCACAACCTTAAAGTGCCGTACTCCTTAAAAAGACCACTGGAGCATCCCAAGGCGACATGCTTGGTCGAATGCTTCCGCTGTCCAAAAGTTCTTGTAATTGGACTTTCAGTTCTTGGAAATCTGTCACATTCATTCGGTAAGGAGCTTTTGATGCAGGGACAGCCCCTGGCATAATCTCAATTGAGAAGTCAAATTCTCATTTTGGTGGCAAACCGGGCAATTTTTCAGGGAAAATATTCACAAATTTTTGTAAGATAGGAAAATCAACACAAGACGGTTCTTCCTTCTCGGGAAGTTCTTACAGTTGGATTGCATAGAGCTTTTATCCTTTTCGAACAACGTTTTTTAATTGTAGGGCTAAAAGCATTTTTTGTGTTTTTGGCCCTTGAAGACCTTGGATTTCAATAAATTTGTCATTTTTATCAGTGCATTGCATCCTTTTTTGAGAGCAACTAAGTGTTGCTGTAGCCAATCCATACCCAGTATAATATCATAAGATCCTAAGGGTGTTAAAAATAGATTTATCCTTGTCTTGAAGGGGCCCATATGAAGTTCAGTTTGCTCCAAGCATTCTTGGATAGGTATCCTTTTGCTGGTACCGACCTCGACTTTCCATCCTTCTCTCAATGGCTTAGATTTCTGATTACATTTATTCACTACAGAAGGTGAAATAAAGTTGTTCGTATCAGCTGAATCAATTAAAACAGCTACATAATTTCCAACAAGATTACCTCCAATCTTAATCGGAGTGGCGTAAAAATCAGCGTTCCGATTAACTACTGTAGCATATACTCTATACTCTGTTGGTTGCCCCAATTTTAGCTTTGCGCATTCCTTGCGGTAGTGGTTATCACTCCATTTTCAGCACAACATTGTCTTTTGTGGGGCTATTGGAACAATGTTTGCCCCTGTAGCTAGTCCATGTTGGTTGTTTTGATGCTAGTCCTTTCTGAAAGACCCATTTTTAGAGTTGCCTTAGGTTTTAAAATTCTTATTTTGACCTTGGAATCGATTGAAATTCTTATTGTTCCTTTGGAACTTGCGATTCTACTTTGATTTCTTAAAACTTTTTGATGGGGGAGGCGGGTTCCTAGCCTTTGACTGCTATATATTCATCTTGAAGTCTTGTCTTGCCTTTTGTCGAGACTTTTCCTTCTCTTCTACCTTGTGGGCATATTCTATAGCAGCTGCCAATGTCTTAGGATTAGTTATATTGATGTCATGCATCAATATTTCTTTCAGTCCTAACTTGAATTTGGTGATCTTTGTTTCTTCGTCATGTATGTAATCTACATGATATATCATATTCAAAAACTTATTTTCATATTTGAGGACAAACATATTTTCTTGCTTGAACAGCTGAAAATATGTTATTTTCTGCTCCTTGAAGTTTGCATTTAAATATGTTTTCCTTATATGGTTCTAAAAAAATGGCCAAGTGAGGGTCATACGTTGATATCCCTTCGAGGCACAGAGATGGTTCCACCATAGGGCAGCAGAGCCATTTCACTAATGGACAACAATCCTTGCCTTCATATTGGATGGCATTGCATGAAGGTTAAAATATTTCTGCAGATTGACGAGCCATGCATCGACTGCATCTCTTGATTCCTCTCCTGAGAAGGTAGGTGGGGGAAGCTTTTTAAGTTCTCTGATGATGTGGTCTATCGTTCTTATATGCACTTCTTGAAGTGCTTGTCTCATTTGTCTAGCTCCCAATCGAGGGACTTCTATTGAGGAGCACCCTCAAGATTGTTTAGCTTTCACTCTTGATTTTTGATTTTGCCTTGAATGGCATTCAAAGTAGATAAGATACCATGAAGGATCTCCTCTTGCTTATTAGTTGGGTTGTTCTCAACCATATTATCAGTTGGTGCTTTGCTGTTGTTATTGTCATTGTGGGGAATAGGCTCATTCTTGATTTGGTTTGGGTTTCTGGTAGTACGGCCCCTACCTCGGCTTCTATCTCTGCTTCGGCCTCAACCTCTTAAGACTGATCCATCAATTCTTTGGTCATTGTCAACCTGATTGTTGCCAACTCTAGTCTTAACCATTTTTCAGAGAAGCCACCAATTAGTTTCTTAGGCAGAATTTAGAATTAAATTCTTCTAAGTTCTATTGTATTTATACTCAACAACTTAGCGCAAGTTCTGATACCAGATGAAACAACTATAATTTTTTTTAGTGTCCTTTCAGAGTTCGTAGCGGAAGATGAAATGTTTTATGATCCAAAACTTGGTTTTGTGTAATTTATCACCGTGTTTATGCGCATGAAACCTTTAGTCAGGGTAATTGCCCCCTAGAAGATTCTACGGGGAAGATTATTGCCTAGGGATATCCTCATACAATTTTGGGTGTAATGATATACGATCCATAGCGATATATCTGGGACTGCATGGTAGCAGACGCCTTCCCAATAAGACCACCTAGGTGTCCTTATCCTACCTAAGTGTTTGACATTTGTGGAAACCTGGTATAGGCTAGAGTAGTTAACTTGTTCTTCTTCGAGCTTGGGATGGCTAAGTTAATCACTTAGGCTATCAATGTTATTTAAACAAGTATTTATTCCAGGTTAGGTTCATAACTTTTTGTTCTATCAAATTCAAGTAATGGTTCTGGTTTGAATAGATTTTAGAATTTGGACTATGCTTATACACTCTTAAGGTGTAATTGAATGTTCATGTATTTGATATATGTGACATGTCTTAATAGTACTACCCTTGAATTTTAGATCATTGTACCATGATCTATGATTACGGGGTCACTATACCTCATGCCTTCACTTATAAAATAATTGCTATTTTAACTAATTAATTTATAATTCTTGCCAAAACAATGTTGTTTATAAGCAACCATGATAATTTTAACCCATAGTGGCATAATCCTCTCACTAGACTATCACGTAAATAGTCTTCTAGAGATTCATATTTTTCTAGTCTTATTTACATGTCACTTGGTCATAATCGTAAGACTAATAATTTTTGCCACTTTATTTAAAATCGTAAATCTATAATGCATTAACTTCTAAAATCTGTTCCTTTAATATTGATTGTACTTATCAATCATTTCTATGTCATAACTAAATACTAACAAGCCTCTAATTAACTTAAGCATGATTCACTGTATTTATTTGCTTGTTGAACTTGTGTTTTCAATGAATACAACCTCTTTGTCATTGTATCACATTATGCATATTGATACTTTATTCTTTATATGTCTTAGTAGTGAATGAAAAGAGTATGGAATAAAGTTGGAAGAACAACTATTAATAGCCTTATGACTAGTTAATTTTAAATGGCCTTCCTACAGCCAATAAGTTAGAATAGCTACTTTAACCAAGTTACCATTGAAAGAGTAATGACATAATCAAGTCATTATGGCAAAAAAAAAGAATAGTGTTTGTAACTATCTTGTCCCAGACTCTTTAATAACTGTTCTCTTGTTGAAAATGAAATATAACTAATTCCATTAAGTAAAGATTTTAAGATCTTTAGTAATAAAGCCTCTTATACTATTAATTCAAATTGCCTTTGATACTAGGGGTAATAGTTTTAATCATAATGCTGAAATTGAAACATAACCAGTTCTTTATAATCCGTTTACTCATTTCATTGCCTTAGGCAATAGAAATGCTTGGAAGTTTTTATCCTTAGTTATAAAAATAAAGGATCAACTGTCTAATAAAATATGCAAGCCAAACTTGTATGAGTAGTGTAATAGCTATGAAAGAAATTAGAACTAAGTGCCATATCATCTTATAGCAATTACACTTGTAGGTAGTTGTTTATAATCAAAAGTAGACTGAACAAATTGAGTTGCAACAATGTGAGTGAGAGTTATAACCAGATGCACCATAGTAATGGAGTGTAATGCCAAGTAATGACTAATTAAACAAGAGTAGTCATTCTTTTTAGCAAAGTATAGATTTTACTTGCTTAGTAAATCTATTATTTAATTGCAACATATAGAAGATGCATTCATTTAAATCACTCTAAGAGTCAAGTTCTCATATAATAGGAATGATGCAAGCTTAAGTAAGCATTTATACTCAGCAAAATGAACATCTAATAAACATATTCAACATCTAATAAACATATTCATAGTTGATAGTCACTAAAGTTTATGACATAATACAATGAATTTAAATATAATGCTATAGCTGAAATAAAATTTATAATCTATAGAGCAAATAAAATATGAGAGTATTAGATCAATACAACTGGAATTTAAATTTTTTGAAACTAATTTCATATGATACAATTTATGGAAAGAGATATAATCCTACAACAATAATATTGATTCCAAACCAAAATATTTAACAAGTTATTTTACAAAGCATGTTGCATCACTATATTAACAATGAATTAATATCACAAGATACAACAATCAATCATAAACCAACGGATTGATAAACACATGTCTTCCTCACACGAGCCATCCCATCTTGACCCGTTCTATGAGCCCCCCAATTGGTGGCCCTTACTACCCCCAACCATTAGCTGAGAGGTGGAGTCCGGATTTCGGGACTTAGGGAATGTAGGTAAGGATAATTTAGAAATGAACCATTTAACTTGCAGCAGTTATAACAATGAAAATTTCACATTGAAATTTCAAATACAGATATTTATAAACAACCTTGGCAACCTGGTGTTCATCTGAATGATTTTAGAAGTCAACTAGATTCAATTGATTTCATTGCTTCATTATATCTTCCAGGTAACCAAAATAAATAAAATAATAGAACCTTTGTTCAAATGAGATGCAGCCATAAAATGAGAAATAAAACCGTATCAACTACTAAGGTTTAACACTGCATTATTCATTACTAGTTGACCAAAATGGGTAATTTAGTCACTTGCAACAATATGCCATTGTGACAATTTTTAAATTTGGTTATCAAGGAGCTGGTTTGAATTTCATATCAAACAAAGCATAAAATTTGCACAAGTTCAACAATTACTAGCAAATAATTTCTCATTTTCAGGTATGCTAATAAAAAAATTTGGTATTAAGTCTAATAATATATATATTCAGCCAAGACATGGATTTCTAAAAACCCCAATCACCAACAAGTTATTCGAAAATTTGGTGTTAAGTCTAATAATATATATATATATATATTCAGCCAAGACATGGATTTCTAAAAACCCCAATCACCAACAACTTATTCAACAAAATCCCACAAATTTATGCGCAAAATTTTACGGGAACAATAACCTTTCCAAATCGACTTACCAAAACACAAAAATTAGGGTAACAACAAAACCCACAAAGATTTTAACAAAATACCAAAATTTTGCCCTAGGTCGAACTAGGTTGCCATTTTTCAGCAAGATGAATCAAAATAAAAACTAGAAATGATTAAAAACGACTTAGCCATGATTTTAAAGCAAGGATTTTGGCTGAAACCAAATAATTTTTACAAACCCCATTAATTTAAAACTATATTTTTAGCAGCCATTGAGGGAGTAATGGAATTTTTAGCAAAACAAAACCATTCAAACCTTTGCAGGTTTATTAGGAAGTCGTATGACTTCCTTATGAACCTGCAAGTAATTTTTTTCTTTATTTACTTGCCCTCAAATCTAGAAACAAAAATTCTGTACAAGGAAAATAGAAATGCAGAAACTTACTTGTTTTTCTTGCAACCAATGGAGGAAAAAACAATTTTTTGTGTGTTTTTACTTCCTTGCTATGCCCTCCTTATCTAGCTACGGCCTTAGCAGGGCAATTCTCTCTCCTCAGCAAGAAATTCATCCCCCAAATCTCTATGCTGTCGCCATGCCGCTAGGGTTTCATTTCTTTGTCAACCCTTCTCAATGTCTCCCTCCCTCCCTCTCTCTCCTCCCAATTAACTTCATTGACCCAATAAGCGAAGTGGTGTTGGGGGTCGAGCTAAGCTCCCTTCCAAGTCGCCCAATCTATTAATGCAAAAATCTGATTTTGTTAAAGACCAAACAAATTGCAATGATATGTTTTGATTAGTTTTATTTGGATCAAGGTCCCACGAGCCAGCCCCCTAATCTTATCATGGCAAATCTTTATTTGTCAATAATATATTATTACCACTTCGACTTAGGAGAAAATCCACTAGGGTCCCTTTGATAGGAGCTTGGAGGGGGAGAGTGACGGGAGAGGAGGATTTATAAACAATGACAAGGCATACCCGAGCAAACAAACAATAATAAAAATAATAGCAATACCAGATTCAGCCAGTTCACTTGAAGTCATGACATTGAACAAGCTAAGCAAGGAGTCAATGTTGCCTAGGTTTATATAAGAGCAGAATAAGTATACATTGGTAACAAGATTGAAACAACCACTGAAATTGCCGTAAACAAGCAACATAAGCAATCCCGCAATCATTAAAATCGACAAACGAAGACAAGTATAATGCATGACGGACAAGTCAAGAAGACAATAAAAATAAAAATAAAATAAAATAAAAAAATGACGGACTGCTGAAAGTTTTTGGCTCATTATTTTACCCTTTTTTACTTGTGTTGGTTGCATTTATTTCTTATCCCTTGATCACCGGAATCCACCACAAGTCTAGCTCATTTCCCTTGTACCTGCACCCACAAATGGCATCAATAGTACTTGTAATATATAATCGTATGCAGAGCTAAACTGTATAGCATTATGCAGAAAATCGAATATTAGGACCAAATAACTCATATACAAAAATAAACTTTAGCTGTATCATTTTGTACGGTTTCTGAAAAACATAAAAAATAATAATTCCAAATAGTGCTGAATAGTGTAAAAGTATGCTGCAACTAGGTATAACATGCAGGGGGTGTTATAACAGTGTGTTTTAAATTATTGCAGTAGAAGATATTTTGTTTGCATCTTGATATTTTATTGATGTTTTGCCAAGATCCTCTTTCATTCCTGCCTTTTCTTTTTTTAAAGTTTGTTTTGTTCCCAAAAGGTGTTGGCATATTGGACAACTGTGTAACCATACGAGTTCTTTATTTCACTTACCAAATTTTCTTTTGCAAATCATTCTCTTTACTCTTTCCAGAGTGAGTGTATATTGTGGTTGAAAGCGTTATAAATTACTTTTTGTGTTTTGTTCCTGCAGAGGTCAGTCAGATGTCTAGCCGGTTGTCATCTGAGTCTCGGATATATGCTGACAAAGCTAAAGATCTAAACAGACAGGTTTGGACTTATTTAATCCCTTATCCATCCTTTTTAGCGTATAATATGATACAGACATTCTTATTCTATATGATTGTCTTATGTTTTATATGTAGTGGTTTAGTTGATGCTTTCAATGGTGGAACATTTGCCAGTCTGATTGGAATGCAAAAATATTTCTAGTTTAGATTGCTAGATGCTTGCTACAGATAGCTGTAATTTGATTAAATCACGGGAGACAAATTTTGAGTTGTTTTTGCTGGGGGCTTTATACTACTGAGTTTTGTTTGTCTTATATAAATCCCCTGATTTACCTATTTGGCTTATATTAACAGAATTCATGATGGTATATTTGGTCTTTGATATATAGATCTATGGGAGATTAGTCTTCTACATGGAAAAGATGCATCAAGTAATCAGTGACATGAGAAATCTTCTGAAACTCTGCTTATCCTTTAACAACTTGATTTTTAGGAAATAATGCATCATGCTTTGCCCTCCATTCTTAGGCCATAACACATTTTTTTCCATAGAAAATGTAGAGTCTGAAGGTTTTTTTTTTGAGAGGTAATGGGTTTGTGGAGGCCATCCATAGAAGGTTTATCACATTATCTCCATTAATGGCATGTGTGGTTGAAAATGGGATCAATATGGATCACAGTTTAATATAGTTGCTTCTATATTAGGTTTATGCCTGCAGTTTAGATGTTGACACACAAAATTCCTTTGATGTGGTGTTAATCCCCTAAAGCTGTAATAGACATTATGTAAAAGGTACCCAAAATAGACCCCATGGTTGGTCATGACTGTATTCTGATTTATCATTGATTTTATAATACAATTTTCATGCTCAGTGCCATTTTGGATTATATTGCATTTGTGATTTGTAATTTGTAATTATCCCAGTTGATTTCTGCAAGATAGATATATTTCATGCATAGTTTGACCATTAATATTATAGTTTTTGTTGTTTTCTAATATTTTCTTTACAAGAAATCTGTTATATGTTTATTGTGAGGGATCCTTTCTGCCCGTTTTTATCACATTTCTTTTTTTTTGTATATGGTAACACTGTTGAACATGTTAATGGTACCACTGCTGATACAAAAATTTGGTGTTTCCTATTAGAAAATCATTACAAGGAAATGCAATCCTAAATCTTCAGCTCAATTTTACACACTAATCCATGGAAAAATCCAATGCAGCTCTGACAAGGGAAAGTTATTTAAACTTAAGCAAGAAAAATGTAACTAGCTGAATTAAACCTAGCTAACCAACGCTGCATGGGCCAACTAATTACCCACAAATTGACCTTCCAACTTCATAGTAAATACCATAGTTACCATGTTCGAAAAGTTCGGGTTGTTCGGAAGGGGGAAAAAGTTCAGAGGTTTGGGATTTTGCAAAAAGTTCAGTTCGATAAGTTAGGTAAATTTGGACCATTAGAAGAATTTTAAAAATTATAAAAAATAAATATATCATACATAATTCATATTTATAAAGAAAATAAGACTTACACATAATAATAACAATAATAAAATATAGGATTACTTTCAAAAACCTTTGTGTTTGTGTAATTTCATATTTGTACAGAAAATACGACTTACATATAATAATAACAATAACAAAATATAAGACAACCTTCAAAATCCTTTATGTATGGAATTGTAACAAGTAATTAAATTATTAAACTTCAAACCTTCTTAAACTATAAGGAACCCTCATTGGAAAAATGAACTAGACCTCTTACACAATATATCATGTTATGAGGTAGCATCGTCATCTATAATCTAAATCATATAACATTTTTCACATGACATTTGTTACAATTCCATATACGCTAACAGACTGACACGAATAATAATGCTTAGGGCCCTAATGCTTGGAATCTTGGATACCGGCATACGGGCTTTAGTTCTTGAAGCTCGAATCTGAACCCAACTGCTGTATTTCTCCTGATGCCAATTGTTGTCGACGGCTGCACTGTGTATATATTTCTTCCTCCGTGTTCGCTGTTTCTAGTTGTGCCGTGTAGGAGAGATGAGTTTAATGGCTCCAGCCTGCAAGTGCAAATTGTATTTCTTGCTCCGGAGTCCATTCTATTTCTTTGCGTCTACTTGTCTTCTACTTCTTCTTGTGCTATGCGGTTTTATTTGGCAGTCAATTTGTTGTGTTAGGGTTTTGTTTTGATGTTTTAGGGTTTCACGTTTTAAAAATAAATAAAAAATTTGAACGGTCGAACATAACCGAATTTATTCGGTTAGTGTGAAATGTTCAGTTTGAACCAAACATCAGGGATGTTCGGTCGAACATGGTAACTATGGTAAATACCATCATGTTGACAATGGATATATTGTCAAGAATGTGTATCACATGTCCAATAAGCCTAACGTGCATAAATTGAACGTTAGAATCAGTTTGAATATTATAAAGAATAAACAATTCAATAAAGTTTCCAAAGGGGAATAATGCCAAAAGCCAAGCCCATGGTAAGTTGAGAAGAAACAATGAAATGTTGCCAAAGCCTCATGGGAAAGAGATGCTCTTGTGCACGAGCATTTAGTAAAAAATTGCAACAGGCTTACATAGCATTATAATTGGCACTAATTTGTATAAAAACAGACGTTGCTGATCAGATATTATAAATCGGAGTAATGCACAAAATTCAACTGTTGGATTAGATGTTATGATAAGTGATTTGGAGTCTCCAGAATGTTAAACACGATGTGTTGAAAGGACGAAAGTAAGAATTAACAAAAACACAACCATAACCATAACCATATACAAACCCATATTAAAGAGATTGAAATTCCGAAAGAAGAAGAAAAAAATGTTTGTGAGGTAATTTAAATTTATAAATTAAGAAAACAACTACAGCAGCTGAAGGATTCATTTGTAAAAGTTTTCAGGAAGCTCTACATTCCTTTCATGTCAAGACTGAAATTAAAAAAAAATAATAGAAGGCTAGAGGAAATTATTAGAATAAATTGAACCTTAGCTTGAAAAATCATGCCATATATTGATTGGTGAATTCTTTACTTGGTGACAACATAATGGCTTTGCAATAGAAGTATGATGCTACGGCCTTAACCACTAGTGTGTATTGGGATATGTGTGGCCGACTTGTGACTAGCATAACTTTTTACTTAGTCATATAATAATTTTTATATCTTCATATTGGTATAGTGTTGGCCTATGGAGTATCCATATCTTTAGTAGAGTATATAAAAGAGGTAATGGTTAGTATTAGATTATCATATAACGATCTCAGTTCTTATTGCAACGTTGTGGAGGTTTTCCCTTCAAATATTTCTAGTATTTTGTTCGGCAATCAATCTTTAATATAGCTCTGCTCCATTCTCCCCTTATCATTGCCACAACCTATTGGTGCTCTGCTCTTGATATTTATATTCCCATCCATTGTTGTGAATTTGCTTTATCTAAGTAATTTCATTACAATTTGTATCAGAGCTTCGATTTGGAAAAAAAAAATCACTGTATTTTTTGGGTCAAGATTTGTGTTTGTTCGGTGTTGTTGAAGGATTGAAAAAACACAACTGTTGATCTTAAAGGAATTAAAATTTTCTGTTGCCGCAATTTTATTTTAGGTTTTTTTGACAAAACAAAATTTGAAAAATAGTCAAAAACCTTTGTGTGATATAGTAGTTGTTGGAATCGTCTCGACGAGGCAATCACAACATACATTTATGTCAATCTTCTTTTTTTGTTTTTTTTGGCTTTTTGTACCCTTGTGTAATATACTAGTCATTGGACTCGTTTTAGAGACTATTGCAATGGTATAGCTCTCCAGTAACCCTATTTTTGCGCTGTGAACCGCAAAATCTTTGCATAACTTATTTGCAGACAAGGCGTTTAGACAAAGGTTTGGACACTCTCAAAAATGTCTAACAAAAAAGAGATGGAGTTCGGAATGGGAATCGATGGATCTACCATTCTAGGGTTTTTTGTGATAGATCATAGAGCGAACCACATCGATTAAAACGTGCAAAACCTACAAAATGAAATGGTCAATATAGGAGATCTGAATAAAATCAATCACCAACTAGATAAGATCAAGCAAAGATTTGATTGATTGTTTGCCTCGCAATAGAATCCGCAAAACCGACCACGATTCTCCAATGCACAACCCAAGCAGGTTGGATTTTCTGCTTAGCTCCTTCCAAATCAAAATACAATGCAATCCCCACCCCCGATTAATTCCAATTTGGGTTCTTGGAACATGCTACCCAAAGTGGACATGTGTAAGTTCAATGGAAAAAATCTGGTCACTTGGATCAACCAAGTGGAGATTTTTTTATGTACATCAGATCCCATGTGGGCAAAAAGTCACAATGGCATCCTTGTATTTGGAACCTGAGCAATGCATTTGTTATCGATGGTTGTGTCAAAAGGAGGAGATTCTTAGTGTCACTAGGTCAATTTTTATTGAGGAATTGCAAATGCATTATCGCAATAGTGTGATAGGGAACCATTTTTGCCAATTAGCAAAATTACGTCAAATGTGATTGGTTAGAACTTAAGGATTATATTCAGCAATTCCAAAACTATTCTTGCGTGTGGAGATGATTATAGATGAGAACTTGAACGATCTATTTCTCGGGGACTCAAGAATGACATCCAACATGAGTTAGACATGTTTAATCCACTTACTATATCTAATTCTATTATCATGGCCTGCAAGATGGAGGAAAGAGCGTTGGCCAACAGATGGTAGGGTTTCACAAGCATTAGAGATCAAAGCATCTCAACATTGTCATTCACTTAACCTACTAGATTGACTCCTTAAAAAACATAAGAGAAAATGGTAAAAGGGCAAAAGGGTTATGTTTTAACTGTGATAAAAAATATAGTCGTGGCCATAAATGTGTTGAAAAGGAGGTTTGCTACATTGAAGTCACTAATGAAGAAGAAGAGGATGAAGTAGATTTCAAGGGTGATGATGAGCTAGATGAGTAGACGATAGATACCCAACCAACTATTTATTGCCATGCAATTTTAATAAGTAAAAACCCACAAACCCGCAAGGTAGTGGGTTCCGTAAAGAGAAGGTGACAATATTGATTGACTCGAGAAGTACCCACAACTTTATCAACAATAAATTGGCTATCGACTTGAACTTTTTGTTTACGCCCATCTAGACTTTTAGGTCTTGATTGCAGAAGGTGGTACAATCAGTTGTACAGGGAAATGTCAGTGTGTTAAACTCACAATGAAATACTACTTGCTAGATTTCCTATGTTTGCCATTCCCATGGGTAGTAGAAACATTGTGTTAGGCTAACTACCTTGGGAACGTTTGAATTGAATTTCCAGGAGCTGCTTATGCATTTTCATTCAGAAGGAAGGACATTTGAACTGAGTGGGTTACGTGCAAAGTCCCCACAGTAGGTTAGCTCTCATAAGATGCATAATATTCTTAAAAAGGGAACAAATGTGTTTGTGGCTCAACTTTTTTCATTAAAACTCTATCTTCGCTTAGGTTATCAACAAATTAGAGTCAAAGATGAGGATATGCATAAGACAACTTTCAGACCTCATTAAGGCCACGATGAATTTTTGGCGATGCCCTTTAGCCTCACAAATGCACCATCTACATTTCAAGGTTTGATGAACATTGTCTTTTGGCCATTTTTGTGGAAATTTGTCTTGTTGTTTTTTGATGACATCTTAATATGCAACAAAACATGCGCATAACATTTGTAGCATGTGAATAAGGTTTTGGACTCTTTGGCACAAACATCAGTTGTATGCTAAGCCTTTCAAGTGTGCTTTTGGAGTCAAGGAGGAGTACTTGGGTCACATTGTTTCCCATGAAGGTGTAAAGGTGGACTCTTACCAGATCAAGGTCATCATTAAATTAGAATCAAAGATGAGGACATACATAAGACAACTTTCAGAGCCCATTAGGGCCACTGAATTTCCGGTGATGCCCTTTATCCTTACAAATGCACCATCTATATTTCAATGTTTATGAACACTATCTTTCGACCATTTTTGTGGAAATTTGTTTGGGTGTTTTTTGACATCTTAATATGCAACAAAACATGGGAAAAATATCTATAACATGTGAATCAGGGTTTGGATATTTTGGCACAAACATCAGTTGTACACCAAGCCTTCCAAGTATGCTTTTGGAGTCAAGGAGTTGGAGTACTTGGGTCTCATTGTTTCCCATGAAAGTGTAGAAGTGGACCCTTACAAGATCAAGGTCATGGTCAAATGGCAAGTGCCTAAAACTCTCAAGCATCTACGGGGATTATTAGGGCTCACAGATTACTATCGTTGATTTGTCAAAAATTATAGCAACATAGTATCACCACTCACAACTTTATTCAACAAGGACTCCTTCCATTGGACTGAGGCAACCGCCAAAGTATTTGAGAACTGATGGAGGCCATGTCCACCACTCTTGTTCTATCTATCATAGACTTTTTTAACACTTAGTTGTTGACTATGTTGCTTAGGGGTATGGCATGGGGACAGTAGTCATGCAAGAAGGGCGACCTATTACTTTTGAGAGTCGTCAAACTCAAGGATGAGAATTTGTTGAAGCCCATTTATGAGAAGGAAATGATGGCTATCCTTCACACAGTTAAACAATGGAGATCATATTTGATGGGATGACACTTTAAGCTGAAGATAAATAATGATGGTCTCAAATGTTTTTTAGAACAGAGGTTATCATGATAAAAACAACAAAAATGGGTCATGAAGGTGTTAGGATATGACATTGCAACCATCTACAAGAAAAAAAAGGAGAATGTAGTGGCTGATGCACTATCTAGGAAGGATGAGTTCACAAAAGTGCTATTGTATGCTATATCAATATTACAAGTAAATTGGATGGAGGCAGAAAATTGGAGTGGACGAATGACATAGATACCACATGAAAGATAAAACCAAGTACTATAATAAATGCTAATAAATGAGATAAATGAAAGTAAATAACATGCATACCTTCACTTGGTTGGACTGCAAGAATGATATATAGTGCCAAAGTAGTGCTAAGATGGCTCTGGCAAGCCAAGCACATAAAACGCTGATGTAAGGTGCCAAATTATTATTGCGACGGAACTAGTAGTCCTGAAAAAAAGAGAAAAATCTAAATTTTTACAAAAATATTTTGTTAGTACCACAAAATTCCTTGGGATTCAAGGATTTTAGTGCTTTCAGTTTTTCAAAAGGACCCACAAAAGCAAAGATATGGAATATAAGCGACAAATTTGGAAAGGTTTGAGTTTTTGAAAATTTTGATATAAATACATTGAAAAGATATTCGTTTAGACATTTGCTATTTTGAGATATCGAGAGCTTTGGGTGACCATTTTTGATGTTGAGAAAGACAATGGCGAGAGGACACAAAGGCGAACGTAGAGGAGAGCACCAAGGGCCTACTGCAACAACCATCAAGGAAGGTTGTGTAATTAATGTTGGGATAAGTAGATATGATAGATTTGGAAAAACTAAGATTGGGCAAACATGTGTAGCAGAATTTTCCCCAACAAGCGCAAAATGGAACAGAAAATTTGATGGTTAATTGGTCGGAATTAGGTTTTTGCATTTCGAAGCATACAATATTTTTAGGGGCTGAAATAGAAATTTCTGTCACGGGATAACCGTACCAACCTGGCTGATACAGTTGTATCAAATTGCAAATATAGTAAAATGATATATGTGATATATGGTTAAATGTCAGAATAGAAATTGGCTAATACAATCTAGTGTCAAAATGATTTAAATGGCCACTAGAGTTAAGTATCGAAAGAAATTGGTTGATACAGTGAAGTATAAGACTGAGGCTATAAAACACAGATTGTAAGGTTGATGCACTATAAAATGTAGATGACTGATACAGTGTATAAAAACACTACATGGCCGACTCAATATATGTAGATGGCCAATGCAGGAGGAAATTAGCTACATGGCCTATACGATGGTTGTAGGTGACTGATGCAACATGTAATTAATTAGTAGGAGGTACTCTTTAGTCTCAGAGAGAATTTGGCAATGGCATAGAATTGAATGAAGCCACAAGCTGACCAACACAGCACAGAAAGACATTTTGAAGTAGGAGATTGGTTTTTTGGGCGATTACAACGATACAAACAAATGTCCTTGAATTATTAGAAGTAAAGATAACAAGTTTTCACCTAAGTATTATGGGCGCTATCACGGCTTGCAAAAGATCGACAATATAGCATACAAATTGGAGTTACCTCATTCAACAAAAAGTACATCCAGTATTTCATGCATCCTGCTTGAAAAAGGTCACCAGATGTAGAGTTTAGTCCAGACAGAATTACTAGCGCTTGATGAGGAGGGAAGAATCATTTTGGAACTTGAGGAAATCTTCCACACACACAAAGAGGTTGCAGACAAGGGTGATTACAAACTATTTGATCAAGTGGAAGAATGTGGGTAGTGAGGATGCAACATAGAACGATGAAGCGTTCGTACAGAAGCACCCAGAGGTCATCAATGTTGAGGACAATGTTGGTTTGAAAGGGGGAATACTATGCCCTTAATCGCTAACGTGTATTGGGATATGTGTGGCTGACTTGTGGCTAGCATAATCTGTTACTTAGTCATTTGATAATTTCTATATCTTCATATTGGTAATAGTGTCGGCCTATGGAGTATTCATAGCCTTAGTAGAGTATATGTAAGAGGTAGTGGTTAATATTAGATCTTCATATTATAAATTACGTTCTTATTGCAAAGTTGTGGAGGTTGCCCCCTCGAAATGGCCCAGTCATATATCTAGTATTCTGCTCTGATATCAATCTTTGGTGTGGATCTGCTCTATTATGATATCTTGTTGTTACTCTATCTTGATATTTATATATCCATCCATTGTTGTGAATTTGCTTTATCTATATAAGTAATTTCATCACATATGACATGTTTAGAAAGTGCTAGTTTTACTTGGAACTCTAACTTTTGGAAACGATGTCACCGATGTGTAATTGAGTTCTTATGAATTGTTTAAAGAATGAAGGTTAACTTTATTCTCATATACACTTATTGTGTGGATTAGAGGTAATGCGATGTTAGTGTGTTACATTGAAGAAAATACCAAGACGACATAGGATAGCTAGTAATACATCAGGGGCTAGCCATTAAAGCAAGGCTGAGTAAGACTGGTTTTACAGGTGCATTCTGCATGGTGTGTGGGAAATAAGGAATAGTTGATCATATCTTTTAGAAATGTTCAACAACAAAAGGCCTTTGGGGGTGGTTGCAGGCTGAATTCAATTTCCATTTTATTGCTCCTCTCTCCTAGAAAGGGCCTCTTTTAGGGGATTCTTGGATGGTTAGGGACAGCTGCAAGGGTTTACGGCATACAACACGGTTGGCAGCAATCAACTTTCTTTGGAGGATGAGATGCCAAGTTGTCTTTCAGAACGACACCTCCCCTCTTTATATGGGGAAGTTGAGATTTTTTAGACAAGAGTTGGCTTGGATTGTACAAGCTAAGTTTGAGTGGTCTCGAAGAGATGTGAACTCTTTGCCCATTGGGGCGCAGTCTCAAGTGCTTTCTTTCCTTGCCTATGTAGGGAGTGATGGTCCCTGTTAGCCTTACATTCAGTGGTTGTAATCTTTGCTTTTCTTACTATTTGCTCAGTAATGCAACCTTTTATTCCTTGAGTAATATATGATTCATTTAAAAAAAAAATACTTAATAAAAAAAATTACCAAATTTTTTCAAACCTAGAATTAGGTTTATTTGGCATTGGTTTTATCACCCTACATTATCACTTTGTCTTCTCCTTGGTTGTTGTTGTGTTTACCTCGCAAAAGTAAACAGCATTAAACATTTACTAGCCCCTGCTTGCACAATAATCACAATAATCTGTAAACATGTTCCATTTTATAATACATTAAATGCATGTCCTTCCATAAAACATTTTTTATTTTTGATTGATAGGAGGGTGGTTTTGTGTTCCCTCACCCTTATATTAATAATTGAGAACCATTACAAAATAGAAAAAAGGCTTGCTTAAGATTCAACTATTCAACATGGCTCAAGAGCAAAACACTGAGCTTACTACTCAGCCATACAAAAACTACAAACTTGAAAACATGCATATCACCTCCTTCCTTAGGACAAGTGAGAATACATTGGGAGAAAACTGACTGCTATGCCAATCTAAGCATGTCAAATGTTCTGCCATCCTTTTATCAACATACATATAACTATAGTTTACAATACATAACAAGACACAACAGACCTAAAGCAATTATTACTCAACATAGAGTTTGTCTTTTAGGCTGCCTCAATTATAATGGGACACCTTATTTAAATAAATAACATTATAATGTTTTTAAAATACAGAAGGAAATATTATATGAGTTATTTGAATAAAAACATTCTAAAGTTGTTACTATAGAGAAGCAAACATTATATAGTTTTGAAATAAATTTCACTAGAATGGGGCACATCCTCCACACCTTATCAAAGAAACATCTTGGTGCTTACTTAAGCAGACAAGGATGTTTTTTTTGAATTCTTCCTTGGGCTCACATTCTTCAAAAGGTTTCTCCCCTTATTTCACTTTAGGATTCTTTATATGTTCTATTTTTTGAAGGTAGAGTTTTGGAGCATTGTGTTAGCATCCCAAGGAGAAAAGTCTAATGACAAAACGTTACGGTGTATTCTTGGGAACACCCTTCTTGCATGACAAAATGTCACGATGTCTTCTTAGGAACACCCTTCTTGCATCTCTCCGCCTTGATTTTTTGATTTCAAGGTCTCTTAATCATGGAAGTTGGTTGGTGGTTGGTTGTTGGCCTCAGTTGCCCACCTGGGCCTCAACCAACCCCCTTCTGACATTTTATATTGGTTTTATGCCTTGATCGACAATGTTATCCATTCCATTCGCTGTGCATAAGAGAGGCACGCCATGCAACAAACATATGAAGAAAAGACATTAGGTAGAGGGCAACAAGATAGACACGACACACAATAAGCATTATGGCAAACACATGAAGCAATCTAGAATCAAAGCAAAGTACTCATATAACAAAGTACAAGGCAATACTAAAGGCACCACAAGTATGATAGGGCATGAGCATAGGTAAAAGAACTAAGCACACAAGAGACATGATAGATCATGATATACAATCACATGAAAAGGAAAACGATAAAGATAAACCTTGAAGCACTAATTACAAACCATCCTCAAGGATACATCTTGTTGGTTTGGTTGTGCGATTGATGGTACTATTGAGTGAGCATGAGGATGCCCACGGTCAATTGTGGATCCATAATCATTTGTATTAACCTATAGGTGTTGCATCTAGCTCAATAGTACCATCAATAGCATGTGTATAAACAATTATCATTAGACATATACTAAGTTGTGTAGCAATGTAACACTCAAAGATAAAGGCAAAGAAATCTTAGAGGTTGTGAAATATGAAAGGAAAATTAACTTGCAAAATGAAAACCAAGGGTTGCAAACAAGAAGAAATAAACGAGGAATCCCTATTGACCTACAAATTGCCTCAAAACTGTGTGTGTGTTACGCGGAAGGCCTCAGTATATAATGTGCTATCATCACGGGGAAGTTCATGTAGGCTTTGGGTGGTGGAAGACAACAATCAAAGGCAAGGACCACAAAGAAACTAGCACAATCAAGCAAAAGGAAGTGGCTAGAAGAACGACACATGTAAATGGAGGAGGACCCATAAACAATCAAAAAGAAAGAGGAAACTTTGAAACACAAACCATTAGGGGAATTGAAGAAGGAAGCCAAAAGAAAGGACAACCAACATATGAGGGTGAGGCAAGAAGTAGGTAACTCCAAAATTCAAACAAAGAAAAATGAACATAGGAAAGCCAAAAGAAGTTGAAAGCAAAGGAAGACCCAAGGGTGAAAGAAACACATAAGGTTAAAGAAGAATTGAGGAATTCCAAAAGCCAATTGCAACTACATGATGAATGCAAACCAAGGCAAAGAAGCAAAAATTAGAGAAATCAATTAAATAGAAGCAATCAACAAAGAAAAAAAGAAGTTATGTACAATACAATAGGTTGTTTAGGTGCAAGCATATGGGGTTAGCAGGCAAGGAGAACTGATAATATTTGATGAATCATCTGTATATTGTATGTAATTGGAAGCAATCTTATTCACGTGGGCAAGATGTGGATGTCTAGGTACCCATGAGTCTAAGAAATACAATACATAATCATCAATTTTTATAGGAATCATCAATGTGATCATCATCGTTATAATCATCATAATTTTAATCATTATCTTCATAAGTAGTTGAGTTAGCTTTGGAATATTAACTTGCGAAATTTGATTCTTTGTAGGTGCTTTATCTTGAATAGGCACAAGAGGTTGTGATAAGATTACCTTGATATGGGGATAAATTGGAGGTTGTGATAAGATTACCTTGATATGGGGATAAATTGGTCCTTGAACTTTTGGCGTTTTGATATAAGGTTTGAGGATTATTGGCTTCGCTAGTGGCTTTGTTGGTGGATTTCTAGGTAAAACTTAATGTTGAACTTGTGGTGGAGGGTCATAGGTAGTGCCTTGGATAATAATCAATTTACTGTCATGAACATATTTTAAACATCGGTGTTGTGTTGAAGGAATTGCTTTTATTTGATTGAGTCATGGCTTGCGAGCAACACGTCATATGTCCCATTATTTGGCCTTAGGACCCACTAAGATGGTCTTAGGACCCATTGTGACAGTAAGGTAATGTCTCCAAGTGGTTGTGCTAGCTAAGTCTCTTTGAGTATATCCAACACTAGAGGCAAATTTCATTGTGCATACATTTATATTTGAGCCATTATCATTTAGAATGCTATTTGTTAACTTGGCAAGTGTATCAATAAAAGTTTGATTGAAAAGTGGTCCATTATTATAGTTGTTATTTGGAATTTCATGATCATAGAATGTTATTGGAGGTGACTCTTTATGCATTATATGGACCCCAATTACAAATCCATCAAGTGGATGAGCATTATAATCTTGTGATGCTTTTGAGCTATCATATGAAAATTGTCTTGGTCTTTGGACTGATTAACGTGATTTGAGAGAGGATTGGTTAATATTTTCAATTGTTGGTTTGGTTGTGTGATTGATTCATTCAAAGTACTATTGGGACCATCTTCTTGGATTTATTGTTTTCAATTAGGTCTCGGATTTTGTGTTTCAGTATGTCTAGGGATTTAATAGGAGGTAAAGTAATCATGTTACATTTAAGAAACCTTTTAAATACATTTTGAGGACTTACTGTTAATTGTGTAAAGTGTATTCGTTCTCTTTGTTTTGATAATACTAGCTTTGTTGGATGGTTGGTCTATCGTGTATACTACGTTCTTGGCCTCATTCTTAGGTTGGAAAGTTTTGTCACTACTCTTAGCTTTGAATGTTGTTTTACCTTGGAATTGGGCTCCACTAGAGGTAGGGGCATTGATCCCATATTTAAATATGTTGGCCTCTAAAAGCTTGATTACATAGTTTCTAACTATATGACAAAGTGCATACAAAATTTGGTAATTGTTGAAGACCACTTTGTCTTTAATGGGTAAAAGCAAACTTTGAGCAAATATACTTTGTAATTCATTATCAGGGAATTGGTGAGTCATCTTGGTAAACTATAATATTTAAATCTAAGTATGGACTCACTAACATTTTCATAAGTCCTTGTTTAAGTTGAGCAATCTGTGAAAACGTTACCTTCCTGCCAATATTGATTGAAAAGTGAGCTAAGAAATCATCAGCTAATGCATTGAAAGGCTGCACAGATCTGGATGGCAAAGCATAGATCCCATATTTAAATATGTTGGCCTCTAAAAGCTTGATTACATAGTTTCTAACTATATGACAAGGTGCATACAAAATTTGGTAATTGTTGAAGACCACTTTGTTTTTAATGGGTAAAAGCAAACTTTGAGCAAATATACTTTGTAATTCATTATCAGGTAATTGGTGAGTCATCTTGGTAACTATAATATTTAATCTAAGTACGCACTCAATAACATTTTCATAAGTCCTTGTTTAAGCTGAGCAGTTTGTGAAAACGTCACCTTCTTGCCAATATTGATTGAAAAGTGAGCTAAGAAATCATTGGCTGATGCATTGAAAGGCTGCACAGATCTAGATGGCAAAGCATAGAACCAATCAAGAGCACAATCTCGAAGGCTTCTAGCAAATAATTTAGTCAACAATTATTTGTTATGTACAAAGTCTAGACATAAAACAAAGAAATATTTGATGCGATGATAAGGATCACCTTTACCATTGAATAGTTCAAACTCTGGATCGTTAAAACCTATAGGTAAAGAGTAGGCAAGGGCATCATAAGCCAAAGGATTGAGTAATATATCATGTGAAGTGACCATATAACTTAACTTTTGAGACCCTTGAGAGAGCAATTTGACTTGTTGCATATCATAGTTGTTTTGCGCAAGGGTGGTAACTTCAGGGTTTGGAATATAAGTGGTAGTGGTATAGGTAGGAATGGAAACATTAGGTGCTTGATAAAGACTGTGGAGAAGGGATGAAGGTTGGGAAACATGTTGAGATGGTTGAAGAACTTGGGAAACAACAAATGAAGCATTAAAACCAGTTTGAGAAAGCAAAGACATAACAACACGATTAGAAGAAATGGGAGGATGAACAACATTAGAAATAAATTGAGAAATAACAATACTATCAAGCATGGGAGGGGAATATAGTTATCGGGAGACTGGTATGCGTACAAGTACAATGAGGCAGGGACATGTACGCCATTTTTTATAAAATTAGGAGACGGGTACTTAGAATGGAACAAATATATATGTATATGTATATGTATATATGTATGTAAAAGTTAGAAAAAAAATTCATACAACCTACTCTAGCCTAAGAAAAACATTAATAAAATTTATTTATCATTACTCATCTTTTTTCGACTTTTAATTTCTTTACTTTAAAATTTTATTAATGCTTTTCATAGGTTATAATAGGTCGAAAAAAATTATACAACCTATTATAGCCTATGAAAAACATTAACAAAATTTTAAAGTAAGGAAATAAAAAGTTAACAAAAGACAAGTTATTGTATTGGAAATTGTTTTTGATATCTCATCATATCGAGGGTCAAGAGTACAAAATATATTAAAAAATCAACTTTGAATTGCAAGTTTCTGAGACGAGTGTCGGTCTCTAAGATGAGTCTCTGGTGGTAGGAGATGAGTCTCCGTGCAACACTAGAGGGGAACCTCTAGAAGTTTGATTTACACTAGAAGTATTCAAATATCTATTATTCACCTTAAAAGGTGTATCTTCAATTAGAGACTTTTGAGCTAGGGCTTTTCTTTAGATATCCCTCAACACATATAACATTACATTTTATCATCCACGTGTGTTAGAAGAAAGAACATTAACATCATTGAAAAACACCATTTTCTTTCTCAAATAATCACGAGTTTTGGCCAAAGGAATTTCAACAAAATCAATAGGTTTGCAAGTCAATTTATCACTTGCTTTGTAGGGATCTGAGATTGAATCACCTTAGGTGGCTTAAGATGGACACATTTAGCATCCAAAGGTACCCTGAATTTTGAATCAAGTGAAGCACAACAAACTAGGGTTTGCAACCACACACAAGGGGATAGGGCTAATGATTTCACAAAAGATAGAAGACCCTAGAAAAATTAGATCCAATATGCAAAATAGGCTCAATCTAACCCTAAGGGGTGGAAGAGGGTACGAGTTCACAAAAATGTGATATGGTAAGGTGGTTTACATGCAAAATGCCTTAAACTAAACCATATATAATATCCAATTCCGATCGGACTAGTTTTACCCACATAAATAGAAAAAACAAACATAATTGCAGTAAAATAAAGTATTGAAATGATTGAAATTGACAAAGAGAGGGTTTTGAAAAGAATACTAATTTGTAGCAAATCTGTAGGCTGTCTGATGCTCTATGAACCAATGCAGGCATAACCCAATTTTTTTGGAAGAGATTGATAACTTTGAAAATGTGACCAAGATCATAATGCTACCATTCTGGTATGGACGAGTACAATCTTGGAAACTGTCTTTCTTGAAATAAGTTTTACAACTCTGTGCTTGTACACCTGTTCTCTGAAAACCTCGCTCGCCTTAAAACCCTTAAAACCTTGCAATATCTTTAAAAAGGGTAGTTAATTGGGGGGCCTACCCTAGTCAAACCCCTATCCTTGGAAAAGTTGTAAACTAACACTCTATGCAATTCAATGAGCAACTGTGTGATGCAAGCCCTAATCCGTATATGCTCTTTCACCATATGAACAAATGAAATGATGCATCATGAAGACTCCAAAGGAAATTCTACTTTTCAAATCAAATGTTAGACTTCTACTTATCACTCTTGACCCTTTCTAAGAACTCTTGCTTTGCAACTCCTTGTTCTCTACCATATGCATTAATGCACTTCTGTATATATAGAATTCTCAATTTAGAATTAGGACCCTATACGCGTGCAAGCCAACACATGAAGGGTGGGAAAGAAGAAAGCAATAAAGTAGGGGACCAAGAGTGTACTGCTACAATCCTGGTCAACCAGGAGTGCAGGAGTATGCTCTTTGCAGAAGCTCAGGAAACACAGAAAACACCAGGGGAAGTAGGGAGAAGAGGGAGGAGAGATAAAATAAGAAACATGGGAGGCAAATAAGGCCCAAAACACAAGAAAAATGCGCCAATAAAAGCCTAACATGAACCAGTGCAATAATATGAGCCTAATTATCTCCACAATTCTTACAAATAGGGTTCAGACAACAGAACCAAAATGTTGTGCTTTTTAATGATCTCTTATTTGATCCTGCTCAGATCAGATCACGCGCAACAAATAGTGAATACTCATGGTGCCAACATTTCACTTAAGCCCAAAAACCTAAGTGCTCACTTGAGGCGCAACAAGAGAACAATGAAAACCCCATTGATCTAAAAAGATATGGAGATATCACACATGAAATAGAACAACACCTTCAAACCCTAACGTTCACTTAAGTTAAATAATACACATCACGCAGAAAAATAAGTCCTTTCATTATCATTAACCATTTACATACAATGTACAATCAGCATGTACAATACCTCCATTAACACGATGCTCATAAGCATTTGATCTACAAAACATATACAACATTTACCTTTGCCTTACAAAACTCGTACAGAGCTCAATACATTTGCCAAAACACCAGATTAATCTTCTCTTCCCTTAAAATTTGCAAATGTGTGACATCTCACAATTCTTCAAGCTCTCCAAATGAGAGTTACAGGGTTCTATTTATAGGTTTTGAAGATCCCACTCGACCCCTGCTAGCTGGTGTGGTATAGGCTTCCACCTGTCAAACTGCCAACTGCAACTAGACTTATCCACAGTCCATGCATATTCCAAGGCATATGCTTTCATCCTGGATCAATACCTGACCATCTGTGCGATTGTTCTATTGGTGCTTGCCATATGTTGGATTTGTCTTCCTTGTTGGTCCATTTTGTGTTTCTTTCCAACCTGTCTTTACCTCCCAAAAAGTGTAATTTCTCTAATGTCACAACACGCATCCTCCTCCTTGCATGTGTCCTCCTTTTTGCGCATCATCCTTAGTAATGCATTGGAGGATTGCCTAGCATGAATATGCGAGTCTCACATGTACATCTTCATACCTGGCCATTACTAAAGTTGCCTAATGCATACAAAATTGAGGGTCAACATTTCTGCATATTACCTCCTTGTTTGTCCTTAGACAATTGTTTATTGACTCTCTCTGGGCTGCGCTTGCAAGATTTCAGGGATTACTTCCTAGGCCTTATTTTCAAAATCATTCCATGCTACCATCACTTCACCTACAATCCTCTTGACTTCTTGTGCAATGCCCTTCGCCACTTCTATTTCTGCAATCTCTTCTCCCTTTCCGGTGTAGGATTCATCAAAATTTTCTACCTATTTCTTAAATTCACTAGCTGCCTCCTGCATACTGTGTTCTTCAATCGGTGCTTTATTGTATAACTCCTCAAACTTGTATAACTCAGACCAGGATAAGTACGAAAATGAGGGAGAAAATGAAGAAGATGGCAGAAATTTATTTGCCAAATCTGCAAAATGTTAAGTGCCTCTTGAAAAATTGCATATTTTTGATTTTAGTGGATTAAATCTACTGAATTTGTTTACTTGTCTGTAATGCTTATGTGCCCACTGGTCACACATTTGATAGTACTTGTTTATATGGGTACCGGATAGCATCCTTAATTGGAATAGGTGCCATTACATGTTGCAGTGGGGCCGATACCCTTTATTGGTATTTGCTTGTCATTTTTCTATAAGTACATTCTTTGCAATTCCCAAGTAAAGAGTACACTACTGGAATTAGGTGTTACAAAACGTATGTTAATATTTGGTCAAACATTTAAGCCTGTTGCGTAGATTGGTAATTGATATGCTTTGTTTTGTTTTCCTTCAAAAAAGGGAAGCTGCTAAAATCGAGGTTTTAAAATAGATATGGATTTTAGTTGTGGTGCTAGGTTAGTCGTTTCCCAAATCATGTAGGTTTGGAATGCAATTAGTGTATATGCAAAAATTATGTGACTCACAATGGACACAATATGTGGAGTGAAATACAAGCATATCCTTCATAACACAAAGAATCATCCCAAACAACAATAAATAACAGTGTAAAATCTTTATTCGGTATACAAGGTTCAAGATTGGATGGCAAAGAAATGTTTGAAGCATATCACATTATGTTATTGTTGGATTCGGGATTTTTTTGTGAACTAAATTAAAAATGAAACATGCAAATGATAATAACTTTCTAGAACTTGGGCTCGAGATTCTCTAGTATTGGTGCATGAACTCCACCAAAGAGCAGGCGACATTATCAAGATGATCATAAGGTTCATCGTGTTTGAGCTTTGGATTGTTTGCAGGGTGTGTAACTTGTAGCAGGCTTTGAATTTGACAGGAATGGTCTATTTCGCAAAATGCAGGCATTTTTTTCGCATGTATCCACTGCTAGGTCAAAAATATCTGAAATTGTTTTAGTTTTTATATCTGTCATTGTAGGAGTTCGCTAGAAGTGCGCTGGATTAAGGGGTTGGGAGGATGGGGTTCAGGACTTGGCCAAGGCCAACTGCTCACAATTAATGACCTAGGAGTTCACATTTATAAATTACATTTTAAAGATGACAAATAAATAAAATGTTAATGTCTCCTTGCAACAGATTTTTTGTGCACAATATTTCAACGATATTCTAAAAATATGTGTTTTAAGTTTGACCTTTTTTAGATAAAATTTCAAGAGCACACTAAGTAAATTTTTTAAAATATGATGGAATGTTGTCCCAAGTTTCTCAGACGAAATAATATTTGTTAAGGAAATTGTCATTGTTTTCAGACAGCCTTTTAGGGGGAATTAGGGCTGACAGGCAGGGCTGGAAGCAACTCAACAAGGCCATCCTCTTGAATCTCATGCAAAATTTATTATGAATGTTTTAATCCCACTATTTGGAAGAGCTGTCCTTGTACTCTCTCTTTCTGGGAGGGAAGGTAAAGAGAGTTGTGTATGTAAACTAGTTCTCTGCCTTCTTAGATACCGAAAATGTGTCTTCACCGAGTGAATAAAATAATCAATATACCATGTCCTCTCAAAAGTGAAGGAATTCGAAAGGCTATGATAGTGAAAAATCAGGGAGTACAATGTTGAGCAAATTGTTCTGGGATAGAAAATAGTTCGTTTTATCACTGTGATTCTGTTATGGTTGTGATTAATCCTCCTATGGCTTATTTAATTTAGGATGGTGATTGCTGTGTAGTGTGTACCATTTTGGGCTGCCATGTAAAGATGTGTTTTTCTTGTTCGACTAGCCATGCATGTGTTTTGCTCACAAGCCATATGTGATGATCTGGATGGACGTATTCCTTGTCTGTATAAACAATTTTGCCATAGATCTTCCTCGAATGTAGTCAACGCCAATAATGAACCCAAATAAGTAGCACCAATTTTATGAATTTCAGGAAGATTGTTTGCATGATTCCCTTATTTTATCAACAGCAGTTGCATACCCAGTAACAAGATTCACTACACTTGAAGACAAAAAACCAAAATTTTTGTGAATTCTAAGTAGAGGAGAATTTAATTTAGAACTCTGGCGAATTTAAGTTGGAACTTTTTTCACTAGTAATGGAAAAACTATAAAGGTGCGCAGTTTGCAACTGTTTTCTTTTGATTATATGGTTCCCCTGGGATGTTTATCCCAACCCTCGAGGAGTATTTTGAATTTATGTTGGATGTTATTTAGATCTTCTATGAGAACCTTATTGAGGGCTTAAGACTTCAGCTCAGACAAAGTTTGATTTGATGTTATGCAAACAAGTGTGGTTGTTGACTGTCTAATTTATGCTTTTTAAAATATTCTCTAGACTTGTCCGGCCTTAAAAAAAAATTTTGATTGACAAATTTATGTTGAACTCTTACCTCTGAAATGAAAAACAATTTATTTGTGTGAGATGAACGAAATGTGAAACATGGTGGTCAGTTATAACTTATATGTGAGTTAGGGTTATATATTTTTTGTTTAGGGATAGAGAAGTTGAGGTTTAGATTTTGGGTTAGTTTACATTCTTACTAAATTATTTATTTGCTTTTGTTTTTCCCTTGTTTTGCGTTGTGATGTAATTGGGCTACTAAGGCCGAGCTTATTAATGTTTATTAGGACCAATGCAGGTCGCCATGTTTCTTTCATATCTGGAAAATTAGTCTAGGCCTCAAGTGTTGAAAGTGGTGTTCGACACATTTATAGAGAACTCCAAAAACCTCTAAACAAGTAGGGCAAATAGCTGAGTGATAGAGCAGCCCACTATTTGGAGGTGGGTCATGAGTTTGAGTCTTAACCTCTCCGGTTTCCAACATGGTATTAGTTCAAGTGCTGGAAGTTGGTCTAGATGATGGCTAGGACCTAAACCTAAACCAAAGTGTGGCTGGAGTGTTGGAAAGTGGCAAACCACACATCTAGAGAGAACGGAAAAACCATAATCAATTAGGGCAAGTAGCGTGGTCATAGGTCAGCTCACCAGTTGGGTGCAGGTCCTAGGATTGATTCTAGATTACAAATCTATGCAATTTTCCAACATCTAGAAATACCTTTTCCTTGTCTCCAGAATCTCTAGGTGCTCATTCTTTAGATATGTGCAAAAAGTCATATTCTATTGCAAGTAGCATTGTCTCGACTCTTGACCTCCTCTACACATTTTTTACTCTAAGCTTCAATATGGCAGGATATAAAACAGTCGCACCCAGGCACATACATGAACAAGAAAGTATTGTTTGCAGTGTCTTCTTAAATTTCTTCTCTATAACTTGAGTGTCCATCTTTGTAAATGCTGTAGTTTATCCACATTTTGTAAGCAGCCTTTTCTTAATATGTATTTTGACATTTATGTACAACTACTGTTCTTTTTGCTTTCATTTGCCAAATTTTTGCATTTCTTATTCAGTTTATTTGTGTCACCAATTTCAGGCCTTAATCCGGAAGTGGGCACCTGTCGCAGTTGTTCTTGGAGTTGTCTTCATGCTTCTATGGCTGCGAGGCTATATATGGAAATAACTTTTGCCTGAAATATGAAAGTTTTTAATCCACTGGGGCAAGAGGGAAAGTCTGCTAACTAATAAAACCCATTGATTGACTTACGAAATGGAAAGAATGCTATCAACTGAACAGTTTTTTGAGAGTTGCATTTTACATGCAAATGTCAAATGTATGGGATAGATACGAGGTTGAAGGACATGCAAACTACTTGTCCAACAAGACGGAGAGAAGTGATGGGGCTAGAACAAAAGTTGAATGCATTATATTATAGTTGGTACAAATACAATTTTAGAAATGGAGAGAGATTTTCCGACTTGGAAATTTGATACCAAGGTTGGATTGGATTTAGCATTACAGTGAATTTTATTGATTGTTAGTCCTTGGTAGATTGGACTCTATATATAATTTTTTTGAGAATGAATGTGGAACAAACATAAACTTTTCTTCTTTGTTTTGTACAATAAGAGGCACAGCCCATTCTTCTTCTTTAAATTTCTTAACGTCACATTTGCTGCGAAATGGAGCCTAGAGTATTTTGCTAATATTGTGGGTAGCTTATTGGATTGAAACCCTAGTGTTATATCACTGTATCTAAAAGTGATGAACATCATGATTTTATTTTGTTGTTTGGCAATGCATTGTCGGTTCACAAATTTTATTTTATGTTTATTTGTAGAATGGCACAAGTTTTTGGATTTGGAGTAAGCAAGTGACCTAACTTAAAATGAGCTACATTTTACGAAGTCCTCATAGTTCGTAGAATTATTAAAGCGGCGAAGAGCACATGTTGGAAGAGTGTATTATTGACATCATATTCGAGACGAGAATGAGAAGTTTTGAACAGTTGGTGCCTGATTCATGTCAAAAATTGTCTGAATTTTAAAAACATTGGATTCTTAACTTTCTCTTGAGAACTTTACAACTCCACAGGATTCTGAATCCCATTTAGTTTTTACTCTGAACAATCTTGAGATTTTAAATATTGCCAAATCAAATTAGATTTTTCAGTTTAGAGGATTGCTACAGGTATTCCTGGTACATGGGGAGCTAATTTCTAAAACAATATAAGATAACAAAATGTCAATTATATCCCATATGGATTATACAGAATTAAATTTCGTTTTACAGGTAAAGATATTTAGTTTTTCTCAATTAAAGATGTGTAGAAATTAGCGTGTCATGAAAAAACAATTTGATCACCCCTTTTGTTATGTCTTGGTTTATATATAAATAAATAAGCGTGTTTCAAATATTAGATTTTACGAGTGTCAAAAATGTACAAATACTTGGATAAGAAGAATTCCTTGTATAACGGTATGAAGTGGTAGAAGACTTGAATGTATTATATTTGGATGGAGCAATTAGGTATAATGTCGGAAGGGAAATAAGTGTTAGAAGAGTGGGAACATTCTTCTTTACTAATAGACCACATTATTTGGGTGAAGTAATTTAAGGAGTGAAATCTAGGTAAGTTAGAAGAGTGGGAGCACGCTTTTATTGAGAGATCACATTATTTGCGTCGCTTTGAGGATAGTGAACCCTCTTTGATTGTCAGTTATCGAGAGGTTAGGATAAACATGAAACAAATAACACATTATTATTGAAGTAATGCTTTTCTCATATAAATGTGTACTGTGTGAGCGAAGCACAATGACATAGTTATATTTTTACTAGCATCCACACATGCCTTCAAATACATACATAAAGTGACCAATTGCAACATTATGTTTTTAAATAGAATACACCAACACGTATAAAAGCAAATGTGATTTTTAGATTATTATTACGTGAGACATAAATTTGGTGTACGATACTTTTTCTTGTGGAAGGGTTTAACGTTTTAATTTGTGTAATAAGGTGCACAAAAGCACCCTCTTGTGGTGTTGAACATGTGATCTCTATGGAGCATAAATGCTTTCACCATTATGAAAATGGAGTTGACAAATACAAGGGCAACATCATGAACGAGATGAAGAATAAGGCTATATGAATGTTAGAGTTGTAGAAGCAATTCCAAGATGCACTAGAGAGGTTATCTAACTTAAAATAGTAACATGCATTTATGGACATTTGAACGATTTTTTTTGGGGATTATGAAGCTACAAAGGAGAGAAGGTGGCCAACCAAGTAGACATATTCATCTTGTAACCAATCAATAATTTGGTTAGTAGGAGGGCCATTTAAATCATGGCATCATCATCCCTATTGACACAAGGATAATGGTATATTGAGTTTATATGTTGTTACAAATGAAACACATCAACCATTGTGGGATTACATTTCAAACAAATGTCTTTGCATTTTGATAGTGTGACATACCAAATTGGTCTAAAGAACATTAAAAAGACACTCCATCCATGACAAACCCAACAATTCATATCGAAAACAACTAAGATCATATCTGATCAATACAAGGATAACACAGTTTTAATATAATGATGATGAATTTTAATATCCTTTTAACTAAATTGTTTGTAGGACCTATCAAGTGTATAGCCAATGCAATTCGTCTATATCTTTGCCCTATAGTGTGATCTTGGAGTTGTCTTTGTTGATGCAAACCATCACTTTCCTATCTTTGAAAATTGAAATGCCATAATTGTAATATGAATAAATGGATATCAATCAAATTGTATCAGAGGTATCCATAAACAATTAATCAGGGCTAAATATATGCTAAACAAAAAATCATGCCTAATTTTTTCAAAACTATATCAATAAATTACCAAAAAAGCGTTTGGAAGAGTATCTTGATTTTTAGATGCTCTAGAAACAATCATCAAGATCTAACAATGTAAAATAGTTAGACAACAAGATGACTCTAACCCAAAGAATTCAGGATGAATAGAGAACCTCCCTAGAACTGTCAAGTTGCATTTCTGGTTACTAGAATTGTAGACATTGTGGTTTTAGGAAGTGATAGGTGGGTGCAAATTTTTTGAAGGCTCCAAAAAGCTTACTCACCTTTCTAAAAATTCACGTCGATCACTGGGAAATTGCAGTTCTTCTTCAAACCCTAATTGGGTAGTTGAACTTTCAAATAATAAGGAAAATGATGTGTTTTGGGGCTTGTGTTCAAGTTTAGTAGGGTTTTTAAGCACCAACTACTTATTGAGCTCCTCAACGATGTACATATACAAAACAACACATCAATAAATGCAATAATGCTTCAACTAGGGAAACCAGTGTGATATAATTTGTCACTTCTATGAACTTTAGTGCTACAAACAATTCTCTCTAAATGCTCAAAAGATTGTTGTGACAATAAATGCTAGATGCTCTTTCATATTTTCTCTAGATGCCTCTTGATGCTTAAATGCATTAAGACACCTGTGTATTTATAGACTTCTCGAATTCAAATTAGGACTATATTGGTGTGCAAATTAATATCAAATGGGAGAAAAGGTGGACAAGCTGGGACTACAAACTTCTGAGGGACTCTAATGGTAAAATATACCCAAAGCCCCTAGAAAAACACAATACATTTCTTAGGAGGAGGGTGTGGTGGGGAAGGGGTCCACCATAAACATGAGTGAGAGGGGAAAATAGGCAAAAAAAGAAATAAGGGAACACAATGATGAACAACAAAAATATAATGCCTACTTGAGATTAATAGTCGACAAATATATAAATACCCTAGAATAATGCAATTTAAGATCTAATACATATCTAAGGGCCATTTTTAAGTGTCTACATAATGCCCTATTTTGATGTGGATGTGCGTATATACATATTAAAGTACAACATACATGGTGTAGATACAAATTTATGTCCTTGAAGCTCTTGAAACAAACTCCAATGTACATGTGAACCTCATAAGAACATTTACACATGGATAAGTGCCAATATTAATAATCCCCTAAAATTTAGAAAGAATAATGAAAAACATTGCACCTCGTTTGACTAAAGGCATGTGGATGCCCTTGTAAGATCATATGCCTTTGAATCTGTTGTAAATCGTGCACATGATTTTGAGTGCAATCTTTAGTGACAAAACTCAAGGCTAAAACAATAATCTTAATACTAAAACAAAAATAAGGCTAGGTAATATCCTAAATACTTCATGTGGTGGGAATAGCCGTTGCATCTTTGGTACATTTAGGAGTAAGTGAAATTTGCATGCCCCCTTCTATAGGAGCGAAAGTTGCGCTGAATGCCTGGAGTTTGGAAAAAATGATTGGAATGTATGCCTTCTTTTTGAGATGTGGAATGAAGCTCTAAGACACATATCTCAAAAGAAAGGAATTACGTGCATCATGTGTATAAGATATAAAACTATTGATATATAATATAGAAAGATGTCATCTTAGAAACATTTATGCCTTAAATAAGTTACCCCACACGACCTATGGTGTAATAAATATAAGCACATAAGTAATGGGAGAAATGCAAGCAATATAGCACAAAGGGTAGTATGCCCCATATGAACACAAGATATACATAATGTAAGATAAATAAGAGATGCCCCATGCATACCTGAAATAGATGCAATGCAATATTAGTAGTGTAGGATATAACAATGTAAAGCATGAGTTCTTTCCCTACTTGGATGCATGATAGAAATCACATAAACATAGACAAACAATAAAAGAACCATGCTTGAATTAATCATGGCACCATAGAACATAGCTAGCTAAAAAAATTTAAAACGACCAATATGTCACTTATCTGACCAAGCATGAAGCAAACACTTCTGATATTGAAAACACATGAAATCCATAGATGGCATATAAGACATTGAAGACACCAAAAACATAAAGTAAACATGCCAAACATGCTAAAGACACATCAAATACACTACAAACATATCTAACATGAAGCAAACAAAGAAATTATGTAACCAAGCATGGAACAAGCACTTATGACAAGAATATAAAAAGTATAGTATGCACATGAATATATATGAAATCACAAAGCATCCAAGGGCATATCTAGAAAACTAGGTACACTAGAGAATATAAGATCACACGAGAGCCCACTATGACAAAGATAATACATGAAGATAGAACCTAAAATGGTACCACCAATACATGCCCCCATAATTTCCCAAGAGTTACCCCTAAGCGAACATGGGATGTGCCTCCAACCTATTGTGAATCCATAATCATGCACATATTGCACATAAATCCTTCATCTATCTCGACAAGCTCATCAATAACTTGTATATAAATACTAGCCATAGTATAGTCTCTTTTAATAGGTGGACAATAATAAACATATAGTGTGTAATCTAGCATAATAATAATATACCAAGCTTTTTTAAATTATTATTTAACAAGATAAAAGTAAGGCTATTCTCACGAAATATAATTTATTGTGCTTACATGCATGTGGCCAAAATAAATGTGCCATCATCATTAGGAAGTTGGTGTGGGATTTTGGGATGGGACAAAAAATTAAAGATTCAGGGCGACAATCAATTAAAGGTAAAAAGAAGAGATAACCTAAGAACTAATAGAAGAATATAGGTGAAAAGGAAAAGTGAAACCATAAGAGGATAACAAGCAAAGTTAGAAGGCAATAGAAGCATGACAAGCTGGAGAAAAAAACAATGCAAAGCAAGTTGGAGAGAAGTCAATGAAGCATAATCAAACCATGAAAACAAGTGAAAATAAATGGCCCTAAAACCCAGGGGAAATCTAAATAAAGATTGTGAACAAGACAATAACACAAGCATAAGGAAATAGTGAAAAATTAGAGAAATGGGAGAGCTAAGAAGGGCACAATAGGAAAACCTAACATAGATAAAATCTAAGTAGGAAGTAGAAATTTACAAAATCCACACGCCAAATATAGGAATAAGGAAGCACATAAAGAGAGAGGAATGAAACATGTAGATAGAGAAACAATAAGCATAAAAAAAAATGTGTAAAAGAAATAGAGATCCATTAGCAAATATAAGTAGTTCACAAGACAAAGCTAACCAATAATACGGTCATAGTGTAGAGAGTCGTAATAATCATCATAACATATATCACTGGAAGCAATTATATTAACAAGAGTCAAATCAGGATGTTTAGGCACACAAGTCTAAGAAAGTTAAAACATTATCATCATTATTTTCATCATCTTCATTAGCTAATATCCTTTTTTGCATAACAATATGATCGTTTACATTAATGTTAGCTTGAATATTTGGAACATTTTTAGGCTGTTACGTTTTTGTAGTAGTAATAGGTTGCAATAAACATACCCTTGTAAGCGTAAGCTTATGTTCTTGAATCCTATGCTCTCTTGCCCGAGGTCTAATATTTGGTTGTTCATTCGGTATTTCCTTTTGCAAGGCTTATTTTAGAGCATGTTGTTGTGGTGGAATCATGTGCTTTCTTACATGAGGTCTAATATTTGGTTGTTATTTTTATATTTTCTTATGCAAGGCCTCTTTTAGGCTCTGTTTGTGTTGTGGATAATGAACATCTCTTCTAATTTAATACCCTGGACTTCATGCACAAATTTTAAACATTGGTGTAAAGTGGATGGAATTGCTCTCATTTTATGTATCCATGGTCTACTAAGAAAAACATCATAGGATCCATTATTGGGAATCACATGAAATAAATTCAAAATTGTCTTAGGGCCCACCTTAATATGCATAATAACACAACTATGTGGCTCTCTAGTAATGCCATCATATCCCATAATAATTTTTGAAATATTTTCTAAATCTCTTTGATAGATCTGAAGACCATTGGTGATTTTTTTAGTACATATATTGATACTTGAACCATTATCAACTATAGCTCCATCCTTTTCTTATCCAAGTTCACCTTTGAAAGCTGTTATAAATAGTGGTCCATTGTAGGAACTATTGCTTGAGATCTCACTATCATGAAACACAATATGATGGACCCTATTTCCTTGTAATTGCACTAACCACACAAATAAATCCATTAAGTTAATGAACTTATAAGATTTTGATGTTTCCATTTGATTTGATTTATCTAAACTATGAATGTTTATTTGATCATTTGGTTGAGTATTATGATTTAGAAGAGGGTTTGTAAAAATGTTCAAGCATTGAATTGGTGGAGCAACTGACTCAGTCAAATTATTTTTTATTCCTTCCACTTGAATTTAGTTTTTATCAATGAGATCATGTATCTTATGCTTCAAGGTAATGCACCTCTTTGAAGAATGCCATATAATTATATGATAATCACAAAATGCATTTGCATCATAAATCTTAGGAAATAGTCTTGAACGATCCAATTCTCTAATTTGAGGAAAAGTAATCACGTTATACCAAAGAAATCTTTTCAAGACATTATGTGGACTTTAACTCAACCTTGTCAATATCCTACTCTCCCCTTTTATGATAATTTGAGCATGCTAGGTGGTTGTTTCATAACATCAACTACATTCCTAGCATCATTCTTAGGTTGAAAATAAATTTCATTACTTTAAGCCTTGAAATTTGTCTTATTTAGAAACTTATAACCACTATAAATTGGAACATTTGACCCATACTTAAGCACATTTGCATTTAAAATCTTGATATGAGAGTATCTAATCGCATGATAAAGTACATTGAAAGAAGGGTAAGTGTCAAAGACCACTTTTGACTTAATAATTGGAATCAAGCTATGAGCAAATATAATTTGAAGTTTCACTACATGGTAATTGAAGAGTCATCTTGGTAACCACACTCTTGAAACTAAGCACATACTCACTAATAGTCTCATTTCATCCATGCTTAATTTGAGTTATTTGTGCAAAAGAACATGCACCTGAGTTGGCCTAATGGTAAAGAACATGTGCTCCTGGAAGGGAGGTCATAGGTTCAAATCCTGCAGGGGGTAAGGATTGCATGCCTCGTATTCGTAGCATAGTAAGGTGCCTCCCCATGATGGGAGTACGAGGTGGTCCCATATGATGTAAGTTTCCTTGGAGACCATAACCAAGGCACTACTTGCCATCGTGGACCTTAAAAACTATATTATTATTATTATTATTATTATTATTATTATTATTATTATTATTATTATTATTATTAAATGTAACCTTCATGCCAATATTGATTGAAAATGAGTTAAGAATTCATCGAATGATGTTGTAAAAAAATGTACGGATCCATGTGAAAAAAATCTATAAGTAATCAAGTGCATTATCCTTCAAGCTTATTGTAAATATCTTAGCTAGCAATTTATCATTAAGAGCAAAATCTAAACAAGAGGTTTAAAAAGCTCTAATGTGGTGATAAGGGTATCCATTTCCATTAAATAATCCAAATTTTGGAGAAACAAATCCTATTGGATACATATATGCAAGCAATTCATGAGCCAAAGGGTTGAGGACAATATTATGAGAAGTGACCCTAATTTTTGGCTTTTGAGAGCCTTGAGAAATAACCTTAATCTGATTTCATAAGTCACACAATGTATGCATCAAAGTAGTCATTTCAAGAATTGGAATAGAAAAGAGGTAGAATAAGTTCAATTAAAATCATGTTGCAAAGTATAAGGATAGAATGGTAGATAAGCAGATGAGTAATATATATCTATTCTTCTTATTTTCATTAATAAATGAGTGTGTTTATATAGATGTATTTTTTATAGAAATACAATGATTTCCTAGCATACTAATAGAATAACAAAGCTCACCACTCTGAATTCTGAGTTACAAGCCTCTATTCAGGCCTTGTAAAGAGAAACACAAGAAATTGTAGTTCAGATAGAGGGTCCAACAAGATTTTTTCTCTCTTTCCCTATTCCATTACTTGAAATAATATTTATCTAGTATAACACCCAGAAGAAAATTCAAAATTTGAAGGATGAAAATGCAAATCTTAAGGAGGAATCTGAGAAGTAATTGGTATAATCCCATCTATAATTGAAAAAAACAAAGGCTTCTATCTAGCACATTTGTACTATTTCTAAAAAATTATTAGCATGCATGCATAGTTCATGAGTTTATGTTCTTTTCTTACATGAGTAGTTTTATAAATGGTAGATTCAGTTAAATTTCCTTGTTTTTTCACATATAATTAAAAATGAGCATGCATTTATGGACATTTTTCTAAAGAACACTGAAGAAAGGTAGGATGCCATTTGTGAGTTCTATACTTTCAATTTATTGTTAGGATACCAATCTGGTTTTTTGATAAATTTATTTATTGGAAAGACATAATTACGTTCCTTTCTCTCCACTCTAAGGAACCAAATGGCATGGAAACAAACCAATAATAGATTTATAGAACTATAAAGCACAACTAGGTTATGAATGAGACTACAATTTCTAGAAGCAAAGAAATTTATTTCTTCTTTTCAACCATTATACCATATGTATATGAATAATAAGTATAATGAGCTATTGAGATCTAATATTGTTTCCTTTTAAATATTTTCTAAACCACCATTATGCCAATGGTTTCAATGCAAGTATTTTTAGGTGGGACACATTACCTATTGAGTTGAAGCACAAGAAAGTCCTTAGCCCCACCAATATTAAATAGAGTCTAAGAAGAGCCAAAGCAGTTTGCCAGATAATCACTTGGCTCTTAGAAGAAAGAGGTTTAGATGTCTAGATTGGGATGAGGTTTAGGCCTCTTATCATTTTGTGTCATCTATTTCCATGGTGGTGTTGGAATTCTCAAGCATAAGTTGAATTTGAATCTTGAGTGCATACAGTTGTTAGAGATCTTAGGTTCTTGCCAAGGGGCCACCATGTGTGGGGATATAATTTTGAAGTTTATGATATAAGTTAGAGGCTTGAATCAATAAATTTGGGTTAAGGATTAGTTATCCCACTTCTTTACAAGAGGATTTATAAAAGGTAAAGTGTGGGGGAGAAATGATGATCATTTCATATAGTTCATCATAGTTATATAAACTATCCATAAAGTGTTGCCTTTGGTTATATATTGTATTGCATTTAATAGTTAAAGTTTGATCTAAGTACGATATGAATGCAATTTTTTCTTTGTTTGTATGTAATTTATTACTAATTATTTACCTTATTATCATGTCTAACTTGGATGAATAACGTAGTTTTGAGTACAACAACACATCCCAAAGATGACTTAATTTAGAGTGCAACACATCCCAAGGATGGGGTAATTTTGAGTATAACAACACATCCCAATGATGGGGTAATTTTGAGAAGGAAACACATAGTTTTGACAACTCTATTTGCTATATTTTTGAGGATTTGATAAGCAAGTTCTAAAGATTGAATGCTCCAAAGACAGTCCAAAGATGATCTAGAATTGATCCAAAGATGCTCTATATGTGATCCAAAGACATACATAGGATGCTTCGAAGAAGTCTAGAAATACTTCAAAGACCTATACAGGTTGATCCAAAGCCTATACAGGATGCTCTGAAGATACTTGGATGTGCTTCAGAGACTAGCTGGATCCTACTACTTAGAATAATAGTTCTAAAAATATCTATAAATATACTTTCTATATTTAGATGTCTTATTTTAGACATTACCATTCATGGTAATGGCTTAAAATATTTTGAATATATTTGTATCTTTATTTTTTAAATTGGATAAGTATCTTCAATTTAGATTAGTTATTTCCTATCTATGATTAGTTGAGTCAGTTCTAACAACTTCCAAGAAGCATGGGATCCAACTCCTAGATTATCTATATTTTGAATAAACAAATATGGGCATTAAGATCACAAATATTTTATATCTTGTTAATAGATGTTTGAGTTATGGATGTTGATAGTGTGAATGATTAACAAATAATTTAGATTTACTTTCCTATAAACTAGAGTTAGAGTTCCATTTACTATTTTTAGGATTTAGAAAGCACAAAAAAAGTAAAACCCCCAAAACAATGAACTATACAACTCCAATACCAAATGGTCTCATTGAAAATAACCGTCAGACATTTTTCTAATTGAAAATGACAACAATCTATTGATTGGTTAAATTAGAGGTATAATGACATCCTATCACTAGGTGTATCAATTAGGCTCTTAGCAAATGACTTTAAACTATTGATTTCCAAAGAAAAGGGTCATAAAGAGGATAAAAGGATTATTGAAAATTAAAAAGGGTGATACACCAATGTTTGATACCCCTCATTTATCTAAGACATAAATACGATATCCAAGAACTCATACACTCACACAAACTCCATAACTAGCTCATTGCATAAGTGTTTCTTAAGAAGGTTCAAGGAAATAAGATAGAGGAGGAAGGGATGATCATATATATAGCCTATCTTCACCTCAAGAACGATATAACACATCCTAAGACCTATAAAAATAAAACTATCTTTCATAGAGGCAAGAGAGAGAGGACAAACACCAAGAAAGAGAGATCCTTCACAAAGTATTCATACACAAACTCAACTAAACCCAATATGAAAGCATATAGAAAGGTCAATGAACTCTTATATTGATACAAAGAGGTGATTTCATAATAAAATAGACAGGGCTAAATCATACCATAAGATTAAGTAGTCTCTTACAATGAGAAAAATGAGAGATATATAGAAGAAAATGGAAGACATAAGAGGGGAAAATGGATGATGACTTGAGTGATGTCATATTATATGGAGAAAGTCTTCATTATTATATAAGGATTATTAAATGTTTTGAGTTTCCTCTTATTTCCATTTAACCACTCCCACTTGACAAATTTGTCACATCTCCCACTTGGTCTTCTAGAATCCTCTAGACATTTTGTGAAGGGTTATCAAATGAACACAACGTTATAGTTATGATATTAACCAAATTTGATCATACATTTTGCCAATATAATTTCAAAGAGGGAGAAGTTAGATTTCCAACAAAATAAATGGTATCAAAAATGGATTTGTGGATCAAAAGATATGGCTAAAAAAATAACACACAGTTGCACACAATCACATAAACACCTTTAGAACATGAAAAAATAAAAAATCGTAGAAAAACATATGAAAAAAATCCATAAAATCTTATATTTATATAATTATCTTTAAAATATTCTAAAAAAGGTATTTTTAGTTTTTTAAAAAGATCAAAATAACCCTTGCAACCTTCCCTCTGAGTGTTTTTTGGTGAAAGGTTGGCTGAGTGATAAACCTTCCCTAAAGGGTCACTTCGCACCATCATAAATTTTCAATGGAAGCTCACATAGCTACAAAAAAAAATGAATTACCTTATCATACCATTAGGGTACAATAATAAAAATTATCATAGAATTTAGACTCCATTTGATCCTACGTAAATGGGATTCAAAAGTGTTCATTGGGTAGATTTAGCAACTAGGAGATGTAGAAAATGATGAAGTAAAAAAATTAGTGCAAAATATGATTTTCATAGCTATGAATTTTACACATTGTATATAATATGTGTGAACTATAATTCTCATTATACTTTAATGATATTTAGCCATCACCATGAGAAATTTGAATAATATTTGACCTCCTTTTATCATTGAGAAAATGAGCTTGAAACATACTGGCTAGATCTGAAAACTGGAAACATAAAAAATTGACCAAGTAAAAATCATATCAAAAGTTGATTGTTGTAATACATCCCAATGATGGGGTGATTTTTAGATGGCAACACATAGTTTTGAAAACTCTCTGGACTATAATTTTGAGGATTTGACAAGCAAGCTTTGAAGATTGAATGCTCTGAGGACACTCCAAAGATGCTCTAGAATTGCTCCAAAGATGCTCTGGGTGTGATCTAAAGACATACACATGATGCTCTGAATATGTCTAGGAAAGCTCTAAAGACCTATATAGGATGCTTCAAAGATACCTAGATGTGCTTTGAAGACTACAAAAATTATGTGTAATATATGCTATTGAGAGAAATTAGGAGCATTTTACTGTAAAACTTTTGTTTGAAAAAAATAAAAAAATATTTGGATGCGAATGATAGTTGGCAACCAAAAAAAAGGCGCAGTCATACAAATCTTCAACCCCTACTACTTCCCACCCCTCAAAAACTTCTTTGTAAATAATAGATATTCCTATTTTTAAAGTGTATATATTTTATAAGCAATTTTTTAATATATAATGATGCATGGGACCCCTCTACCTAACAATATCAAAACACGAGGGAAAATTTCACCACCCCAAATAATAATGATAGGTGCTATTCAATCATTCATTCATTAAAGTTTATAAGGTGGCATGAAGGAGGAATTTTCCACCCCAAAAAATGACTTTTCAACTCAGTCTAAAATGGAAACAATTCAACTCAAATAATAATAATCTAGAACATGACAAAAAATGACTTTTCAACTCAGTCTAAAATGAAAATAATTCATAGTATCCCAAACAAAGCCAATAGACAAATGATGTGATGAGATAGAGACATGGTGGAACCATTGAAACCCTCTCACATCACAACAATTTTTTAGTATGATTATTTACTTATTGTTAATAAAAAATGTCTGCTTTCCCTTGACATTCACCATTTAAGTCCCTATTGAATACAAGGAAGCACTAAACAATCTTAATCTCTACCATTTCATTATCTTGGCTATTTCATTATTTGCTTACAATTAATAAAAAATGTCTACTTTCCCCTCATATTCACAATTTGGGTCCCTATTGAGTACAAGTAAGTGCTAAACAATCCTAATCTCTATCATTTCATTATCTTGGCCATTTCTTTATTTGATTACAGTTAATAAAAATGTCTGCTTTCCCTTCTATTCACCATTTAGGTCCCTATTAAATACAAGTAAGCACTAAATAATCCTAATCTTTACCATTTCATTATTTACTTACAGTTAATAAAAATGTCTAATTTCCCCTCACATTCACCATTTGGGTCCCTATTGAATACAAGTAAGCACTAAAAAATCCTAATCTCCACCATTTCATTATCTCAACCATTTCATTATTAGCTTACAATTAGAAAAAAATGTTTGCTTTTCCCTCACATTCACCATTTGGGTTCCTATTCAATACAAGTAAGCTCTAAACAATCCTAATCTCCACCATTTCATTATCTCAGCCATTTCATAACAAAAATCTAGGTGTATCTGAATCTCAATGATTTCATAACTTAAAGAGGTAAACAATGAATAAAAGGGTCATGTCAAGCCAAATAAATCACATATTTTAAATACAATAAAACAATACATTAAATAGATTAAATACTTGACAAGAAGAACCTATTGAAGTGATAGTGAAAAATGGGGTCAACAGTTCCACCACTAACTCCACAATTAATTTAACAATAAATAAAAGAATGTTTTTTAGCCTTCTAAAGGGAGATAAAAAAATTGAGAAAATAATGGAAAGAGAAAAAGATAAACTTAATCCTAATTTTGAAGCACACATGAATTTTTAATTCTATAATAATTTAAAACTTTATATAAAAATTTGTAACATATAAAATTATTTAAAAAAATATTTATATATTTAAACATTTAAACAATGTACATTATTTAATAAATATATTTAAAGATTTAAAAATTAATAAAAAATAATAAACTCAGATATTTTTTTAATATAAAAATATTTACAAAATTTTATTGTTTATTATAAATATTCTAATTTAAAAAGTTTATTTATATTTGTTAATTAAATTACATGATTAAATTATCTAATAAGGATTTGACTCCTTAATTTTTAGCCTCCATAATTTAATTCACAAATTCAAATACCTGTGAGAGTGAGTCACTTTTCTTGAATTTACAAACTAATATTTGGAGATGAATTTGACCCCAAAATGGTAATTAAAATAAGTGATACAAAATCATACCTAGTAACTCAAAGACCTAGACTTGGGAAAGGATTTTGTGGGGTTATCTAAATTATGGTTATGTGAGGGAATAAGAATTCTACACCATACCAATCTATAAACATTAACTTTTCATTCATGAAAACAAGCCATGTTATATCTCAATGCAGATTAGGGTTAAACATTTCAACCAACAACACAAGTACTTCAACTTTGAATCCCAATATTAGGGTCAAAAATACATGGCCAAATCACATATGTGTAAAATCAATTAAATTTAAATATGAAACTATAAGCCAAGCAACTTTACTTCTCTTAAAAAAATATTTCAATACAAGTATTAAAAAACTTCATTTATCAAGATTATATAAATTATATTACTAATGAAACACAAGATTTAATTATATCTCTTGGGAATATTTTCAAGGGAATTTTGACCATTAAATGGTACATCCCAATGTATGCTTCTAAATTCACTTGATCTATTTAACATCACTAATATTATTATTAGTCGACACTAATTTTGCATTTCTAATTTATCCCCTTTCATCCTGCTAATTTATCACCCCTTTCTAATTATTTATCTAATGCCCCCCTTCATTATTTGTCATATACTAACCTTATCCATCCCCACAAATCAATTAATTAATATTCTAAATCCCATTTATCTTATCCTAATCCTTACTTATCTATTTAATTTGGGATTTTTAAATTACCATGGCCCACCTACCCACCTACACTAGCCTATTCCTAGGCTCTCCTACACTCCTAGTCCCTAATAACCCACCTAATCCCTATCTAATCCCCTACCTAAACCTAATTAGTCCCTAATAATATTTTAGAATTATCCAATTCTATAATCCTCTCTATTCTCACCCCTCTTCTTTATAAGAATATAAATCTAGAGGCTTCTAAGAATAATCCCCAACCCTTGATTTCCCCAAGCCAAATTTGAATATCAACCATTTATCCTTCCCTCCTCTTTCTATTTAAACAACTCCATTCCTTCATTGGAGATAACTACAAGTCATCTAGAAAATCCATGTCCAATTATTAAAGTAATCAAGATTCTCCATGCCAATATAATCCATCATCAACAATCCATGATCATGCCAACATAATGTCAAAATTTTGAGTCTAAGGTAATCAATCCAATCCTCTTATTTTCATATTCTATTTAATCATGATTTAGAGCATTTAGATTTAGGATTATAATGGTGATTTGAATTATGAATTCATATTAATTGTATTTAGTTCTAATGGCTCTCGATATTACTTAGGTAGTTTGATGTTTATGTAGATTTAGATTACTACAAACTGGTACATCCCAAGATGATCAACACTATTTTCAGCGACCTTAGAACACTGAAACTATATATAGTATTTATATATATAGAATTTCCATTTATAGATTATATATAAATGTAGATTTGCATGATTTAAGGAATTTCATTCTAATAAAATAACAACATACTCATTTGGGAAGCTTTTCAAGGGCATTTTGATGATTAACTGGTACATCTCAAGACGATCAATTCCATTTTCAGCTACAAACTCATTTATAAAGTATTTCTAAGGCATTTTGATGACTGATTGGTCCATTCTATGATGACCAAGATCATTCCCAGCTATCACAAGAACAATTTCTATTTATATAGTATGTCTACAAATAGATTTCAATATATAATTATTGTATTACTAGACTTGAATCCTTTTATAGATGTCTTTAGATATAGATTTGTATTTGAGATAAAATCTTATAAATCAAGGGAAAGGAACCAAGGTGGGCCTTTTTCACAATCCTCATTACAAATGATTAAAGCATTGGAGGAAAAAAAATCTCTCATTGAAAAGAACACCTAAAAGGCATCTAAATTATGATTCATGTGCTTGATTCACAATATGGATTGCATAACCCTATTGCATTATAGGTATCATTTCATCCCTTACCACCACACTTTGTGGCACTAAAATCTCCTACTTATGAGAAACAACTATATGACCTTGAGCATGATCGATAAATGAAACTCCTTGCATTAAACAAGCTAGTAAAGTTTGGGGACACTACATTAACCTCATCCAATACATGAAAATTTAAGATCAATCCATCTTACAATGTTAATCTGAATGAACCAAAATATGATACCAATCAAATAGTGAACATCACGGTGTGCCATAATAAGCTATATCAAAAAATGCATCATGCAAAAAAAATACTAGATTCACAAAGCCTCTAGTGCTTCTTATTATGAAGTTAGTTGAGTGTCAACTCATATCTCTTCTTACACTTGTAAGCAACCCCTAAGCATATTTAGTCAATCTCTGATTTATATGAGTCCCTAATTATTACACTTGATGGGTCTCCTACCATGGTTTTTAGATCACATCTAGGGGATCATCAGAATTAGAAAATATTCAATAATTCACTATCATACATACAACAAAAATTATAGAAGTTTAAATATGGAAATAGAAGTAAAATTATCATCATGCTAGAACTTTGGAACATATGCTAATGATTTATAAATAATAGGCTCTATAATAAGTGGAGTTTCATCTACATTTTTTGAAGATGTAATGTTATTAATTATTAATATCTTTAGGAGAAACAAGTGGTGGTGGTATAATAGTAGGCATACACGCTGGAATAGATGGTATCTTTCAAACATATATGTCCACTTCAAATTTTTATCATATTTCTAAACCTGAAATTCTTTTTGATCACTTCTAATTTTTTTAGCACCATTGTAACAAAAGTAATTTCTCCATTTCAATCACCAAGATAAACCTTGATTACCCACAACTGAGACCTTTATCTAGTCAATACAGATACCCCTAATCGAAACCAAGGGAGTTATAATTTTTATTTATAGATTGTGCTAAGAGGCTATCTCTTTAAAAGAAGAATGCACGCCATCATAGACTAAAACATTTTTACATGATGATTTATATCTTGATAAGTTTGCATCTACAATTACTTTAGATAAACTTATTTTGACATTGTCATGGGTTTGGAATAACTAGTAGGTTTAATTATTGATTTACACTCTTTCACTTCACATAAACCCTCTTACCAATACACACACACACACAAATTATATTAGTTATTAAATAAATATTGACATATAATATATCATAATATTTTTATATATTAAACTGGTTAATTATATATTAATATTATATATAAATTATATATTTTATAAAATATATTTTAATTTTAATAAATATTATTATCATATAATATATATGTTAATATAGATTATAAATAAATATTATATATTATATATTTCAGTATAATATATTTCAATACAGCTATATATTGTTTTAGATTAGAGGTTAAAGCAGGTTTTGAAGGGGCCCCGAAACCCTATAACAAGGAACAAAAAAAGAGCAAACCAAGTCCACAGGCATCGCCTTAAAACACTACATAGAAGTAGTAAAAACAGAAAAAGAATGGTCTTGAAACCATAGAGATACAACAGCTATATATTGTTAATAGTATAAAAATGATATTATATTTTAAACAAAATTAAATGAATTTTTATGCCTTTAACATATTATATAATTTCACATAACATGAAAATGGGCTAAGTTTCTGCTTCATTTAATCATTACAAGATGAAAAATGTGATCACAAGTATGGATTTAAAATTATGTAATGCTTTCCCATGTGCATAATAGATGAGGTAGATTACTTTGAAGAGAAAATATATCAAATATTAATAATGTTTGGTAGGTAATGGGTATTAAATTAGAAGTTATAATCATGTATCATGAAGGTTAAATCACATATCATGAATCATTAAATTTGGTGTTGCAGATGACACGAGACATGAGACAGTAAAGCAGATGGACAATCAATTAATTTCAAGTAATATGAATGATTAATTTTGTAGCCTTCAAACTTGGTTACAAAATGATAATTCAAAAATACATGGCCAAATCACATCTATGTAAAATCAATTAAATTTGAAAAGGAAACTATAAGCCAAGTAACTTCTCTCTTGAAAAAATATTTTAATACAAGAATCGCAAAAAATTCATTTATCAAGATTATCAAAATTATATATCTATATATAATTTGTTAATAGTACATAAATAATATTAAATTTTTAATAAAATTAAATAAATTTTAATGCCTTTAATGTATTAGATAATTCCACGTAACATAAAAATGGGCTAAGTTTCTAATTTAATTCATATTACGGGATAAAAAATGTGATCACATGTATGGATTTAAAATTCTATGGTGCTTCACCATGTGCACAACATATGAGGTAGATTACTTCAAATAGAAAATCTATCAAAAATTAATATTTTTTAGGAATTAAATTAAAATTTATTATCATGTATCACTAAGTTGAAATCATGTATCATAAGCATTATATTTGATGTTGCAGATGACACTTGGCATGGGACAGTTGACAGTAAAGCAAATGGATAATCAATTAATTTCAAGTAATATGAATAATTAATTTTTTAGCCCTTCGAACTTGATTATAAAAAGTCTACGAACTATTAAAATACATACAAATTATACAAAAGAATATATGTTCTACTTTACAAAATGATCATCAAATTTTAATTAACCATCAAGTCTTTGAAGCTATAATTTTAATTAGTGATATGTAATTTTTCTATTGAACAAATTCAAATTAAGATAAAATTTACTTAGTGCCAATGAATATCTATCCTGGTGAGTTTATTTCTCCACTCAAATCCTTTGATTTATTTCTCTAGTTTATTAATATGTGTTTCTCCGTGTTTCTAACTATAGATGGGACAAAGTAAGTTAGAGATGTATTCAACAGTTTCTACAGACAAGACTAGTTAGCATTTTTGACTCGTGTATATTGTGGCCTTGTTGGTAGCTTTTTGTAATGCATAGTTACTAAGATGCATGTATTCGTGTACCTAAAATTATCTACTATTTTTGTAATATAATGTTATAAACTCTTTATTTTATATAATATAAATTCATTGTTTCCAACTATAACTTTTGTTTTAGGTAAAATAATCCTAATTTTTTTAACAAACATATATTTCAATTTTTTTTAAAGAACATAGGACTATAAATTAGGAAAAACAATCCTACAATTTCTCAGCAACACCCACTCAAACATAATCAACAATTCCCCAGCATGGGACCACTACCTTACTGTAGGTGAATTTGATTAAATGGTAACATGTCAAATTGGTAGATGGAATTCTAGTAGAGAGAGATGTAATTCATAATATGATAATGCCAAATTATTAGTGGTTAGTTTTAAAGATAAAAAAATAAAAAAATAAAAAAATTCTCATTATTCAGTAATCCCATAACCAATGTGCCACTTCTAATGTAATTCAAACCTTTCTCAGTCCACTACTACCACCATTCATTGATGAGAAAGAATGTTTGGGACTAATGGTGGATGGTTATGATGTCCTACCTTCTAACAATAATGAGGTTCCTTCATATTTTTTGAGAAAAATTTAATGCGAGTTTAATATCCTAAATGAAATACTTTATTAATTTTATTATTAAGAATTTTTAGGGATAATAAAAAGGCTTTCAATAGGATAGGTTGGGTGTATATCATGTGTCTAATCAACCTATGAGAATATTGATCAAATAACCACTTTATCAGGAGACAATCTCCTCTAAAGTGAAGGATATTTTAGAGATTGATAGTTTACATGCACTTAAGGCACTTATTGACACCCTTGTGTAACATACGAGCCAATTTTCCCATAATGATGTTTATGAGAGTGGACATGGAGATGGTCTAACTAACACTGCTAATCGACCACATTAATATAGATTCTATGGTTCTCTATGCATTATAAATTAAATTAGATGAGGAGAAGGTTTTGATGTAAACTAATTATGGTAGTGTTTTTAATTGGATAGATGATATTATGGTTTTGACCCCTATTGCAAGAAATGTGATAGCTAACTATTGTTGCACATTTTCATGGTCTAAAATGTGGATGCCACAAAAATGGCATCTTGGGGCCATATTTTATGGATTTATTACTAAGAATACATTTTGGGGCCATTTTTGGAGGGTTACTCACTCATAGAGTGTTTTTGGGATGTTAGTGAAAGTTGTATTAACACAACACCTAGTATCATAAGCTCAGCTTCTATAATTTTTAGTATTTGGCAATGATAGATATATGGGGCTAAATCAATATCTTAAGCCTTGTGTTGACCATAATTTTAAATGGGAGCACTTCCTAGTATAATTTCCTTTGCTACTCATTTTTAATCTTTTGAAACATACATTTAGTTTGAAAATCTTGCTCGTACCTTTGCAAGTATCTTTTAAATTTGACATATAATTTTTTTTGGTGGACCTATTAAATTATAAATAGTGTTTAAAAGATAAGAATTATTTTACATAATAATAAATTACAATAATATATATGTAATTGTTTAGGTTATAATAGGAGACAATACCATCTTTTTCCTAGCTAGATTGTGAACCATCTTGTAACTCATATATTGCTACAACTACTTGGTTGATGTTTATATATACATAGGTAATTTTGTATGTTATAATTTATCATTTATGTAGATGCATGAAAATTTATGTATATTATCGACTAATGATGATATTTTATTTGTTTCACTGTTGACCTCATTTGAGACTCCTCCATATATATAAGTAGGAGTAGACATAGGCATTGCTAATGTGATTTGATTTCTGCAACAACTTATTGAGATGTGATTCAAACTTGTAAATTATGTTTACATGTAAATATGTATTTGTTTTAATAAATTTCTTGAAAAAATAACCCCCATGTTAACATTTTATATTCCTTTAAGAATTATATACGTACATATTTACATACATACATTTGACCTTGTTGTAATTATTTTGTATATATTATTATTTGAATTTCATTATTTTATTGAAACTTTGTACATAGATATAATTGTAACCTCAAATTATTTGATCGTAAGGCACATGTCATCAAAATAAACCAATCACATCCTTCAATATTTCTATCTCAATATGTCACTGATCATATAGTATATGGTTGGCCTTTAGTTGATTATGGATAATTTTTGTGGGTCACATATGTCCACCATATCTTATTTTACTAGTATTGAGTGGTTATATTAATATTTTCAATGCCAAAATAAAGGATTCCTATCATAATTTTAAATAAATAGTGATGTTGTACTTCATATGTAACTTATAGGTGTGTTAATTTTTTGTATTTGCATTTATGGAGAGGCATGGAAATCAGATGGATGCACCATGGAGTGATACTATGATTATTAATATTTTTTTATATTTAATGTGATGTATAAGTTCATTTTATTATAATAATAATAATTCATATGGATGAGGTTTACTAAAAAAATTAATTAGTCAATGCTACACAACCATCTAACAGTTGTTGCTATTTTAAAATTGATTTAAAGGTGGAATTGTCTACAAAAACTGGCATGGTTCATTTTGGTAAATGGTAGATGTATTAAATAAGAAACAAAAGGTTGAACAAGATGAATTTTAGAAACATATTGAGAATTTTGAAGAAATTGAGTAGTATTGGGAACATGTGGAGGATTTGAAAAGAAATCACAACATGTTCAAAAGAAGGAAAAACATTAGCAATTTAGGAAGCATTAGATACATGAGGAGTAGGTTCATAATAAATTTGATAAATGAATTTGTGAATAGACAAAGGTGGAATTCCATTACATGAATTAAGTACTTGATCATAGTATGAGGACCCATATATCCATTATCTACCTTAAAGAGTATGTATTTCACCTTGATCCCATATTTAGCCTCTTGACTTATGTTTCGGCTTGTAACTTTTTTCAATACATTCATAAATTCAACTATCTTGTTAGGGTTTTCCATAAGATGTTTCCTAAACATGCAATATTTTCAACCCTATCTTGTTCATCTAAGCAAGATCTATTTCGCATGGATTATCAATTTGAGATCCATTCACACCATTATCATTGAAAGGAACACTATTTATTTTTACAATAGAAAACATAATTATTGGATAAATACTAACTACATTTTCAAATTCCATTTTATTTTTTAAGCAAGATCTATAATTACGTAAAGGAATTTCATTAAAATATCAAGGTTACGATTAATCCTAGCACTCTTCCTAGTTAGGTTCTTTGATCTAATTTTTGGTGGCATAAAAGGATATCAAACATTGAAAACACACACTATACACAAGTCTTATGGTTTGAAAATTATTAAAAAACATTAACATAGGGTTTTAAATGACACACAAAGAAGTTAGGGATAATAGATTCAAGTGAATACAATGGAACAAACCCTATAAAAATCAAAATTTACATAAGAAATTAGATATACGACAAATGAAGCTAGATCTAACTCTCAAAAGGATACAAAGCATGCAAGATAATTTATGTGCAAAAAATGTTAAAACTCTAAGGGGTGTATAAGAGCACATGTTCACCAAAATGTAATATGGATACATGGATTTTAATCAAATTTCATCACATATATCCTTTAAAATTTAAATAGGTATAAATAAATGTAAAATAATAAATCATGGCTAATTATACACACCTTAATTTGGTTAAGCAAACACAAGTACTATGTATTTTACGGTTCTTTCACAAGAAGTTCTTAATGATGAATGAGAGTCTTGTTTGCATGGTCACTTTGGTATTTTGATCCTTATTATGACTAATTTTCCTTATTTTTACACCCTCACTAGTTTCATGTCAGTTATAGGGGCCCCTAGTCTGTTTATCCCAGTCACAGCTTATTTTTTTGTACATTGGACAATAACACGATCCTGGATAGGAGCACACTATGCTATTGTTCACCTCAGTGCCATTATCTAATGTTCATGTTTTTAAATTGCTTTGGGTCCTTACCCTCCTTTGGGTTCCCTCTTATGATTTTATCTATCTTTTCACCTTGTCGGCTTACGAACAAGGGTCTCACATTCAAAATAAAAATCCTTCTATATAAAGAGCTTCACAAGGCATTCTACATCTAGAATTTACTAATTTGGCACATAATTCCATAAAATAAATCAATAGTATAGCTCAACAGTTTGCATATTTACTCAACATCACACATAGATCTGCATGTTTGATCAAATAAGGGCATAAGTAAAAGTCATTCTTGTATACCATACATGCTGATTATGCACATTCCCTAAAGGAGAACTACATTTGATCTAAGATCCCTATCATTAAGGTCAATGTAGGCAATGATTAGAATAATAGGGGTTCTAGGTTGTTCAATCATAACATCCCACAACCCATATCTTCCCCTTTTGCATTTGATTCCATTATTGTTTCATGTGTGCAAGTATTCATTAGGATTTTGAAGAAAGAAAAACCAAAAGATGATATAGAAATATGATCTAAAGTTCTTGAGGACACATACAGGACCCATGAAGCCTCCTGTAGCATCCCTAAAAGTTTTAGGGCTCCTATCCACAAAAGAATACTAGCGCAGTGCCTTTGACAATAACACACCACACTACTGTCCCAGTGAACATGCTATTGACCTGAGGTAGTGGGACTTTAGTTTCTAAACAAATGGACTCCTAACTATTTCTACGATCCATTCCAGCCTTGCCATCACCTAGTGATTCATGTTTCAATCTAAATAAGTGGTATTTTTCTTTTACATTCTTACTTAGGTTAAATTGATTAAATTAGTCATTTAAAATATTTATATGTATTTACCCCTTTACTCTAGTTCTTTAACAATCTAAGATTTTTATTTAACCTTTTTAGGTTTTACAAATGTAAATCCTAAGTTAGATGAAAGGGCCGAGTTGTCTAAATTAGTGAAATAATATGCAATAAATAACCAATGATTTGTTATATATTTTGACTTGCTAAAAATAGTAAACAATGTGTAAATAGAAACTTATCTATAAAATGACTATCATGGAAGATCTGGGTTTTGAAATTTAGTTATAGATATGTATAAGTATTGTCAACAAGTTCCCTAAGTCTGATTCTTCACTAGAAAGTAGTGCCCCACCTGGATAGTAGCACCATGCTAGTGTCCAAAATTAGTGCTAGTGTTCTCTTTACAGGATTGTTTCTATTTTATGGGAGCACCTGCGCCTGTGTTTTTGGGTTCTTTTCTTGTGTGTACAAAATTTAGAACTCTATATTGTGCTTAAAATATCTAATTTAGTATGTAAACCCTAATCTTCCTTTAAAAAATGTGCCTAAATGAACTAAAAATATGTGTTTGTTAGTAGGATAGGTTGGACATCTTCAACACCCTACTATGAAGAGAGTTGCCTACATACCAATATTTTGAGGAGGGATCAGGCTCAATGTAGTTCTCCAACCTAGTTTTTGGTGCAAGTGCAAGTGAATGCTAGAATGAAAGTGGTCTTGAATGCATTGAGTGCACTTGAGATTATAAATATTTGAAATCTAAGCTTAGGGAAACTATAGATGGTAGTATGCAGAAGTAGGGTAGTTTAGGGATTAATTATCTTGATTTTTTTCAACTTATTTCTTATTTGAATATGATTTTTGCATCTATTTTCCATCTAGTGGATAGAGGTCAAATGCTTTTGTATTTATAGTGATCCGTAACTTGTGCAAATAATAAAATGTGCTTAGTCTGACCTTAAGAGTGGTACACATTTGAAAATATATCTATTTGAGAGAGTTAGGGTAAGGGACACTAGTACCAAGTTGGGGACACTAGCACCATGTGGCTCTAGTTTCCTTAATATGGCACTAGTGTCTAGCTAGCAGGTTGTTGGGCATAATGGGTTGGGATCTAGGAATGTTGTTTTGGGATTGTATTTGAGTTGACAAAAGATGTTTGTGGTATGCACAATGGATAAAAATATGTGATAAATTATCTAAGATAGGTCTAGGGCTAAACTAGGAATAGGCTATCTCAAACAACACTCTTAGCATCTAAATACCACTTTTAGGTGATTATATTTACACCCTCTTTTTGTTAGAAATGCAAAAAAGTGAAATAACTAGTATAAAGGAAAAATAAGTGTACTTGGACTTACCTAGAAAGTAATGCCCATGTAACTGACTCTGAGTATGTGAAGTTGGGTTTATGTATGTGAAACATGATCCAAAACAATGACCTATAATGAGACATGCAAAAATTAATCCTTAAGAGATTATAAAAAGTAAAAGACTATGCTGAATAAAGTAACTGAGTAAAACCTGAGTAAATAAATAGGAAAGAGGTAAGGAATGAATACACCTTATTGGGTACGTGAACCAATACATGAATCTGGTGACAACCTATGTGTGAGTGTACATAGTGATCAAATTATTGAATAGCTTGGATTGAGTGTATATAGTGATCAAATTATGGAATATCTTGGACTGAGCTAATAGCTTACTCAATCCTCAAATGTGGGTGGTTCAAGAACTCAATCTTGTTCTGAATCCATCATTGCCCACCCTTGCTTGGTGGATTATGATCTATGAATAACTTGGGTAAGACTGTAAGTGTGTCTAACCTTCTCATGTGGGTGGCTCAAGAACTCAAGTAGGCTATGAATCCATACTTGCTCATCCATGTGAAGTAGATGCATTTGAAACTGAATTGCATAAAGTGATAAAAGTATCTAAGTATATCTAATCATGTATGTCATCTCTATGGCCACTTGGGTATATTAGGTGGATCTGGGCCACTCTAGAATGCCAACCACTACAAATGGAGTAAGAAATAAAACTGGTGACAACCTAGAATATGATAGCAAGTGTGCATAATGTAGAAAATGACATAAAGTTTGTCATTCCATCTGATCAACCTATGTGTAACTAAGCATATGGAACTATGTGCTTCACACATGCCCCTAATATAATATCTAAGTATATTGCTTCTGAACTGAGTATGTAATAACAATATTTATGTATTTGAATTAATTGTGGGAGTGATCATGCCATGTATGATTCCCCCATATCTGAGCAACTTGTATGAATCTGAGCTGAAATGAGTGTATCTAAGCAAAATCTAAACATAATTGACAAACTTGTGATTGTATTTGTGTAAATTTGTACTATATATGGTGTACTGTTTTGGCTTATCTGGACTACCCTGAAGCTGGGGCTATTGGACAATAACACCATGTAGTGGATATTATCACCATGTGGTAATAGTGTCCCAATCTAAGTGCTAATGTTTGTTTGATCTAAAATTTGGTAATCTAAACTACTTGTTGAATCCCTATTTTTCCCAGTGTTTGATTTTTGAAATTGAGCCTATGTGCTAAAAATAATACGTGAATAGAAATGTAGGATCCTAGTCTCCATGACAAACCCTTGTGAATGCCCCTTTTTTGAGGGTAGTTTTTAACTTGTATAAGAACTGTTATCAAAATAAAATAGATCTACAAAATGTGTTAATTGGAGCATATATATGATAACTACATGATATTTCAATAAAATGTGTAAACATAACATCAAAATGTAAAAGAATCTAAGCATAAGTAGGGATTGTAAGATGTATGTTGTAATCTAGAATTTCACAAGGGTGTTAAGATAAATGTAATCAATGTGTATAATAAAAAATTTGAGTAAATACCTAGGGGAATGGGGCATGATGTCCATCACATCACTCAAGTAGGAAGGTAGATGCATGAGGTCCCTTATGGCATCAAAAACTGGTGTGTGTAACAAGCAAAGACATGTGTCATGGTGAAGATGCATACATGAAAGCATACATATAAAATACATGAGGCATGAAAATTAGGCCAATGGGACACAATACAAAGGACATGGGCACATTTCACTAAATTTGAGAATAAAAGACATATAAGGACCTTCAAATATCCACATATGCAAGTAAAAATCAATTTGTCTTAGAGCCACGTAGAAGGACATGTTCAAATGTCCACATATACAATTAGGAAAGCACACACAAGGGACATGTGCACATGTCCAAGGCATACAAACATAGAAGTGGCATAGAACCACAGATCAATGGCATATTCAAATGCCCTTGAATATAGTAAACATAGGAAACACAATCAAGTCTAAAATAGGAAAGCTTGAAATGAAAGCATGTATAACTATGTAGTACAAATTTGTGCAAATGTTAGGATGTATATATACTGATTCTAATTAGTGATAGTCAACAGAAAAATCTGAGCAATGAGTATCCATGATCAATATCAAGATATATCAATGTGTAAACTAGAATGTATAATATGTAAGGATAAAACTTGGTAATAGAAACTATGTATGAAATGCCCCCGAGTGGGCAGATGTATCAAATAAATAAACTTGGATCAGTGCATATGCTCCCAATGGGTAGATGATAGAAAGTTTAGATCAATATATTAGACCAGATTCATTTATGGAATCTATAAGAACTTGATAAGAATAAGTGAAACATATATGTATGATAAAATTGACTATTATAAGATAGCTAACATATGTAATATCTTATCATTAATAGAAATGTAAACATGGCAATGCAATAATCTATAAATTTTGTATTTTCAAAGTAATATTTGAATGTTTTTTTATTTTGACATGTTATATTGTTTTTTTATTTTTTAGATATAGCTATGTACAAGCAAATGAAAATAAACTATGTACAAGGAGCGAGAGAGATAAGGAAGTATGTACAAGAGTAGGAGCCATACTAACCAATGAGTCTCATTGGAGACTCACTATCATCATGACCTATGTTAAATAAGGGAACTATGATCATGCATGCTATGTGAAAGGACAACTATGATCCCATATTTTTTTGTGTGGAGTAATCTATGTTTGAATTTGCTTATGTAGTGATGCTACGAAACCATGGCATTGACTATGATGCCTTGTGAACTGTAAGGGTATTAGGAATCCATATGGTAGAAGAAGAAGCCAAAGGTGGTATAGGTTCCCTATGTTGATAAACCCTAGAACCCAATAAGACTCATCTTAGCATAAACTGAGTAGAGGAAGGTACCATAGAATATGTGACATGTCTCTGATGCAAGGGTCTCTATAATAATGGTATCTTTGGGAGAGTATGCATATGTGTCGATACCATAGGAGTAGACCTTTATTGCATTGGTGGATCTGTTGAACTCTATGATGTATGAATAGGAGCTTTACTCTCATCTATAACTGATAACCATGTAATATGTGGTAATGGTGTTGGAACTATAATTGGTGTTTGTGATGAAACTGTAGCTGGTAATTATATGTGGGATGGGTAAAGGATACTCATATGGGACACCCTCAACTTTAACCATCTGATTTTTTATGTATTTAATTCATTCATCGATATACTATAGATGAGATGAATTGAAGCTATTGCAACATAACCTGCCCAATAATATATTGAATACACTTGCACTAGGTACTACTAGGAATCAAGTGGATATGTGTGATAATCTGAGCTGTAATGTAAGCACAATCTCCATGATGGAGTTATGAATGTGGCCAATGAAACCAATAATGACTGTATATATGGGGAATATATCCTATTCTATGTAGCCCAAGTGTTGTAAGAGTGTTATAATGCACATGCTTATGATTGACCCATTGCCAACCATAAGACTTTGGATAGGATGATGGTCAATGTATGCTTGTATAAAGATTACATGTAGATATGTGTCATCATTTATAATCTCCTAATATGAGAATGTGATAAGTGGTCTAGGTGGCACTATAGTGTGATATATGCCAATAATGTTATGCAATGGATGTGCCTCCTCTACAACTATGTGATATGAATCTGGTGGTAGATGTGGCTAGTATGTATAGTGAACACCTGATGTGCCCCTTAGCTCATTCATTTTATGCTATAGGAATGGATCTAAAAATATATTTAGTGCCTTAACTATGTCTGCTATGGTTTTAGTGCCTCTATGCGTGTGCCCACATTAATAATATTAGTTGTAATTAGATATTGTATATGGTTCTTTAGGCTAGTGCATTTGTTTATCATGTGGCTTGGTGACCTGTGATACTCACATAATGCATTTAAATCATAGTTATTTAGAAGAGGTCATGTCATATAAACTTATTTAATGGGGGGGAAATATGACATTGCATTCCAAGAGATATTGTAGAACCTATGCTGGTGACTCTGGAAGATTAGTGAAGACTCTGCACTGAGGAGTAGATAAAACTAATATAGGAGATGGATCAAAAGCTACGTTGACTATGGTCTTTTGAATTTTTTTGATATCTATGGACCTTACCTTGTATGGAGGTTTGTTTTAACTCTAAATAGTTTATGATCATCCATTTATATACTTGAGTTTGCCCATTAACAAGAGCTTAACCTCTCTTTCCTTGACTGTGTGGCACAAATCGGTAAATATAGTAAATTTCTTAAACAAGATAACTTTGCATAATGCTAATAAGAGATTTTTTAAAAATATGCCTTGAATCTCTCTATCTACCATAGGGCTAGTCAATTTGGCTAATATTGTCTTGTATCGTAAGACATAATCTGTGATAGGCTCATTCGATTTTTTTTTAATTGTGCCACTTGTGCATATGATATTATATCACTAATGTTGATATAGAAGTGTGCTAGAAACATGTCAGTTAAAAGATTGAATGTTGTGATAGACTGATTTGGTAAATCATGGAACCATTTTAGGGAATAATCCTTGAGACTGCATGGAAATAACTTTGTAAGAAGTCAATCATTGGACACATAGTCTAATCATGCTACATGAAATGCTCTGAGATGATGCTCTAGGTCACCCTTGCCACCATATAATGTAAGCTTAGGTGCCATGAAACTAGATGGAAATAGAGTTACGACTATGTGATGTGCCAAAGGTGTATGTAAGAGAATGTTAGAATCCAAGGCATGTGATGGCCTAGTGGCTTCCTTCTCAAGATGTAACACCTCAGACTGTAGAGTATGAATCTCATGCATAATGGACTGTATATCTAGAGTGGAGAAACTAGCCACAATAGGTGTATCTTCCACTGATGGTTGTTTAATTACAATGTTATATTTTGATATTTGAGTTGGCCCCACTGAAGGTGTCACAACATTATTAATTGAGGGAGTTGAAGATTGACAATTATTTGTTTTGTTCTTGATTTACGATATGGATTGTAAGATTTATACATGATCAAGGGGATATTCCCAAATTATATCTTTGAAGCTTTGTAATACTTCATCCTTGTTCATAATTATGTCATCATTGTTAAGTGGAGGGAGAGTGTCCTAATTCTTAATGTGTGTATCATCTTGCTCTTGGTTGTAGTGTTCATCTTCAAATGCATTATCATTGAAATCCACATAATCAGGGTGTGAAGGATGCATAATTAGAGTTATAATATCTTCTTTATCCATGTTATAAGCTTGGATAACAAGAATTTGAATATGCTCTATAGGATTACCACCTAGTTTATCACTTCTTAATAGAAGAGAGAGAGATTTTTTAGATGGCATATAGTAAAAAAATTGGAATAGAGATACTAAAATAAAATACATGAATTCTAAAAAATTGAAAGCAGCTACTAAAAATAGGAAAACAAAGGATACAAACCCTAAAAACATCTAAGGTTAGGGTTTTTTTGCAAAAAATTAAATTATATTAAAATAAATTGAAAGCTTAATATGAAATTGATTTAATTAGTTAGGTTGTATAAAAAATTAAAAAAATTAGAAGTATGCAACCTTAATCTATTGCAAAAAAAATTAGAAAATGCAAACTAGGGTTTGAATCAATATTTGAAGTAAGTTGGGTTCACCAAATTATTTTACCTTGTTAGGTTTTATGAATGTAAATCCTTGGTTAAATTAAAGGGCTAAGTTGTATAAATCAATGAAATAATATCAAATAAATAATCACTAATTTGTTATATATTTTGGCTTGCTAAAAATAATAAATAATATGTTTAAATAGAGACTTATCTAGAAAATGATTGTCACAGAATATCTAAGTTCTAAAAATTTAATTATGAATAGGTCTAAGTGTTGTCAATAGGATCTTCAGATTTAATTATTCACTAGATAGTACAAACCCACCTAGAAAATAATACCATGCTACTCTAGTGTCTTCAAAATGGTTCTAGTGTCCTCTCTGTAGGACTATTCCTATTTTCTAGAAGCCCCTGTGCTTGTGTTTCTGGGTTTTGTTCCTATGTGCATGAAATCTAAAACTCTATATTGTGCCTAGAATATCGGATTTAGTATGTAAACCCTAATCCTCTTGACAAGTATAACATGAGATAGAATAATGTGTTCATTATTTAGATAATTTGGACATCCTCAACACCCCACTATGAATAGAGTTGCCTACATACCAATACTTTGAGGAGGGATCAAGCCTGATGTAGTTCTCCCACCTAATGCTTGGTGCAACTACAAGTGAATGTTAGAATGAGAGTGGTTTTGAATGCCTTGATTGTGATTTAGATTGGAAATATTTGAAATCTGGGCTTAAGGTAATTGTAGATGGTAGTATGCTTAAATAGGGCATAGTAAGGATCAATTACCTTTATTTTACTCAACTTGTTTCTTATTTAAATATGCTTTTTGCATCTATTTTTCATCTAATGGACAAAAGGTTAAATAGTCTTATATTTATAATGATCTGTAGCTTGTGTGGATAATAAAATGTGCTTAGGCTGACCTTAGGAGGGGTACACATTTGAAAATATATCCATTCGATAGAGTTAGAGTAAGGGACACTAGCGTAAAGTTAGGGACACTTATGCCATGTAGCTCTAGTGTCCTTAATGTGGCACTAGTGTCTAGCTGGTAGGTTTTTGGGCACAATGGGTTAGCATTTGGGAATGCTAATCTGGGTCTATGTTTGAGCTAACAAAAGATGTTTATGGTTTGCATAAGGGCTAGAAAAGTGTGATAAAGGCTCTAGGATAGGTCTAAGGCTAATATAGGAATATGATATTTCAAGCAACACTCTTAGCATCCAATACCAATTTTAGGTGATTACAAATTTACATATATTAAGTCCTAAAAATTTAAATCATTTGTTGAACCCAAATTACTTTGAATATTGCTTAACAACCCTAATTCCTTTCCTAGGGTTTTCCTTCTCTAGTCTTGTGTTATAAATCTATGTTTATAATTTTTTTTAAAAATATTGCACATATTAACTGATCCATATCAGTACTTTATTAGGGTTTTCATTAATTTAATATTTTAAATTTCATCTAAAAAACCTTCAAACTCTATATCTGCATACTAGGTCCTCACACATCCAAATATTAGTCCTTAGGGTTTCAAGTTAATTTTTTATTTTTGGTACTTTGGGATGAATATTTAGCATATTTTTAAATATATTTATGTTGGATTATCTTCTACCCATTTTTTTCTTATTGTTCATTTTTTTACATTCTCTTTTGTGGTAAGTTTAAAATGACCTCTTAGGAACCTCTTCCCCCTCACCTATTTGATCATTTTTTTAAAACTTTTTGTATAATTATACAAATGAATGGACAAATTTTCAAAATTTTACACTAGCATTGATAATAAACATGATTTGATTTATAATGATGATGATGATTATTTTTGTAATGATGGATATGGTGATTACTATGAGTATGATAATGAAAGTGATAATGAGGATAGAGTAGATGTATCTTGTCCTCTTTCTCCTCTCTCTTCACCCACTTCTCAAAATCAACTTAACAACATAAGGCCAAAAGATCCCCTTAAAGGTAGTGCTTTGTTTGAACAAGATCCTAGCTTTTCAACCACTTTTGCTATATCTTTATTCCAATTGAACCAATATAAGAACAATATAATCAATTTAATTTTTCATGATTCAAGAAACAATAGTCCTTCACATGATGTTCTTAACTTAGAAAAGGAAAATACACTTTCTTCACCTTTCTCAATATAATTTGAAAAAGCATATACAAATGATATTACACATTTTACAGGTTTATAAACTAAAGTAGATGATATTATGTTGTCACCTTATTTTATCTTTCAAGCTCAACATATGGATTCCATGAAAAATATAGATAATTCAAGTTTCTCTAACCCTTATTCTACATGTCATAATGTGCCAAATGAAAATATGATTACTACTTCTTTTACCCTTGACTCCATTGTTGAAAATAATGATAACATGTGCACCCCACTCATAGGTAGTGAATATACACATTGTATTCCACCTACACAGGATTATGTTTCATAATAGTAAAAAGTTAAAATCTTCTCTACTCTTTCTCTTATTGAGCGAGAAAATGACAATTCTTATTCCCTTAACTCTACACATGAAATAAATTTTGATTTTGATGAAACTTGGAATAACAATGATTACTATGATTTTAGTGAAGAAGAAATTGAGTCTAGTTATCTCTCTACTTCACCCATCTCTCATGTCAAAATTTATTTCTTATTAAATGTTAATCTAAGAAATAATATGTCTTTAGATAAAAATATGCAAACTATACTCATGTTCATAGTTTACATAGTTTAAATTCACATGATAATAATGTGTCTTCTATTCTATTAACATGTGATACTTCTTTAAAAATTAATAGAATAAGAGATACCAATTAATCTCCTCCACCTCTCCTTACTAAAGTAGAACCTATTCCTCATTCTAACCTCCATGAGGCTGATAACCAATTTCTCTCTCACTAGGTCTGAGCTATCACCCCTCTAAAAGTTATGGTGAGCCAACTTAATATATTTAATAATGCTCCATGAAATAGTGTACTGATGACTAAAATTAATAATAATATTTAATGCTTAAATGAACCTATTAACGATGTTAACATTCCTTCCTAAGAGGTAATATCCTTGATGCATGCCCTGGGTACTTTACAACAATAAGTACATCAACTCACCTTGGAAATTAAATTATACTACTCTTGGGTTTATTCCAATGATATCCATGGAAATATTATTCCACACACAACCATCAATGCAACACTACCAAGGAAGTTTCAGATACCAACATTACCTAAGTTGAATGGACATGGAGATCCATAGTAAAATCTCAAAGCCTATATAAATTTTATGGCACATACCACTATCAGTTTGATTCTCCTATAATTATTTCCCAAAATTCTAGAGGATGGGGCATTAAATTAATCCATCATTCACTCCTTAGTGGTTCACTACATACATATAATGAATTAGAAGAAGTCTTTCTCATGCATTATATTTAGAATAAAGCACCTTGAGTCACATATGAAAGGTTACCTTTACTACACCAAGATAAGTCAGAATGGGTAAGTGATTACATTTTATGATTCAAATCATGTATGCAAAAATTAATTGATTAGCCAATAGATTTGGAGGTATAATACATCTTTGCTAAAGGTCTTATTTTTCCTCTTAAGGAGAAATTGTTATATGATATGTTAAGATCATTTTAATATCTATGCCATACAATAGTATACACCCTAATTTGGTCAAGAAACCATAAGTACTATGTATTTTATTTCTCTTTCATGGGAAGGTCTTAGTGATGAATGTGAGTCTGGTTCACAGGGTCATTTTAGGTCTTTTGATAATTATTATGACTTTTTTTCTCCATTTTTTGCACCCCTAGTGGTCATTTATCATCCCATCCTAGTCACAGGGGCCCCTTGGCCTATTTTGCACAATCTTCACTTAGTTTTGTGTTCCCAAGAAACTAACATGGTCCTAGATACTAACACAATGAGCTAGTGTCCAAATTGAATGCTAGTGTCCAAAAATCACTTTTTAAGTATGTTTTGGGTCCTAACCCTTCCTTGAGCCTTTTATTATGATTTTATCTTTATTTTACATATTGTCAGCTAAAAAACAAGGTTCTTACATTAAAATTAAATTTATTTATATATAAAAAGCCTCACAAGGCATTTTAGATCTGGCACTTACTATATTGGCACATAATTACATAAAATCAATCAATAATATAACTCAACGCATTTTATATTAGTCATCAATCACAGCTAGATCTAGATGCTTGATAAAAGAAGGGTCTAATCAAGTCATTTTAGCATATTGTGCAAATTAATTATGTATATTCCTTAAGAGATAAATACATGTGATCTGAGACCCATATCATTAGGGTAAATGTAGGTAGCAGTCAAGATAGCACAGGTTCTGCATCACATGATCATAACATCCCATAACCCAATTTTCTCTTCTTTTTACATTTGATCTTATTATTGTTTCATGTGTTTATTAGGTTTTAAAAAATATTAGGAAAAATAGTGACATAGACAAATGATTAGGAGCTCAAAATTCACCTAATGTTCCCTGAAACCCTCTTGTATCACCCCTAAAAGTCTCATGTAAAGTTTTCGTAGGACACTAGCAATGTAACTTGGACACTAGTGTTACAATGCTATTATCCTTCTAGCCACACTACTATTTGAAGGTAATTTTTAACCCTAGTTTTAGAATGAAAGAATTTTTACTAGTCTCCAATCCTGTTCTAGCCTTCCTGACTTGTGATAATGCATGTTTCACTCTAGATAAGTCAATTTTCTCATTATGCATATATTCTAGGTAAATTAGTTTGATATATCTATTTACAATATTTATCTGAATTTACCTTCTATACCTAGCCTCTCTAACAACCTAGGATTTACATGTATAAGTCCTAAATAGCTAAAATATTTGGTGAACCTAACTTACTTTGAATATGGCTTAAAATCCTAGCTTCATCCTAGGGTTTACCTTGTCCATTTTTGTGCACTAAAATAGGGTTTATAAAATTTTAATTTTTTTCTAATTTTTACACAATCGAACTGATCCAAATTATTCCTCTAATAGAATTTCATTAATTTAATACACTTTAAATTTTGTCTACAAAACTCCCAAAAACCCTAAATCTACATACTAGGTCCCTATACATCCAAATATTAGCCCTTAGTGGTTCAAATAAAATTTTGATTTTTCTCCATACATTGGGTTAAATATTTATCATATTTGCAAATATACCTATGTTATATTACATTCTACCTATTGTGTGCTTATTGTTAATTATTTATGTTCTATTTTTGGCAAGTTTAAATGACATCCAAAAAGCCTCTTTCCCCTCACCCAGTTGATGAATTTATAACCTCTTCTCATAATTATAATAATGAATGGACAAATTTTCAAGATTGCACATTACCACGTGATAATGATTTCATTTATAATGATGATGATGATTATTATTGTAATGATGGATATGATGATTACTATGAACATGCAAATGAAAGCATTTATGAGGATATATTAGATGCATCTTCTTCTCTCTCTTCTCTCTTCTCCTACTTCTAAAAATCAAACTAACAATATAATGCCAAAATAACCTCTTATTGGTAGTGTTTTGTTCGATTATGATCATGGATTTTCAACCACTTTTTCTACCTCCTTATTCAAATTAAAACAATATAAGTGTAATAAATGAAAGCTACTTTTGCATGATTCAAGTAATATAGGTAGCATTCATTATTCAAGTAATTTAAAAAATAATAATGCATCTTATTTACCCTTCTCAATTCAATTTTTAAATCATGTGTAAATTATATTACATCTTTTATTGATGCACAAACTAAAGTGGATAAAATTATTTTATCACCTTATTTTACATTCCAAGTTCAACACAATGATTCTTTAAAAAATGTAGATAATTCAAAAATATCTAACTCTCATCCTGCATGTCATAATGTGCCAAATTAAAACATGATTTATACTTCTTCTAACCTTGACTCCAAGATTTAAAATAATGATTATACATGCATTCCACTCATAACTAGTGAAGGCATGCATTGCATTACATCTACATATGATGATACATTTCATAGTAGTAAATAGTTAAAATATTATTCTAATCTCTCTCCTAGTGAGCATGCGAATGATAATTATTCTACTCTCACGTCTACAAGTGAATTAAACTCTAATTTTGATGAACCTAAAAATAACAATGATTACTATGATTTTGGTGAAGAAGAAATTGAGTCTAGTCCTTATAGTTATCTCCCTACTTCAATCATATCTCATGCTTAAATTTATTACTTATCAAATTCTAGTTATAATAATAATATGCCTCTGGATAAACATAAACAAACTTATAGTTATGTTCATAATTTAGGCAATTTATATTTACATGATAATAATGTATCTTATAATCCATTAGCACGTGACACTTCTTTGTAAATTAACAAAATAAGAGATATCAATGAATCTCCTTCAAACCTCTTACTACAATAGAACCCATTTCTCATCCTAACCTACACAAGGGTGATAGCCCATTTCCCTCTCACTAGGTCCATGCTATCACCCCTCCAAAGGTTATAGTGAGCAAAACCAAAGGTCCCCGATATAGTGTACCAATGGCTAAAATTAATAAAAATATTCAATAATTAAATGAACCCTTTGATGATGTTAATATACCTTCATAAGAGGTAATCTTCTTGATGCATGCCTTTAGTGATTTATAATGACAAGTACATGAAATCAGATTAGAAAGTAAAGCATATCACTCTTGGGTTGATTCCAATGCTATCCATGGCAATCCTATCCCACACATGATATTCATTACAAAGTTACCAAATAAATTTTAGATACCAATATTACCAAAGTTCAATGGACATGGGGACCCATACTTTCACCTTCAAGCTTATGGAAAAGATATGGCACATGTCACTACCAATTTGATTCTCCTACAATTATTTTGATAAACTCTAGAGGGTGAGCCATTAAATTGGTTTCATTATTCACTCCCCAATAGTTCACTATGTACAGATGATGAGTTATAAGAAGCCTTTTTCATGCACAACATATAGAATAAGGGACCTTAAGTCACATGTGAGAGGTTGCATTTACTACACTAGGGTAAGTTAGAAATAGTGAGTGATTACATTATACAATTCAAATCATGCATTAAATAATTGATCTATCATCTGAGAGAGGTACAATACATCTTTGCTATAGGTCTCATTTTACCTCTTAAGAATAAGTTACTAAATGAGACATCCAAATCATTCCAACATCTATGTAACATAGCTAAGGCATTAGAGAAGAAGTTAGGACTAGTTGAGATAGATTCAAACACATATTTGGATTTTAATCTCCTATAACCACAATCATCAAATATGGTACAATCACCAAATCCACCTATGAGTATGGAAAACATGGAACAAAAACAACCAATAAATATACTCAATAAAGGAAAATAGCCACTTTACACAACATCTCCTACAATGGATAAAACACATGGCACCCATACTGGGGACATATAATTTTTAGATAAAGATAGGCCTCATGATATATTACTTACATTAATAGATAGAGGAATGATCACCCTTCCTCCTAATCAACATCATCCAACACATTGTTTACAAAGAATAAGAAATAAACCATATTGAATCTATAAAATAATCAATGGACATTGGGATAATAAATGTTATGCAATTAGAGATCATATTGACCAATGTGTTGATAGAGGCATTATAAAATTCACATAGGGGGCATTGATATCTCCTTATCCACACTCTCCTAGATTACACTCTTTTATGGTGAGTTATCCTAAGATGTTGCTTTTAAAGAACCATTAGTTACTCATTATATGCGCCATGTGGTTTATAGGATACCTACTTATGTGATATATCATGCATCACAATTAGATAGAAATGATAACTAGTTCAAAGATATCAACCTACTTATAGAAGCATGGTAAAAAAATGGAAACAAACCCCACCACCAATTTCAGTTTGACCACCAATTAATATATTTAGAAACAATCATAGAGATTAGAGCACAACTTTAGTTTGACTACCCATTAAGACATTTTGAAACAATCATAGATATTAGAGCATAGTTCCAGCTCAACCACCATTTAAGACATTTGAAACTAGTCATAGAGATTAAAGCATAGTTTTAGTTTAACCAGTGATTAAGATATTTGGTAATAATCGTAGAGATCAGAGCACAATTTTAGTATGATAGCTGATTAAGCTATTTAATACAAATTCTACACATCTAACTACAAGAAAAAAACCATAAATAATATCAATTCTAGAGTCTATTTCTATGTCTACACAACATGAGTAGTATGGTCACTTGTTTACCATGCCATCCACATTTAGATAATGCAAACCATAGTCACATGATCCACACTCAACTATATAATGATACCCCTATAACAACTAACAACTAATATTCCTAATCTGATCTACTATATCATCTATATACATATGAGCAATCAATTACAATCCCCTAGCTAAACAAATACATTCCTATATCAAAACTTAGGCAATAAATACAACATAAACACTTACTCAAGTAAATAATGCCATAAATTAACATGCTAGATAACACAATATCCATGTAATAAAAAGTCCATATATATATGATTTGAAACAATTTTTAATACAATAATACATAATCACTCAATAATCAAAGTATGGTCACCAAGACCACCCTCCTCACTCTCAATCTCATATATATTAACACTAGAACTAGATGCCCTCACATCCCCTCTAGATATCAATTAAGACTTGTGTATCCTCTTTGTACTATAGTAATTTCACCTTGACCATTAGCTCCACATGATCTCACTTGTAGATGGATGTAGTCATTTATGATCCTACCACTTACACCACCCATAAAATCAAGTAGGGACATAGTTCACCTATGTAGCTCAACATGTGCCTCATCTCTATGAATAACACTCATCTATATGTCACAGTGGTAATGGTCACTTGATGAAATAGTTGCATGTGAATGCCTACAACACTTGTGTCCCTCTCCACTAGCCCATCATCCATGACATCATTAGGGATATCTCATGTTAACTCTCATAGCATAACCTCAGTAATAGTTTCTCATTACTCATCATCTCCTCAACCTACACAAAAAAACGTAGTGCATTAGATATTTCATCGATAATTCAATCACTAAACTAAATAAAACATACAAATACACAATGACAATGTACCCTTAGGTATCCTAATGGGATCTGAATCTAATACCTCTTGTATGATAGCCCCATATCCTATAAATAGTGATGGCCACCTATGATACCTCCATCTTACTATTTAGGCATTTGTAGACACTAAAAAACCACACACTATAGTTTTAAATGTCATACTTACCCTTAAACCACCCGTGGACCCCATTGGGACCATTTCCTAACCATTTACCCTACCAAACATTAATGGAAATGGTTAACTTTAGCCATTTTTGACTATGACCCTAACCACTGATGGTCAACCCTTAACCATTGATAGTTAACCTCCACCACTAATGGTTTGCCATGAACCACCTTAAGAGTTAACTACAACTTAAGCTCCAACTTACTTTTTTATTAATAGCTATTTTAGCCATCTACACAATTAATGCATGTTTGGTTAAAAATTAGACAACTTGTTAGACATCTTGTTGAACTTATTGTTTCACCACTTCCTTCCCTCTATATTAAGAGATGAATAGGAGGTGAAAGGGATAATTAGAACTTATTATGCAAGATATTAGAGCTTCTTATGCATGTATCCTTCTTACTTCTAGTGACCAAAATAGAGATCAAAAGTGCTACTATAACTCATTAGTTAAAAACCAAGGTAATGTCACTTTGCCAAAATTACTTTAAAATATACAACAAGCTTTCAGCCAACCTCAACATTCTTTAGACCATCAATAGTAAATATAATTATCTTTTCCTTATTAGGATTCAACAATTAGTTTTTTTGTGTCATTCCTTGTGTTACCTTCTCTTTTACTCTATTTTCCTGTGTTGGAGGTCTGTAACTCTAGATAATTCTTATCTTCCCTAAGGCCACCTACAACCTATTTCAATCATATTAGCACCCTCTATCTGAACTAGACACCCCTGAATACTACCCTCTGTCTCAAAACCAATAGCCAACCCAAACTTACCTTCTAAAAACCTCCTACAACCTTCTTAACCAAACTTCTCTTCCAAAACTAGATCCCATAGTAACCGTTGATGATTTCCTAACTACCAATAGTTTGACACTAACCATATATAGTTACCCAACTGTCGATGATTTGACCCTAAACACTAATGGTATTTGTCTATAATTTTTCAATATTAAGCTTATTTGACTTATTAGACCCTAACCAAATCCCATTTTTTGAGTTTCTATCTTATCACAGAGGATCACTCTATCTTTTGAACCATGTTTAATTTATTTAGCATTGATATCTAATCATTTATTACTATAATTAGTCAAGACCACTTATATATTCTTGAACATTTATTGTATTTAATTTCAGTATCCTCTATTATTTATGCAAGTAATTTATCTTTCATTTTTAGAACTTAATTATTTTAAAAGTGTGGATTGATAGCCTCCAAAGAAGCTTGTGCTTCTTGGATCTATCTCACACTAGGCAATCCACCCTACTATCCAACTAATCAACCATTTATTTAGTGACTTATTATCTATAGGTCATTCCTCCCCAGACGAAGAGGAGTTTCTACAATCATCTGGATCAATGTATGCATAACATATTAGGTTATACTAATCTCACCCATTTTTTAAGTTTTACAACTTTTTTTTAAAGAAAATAAAGCAAAATTTTAGTGAAACATTTTGGCATACCTGATGGGACCCTTGAGATTTTTCTTGCATTCATAGTTATAGGAAATTTATTTGTATTAGATAAGATTCATCCATTGCATTATTTTTTGAAAATTAAATATTCCTTATCTCTTTTGTTTCTTTTCAAAAATTAAGTTCTAGTTTTCTTAGAAAAGGGTAAACATTGTCTTGTTTTACTTTCACTTCTAAAAATCAAAAGTATTCACCATAGGCTTAGAATTTGCATTATCATTATCATATCTACGTGTATCTTAGTTGTTTTGTATTTATTTGAAAAGACACCAAAATTTTATTTTGGACTAAAATTAACTTTGCATCTATTGTTTGCTAGTATTGATTAGCTCACATAACTTAATTTGGTCAAGTAAATTAATCATAGTCTCACTTATCTCAACACACATATATACCAAACCACACATTAAATTAAACATCAAAACATTGACATAAGGTCCAATTGGTATTTCATCACCTCGTGGTCACCTTTTCTTGGCTATCTTACTTAGATTTCACCACTAAGGGGAGAACCAACTCAACACACTAGCTAAATATAATCTCTAACAACTTAGTATATCTTGGCTAAGCAGCTGACACCCTTATCACTGTGATGTGTGAAGTGAGGGGGTAGGCCCCAATATCAAGCCATGTACCATGTTATAGTATATATCTTAAGAACCTTTAACTACCTAAAATTAGAGGATAGAGCCATTGATGAGGGGAAGTTAAAATTGAGAAACAAGAATTCCACCTTCAAATAAAATGAGGCTTCCTCCTCCAAACCTAACAATCAAACCAACTCTAACACCAAAAATAAGGGAACCATAGATGTGGTTATCCTTAAAACCACTCCTCCACTAGTTGTTAAACAACCTAACTCTTCTAATTCCTCCAATAAAAACACTAGAAACTAAAACTGTAACAACTAAAAGTAATTTAATCTACTAGGGAAGTCATATGATTTAGTCTTGGAAAAGTTGTTAAAAGCAAATATCATATAACTCCCAATAATCAAACCTCTACAATAATTTGATTCCTCTCATCCTATACCTAGTTGGTATAATGAGAATGAATTATGTGCCTTCCATCGTGTCATTGGGCATGATTTTAGTAGGTGAAATACTTTAAAAAATGTTGTCTAAAGTCTGATTGAAAAGGGGTAACTTGTGTTGGATAACACCAATGCACCCCCAAATCAATCACTTGACATATTTAGACAACCATTCCCCAACCATGCCCCTTCCATGAACAATGAAAATAATAGATTAGAATCCTCTCATAACCATGAGGTCTATATTGTTAATGTGGTTCTTAGTGAACTCATTGTTGAGGAAACCATTACCCAAACCACCTTTCCTTCCCCTCAACTTAATGAGGTAGTGGAGTCACCTTCTATTCCATTAGAAACTGAAACAAAGGAAACAACTATTCCCCTTTCTCCACTTCTTGAGGTAGTGGAGCTACCAACCTCTCCTTTGGAAGACATACCCAAAGAGATAGCCATTACCACCATATCCTTCTCTTTTATCATACAATAATCCACTCTTCCTTTGGAAAACATTCCTAAGGAAGAGGACACTTTATCTACCTCTCCTATAAAAGAATCACCTTCCTAAACCTTGGAGCCTTTGATTGAGGAAAAGGATGAGATAACCACTCCCCTCTCTACACCCATGGGTTTGTCCTTTGAGAGAAATATCAAAGGGATTTCCCATTTAGAAGCCTTTCTCTAGATTGGTTCAAAACTTGGAGTACCTATCCCAACCCAACATGGATCATGCCACATTTTGACACCATCTCAAGCTTCCTTACCCAAACAAGAAAGAGCCCTCAACCATGCTATTATCAACCCAACCATCCACTTTCACTATTTAACCCACCATCATCCTATCCAAACCATTAGAAACTTATACCCCTCAAGCCATAATTGAACCAACTAAACCAACTCCACCCAAAGTATCCCAAGCACCTTTTCTCATCCTAGCTAATCCCATCAAAAACCTAGGTAGACCACCTACTCAAAGCCTTACTCACCCTTCATTAAGGTTGGATTCAACACCACCTAGCCCACCAAAAGAACTCCAAATCAAGCCAACCAAAAAGATGTGCCACCTAGGATCCCAAAAGCCAAAACCTTACCACTTATTTCTACCTTGCCTTCTATTTTGGGAACACATCCTTATTCCATCTTAGGACCTCATCCCTTTGTTAAAAAAATACATCTCCACAAGACATCACATACCTAGCCTCCTCTTCTAGCTACACCCCTACCTATTCTTTTCATGCCTTCTACCTCCAAACCCTCCACTACTAAACATCCTAATTCTAACCCTTCTATTTTTAAATCACCCACTACCAAGCCTACTACTTTTAAAAATTCCTCCTCCAAACCAACAACCACAAAGAATACACCACCACCCAAAACTCCTGCTACTATGCCTATTCCTAAAAAGGATTCTACCCAAAAAATCAAAACCAAAACTCCAACATCCCTGCCACATTTGCTCGAGTCTTACTCAACCATCCTATAAAGATTATTATAAGCTTATTGCTTGACTTTGCCTCCCATCAAATCATTTAACCCCTATAGTCCTAAGCCATCCTGGTTTGATGATAATTTGATTTTCTCATACCATAGAACATTGGGACATGATATAAAAAACTACAAGTCCATATGCTATATGCTCATAATAACCTATTGTTAGAAGAGCCACCCATAATACCACAACCAATCCAAGAACCATAGATTACCACCCAAACCTACCTACTCTCACACTCTCATCCAAGAGTGAGGAGGAACTGAAGCAGTCCTCTATTCCAACTCTTCCCCAAATCCATACCATCCATGTGGTCACATGATCACATGCCCAATAAAAGGACAAGGGGAAGGCAAAGGTGTCCATTATATGGACATACCCTTCTTTTAACACCCAATCACTCAACCAAATCTAGACACCCACACCTTCTCCCAAACCTAGGATATCCATCTTGGGTACCTCTCAATCTAACCCTTTCGAGTCAATCCAAAGAGTGGTTATAAAACAACTTCACCAAACACTGGTGAAGATGAGTTTATATGAGATAATCAATACCTCACCCCATCACCACTATAAAATGATAGAAGCTTTGAAGTATATAAAGGTCCAACAAGAATATCCACAACCTCTAGTAGCCTTTATTAGAGCCCTCTAGCTTTTCACCCTTGTTACCTTTAAAGATTTAGAAATACCCTCCATTCATCCCTAAGATTTTGATCCTCCTCTCTTCATTACCGCATACATCAACCAAACCCACATCAAAATGGTTATGATTGATGGAGGGATAACATCAATAATGTCTCCTCCCACACATATGACTAGTTGAAACTATCAGAGAACATTATGTCAAAAACCACAACAGTGCTTCATTCCTTCAATGAAAATATGGAAACAACTCTAGGAATCATCATCCTCCATATTCATTTAAGACCTCACATAATTCCCAAGACCTTATACATAGTAGAAGGTGAGTTCTAGTATAATTTCGTACTTGAATACCCTTGGATCTATTCTATGAATTTTTTATCATCCACCCTATATCATTGCATAAAATTTGAGCATGAAGGTTAAGTAGTTACCTATAAGCTGACCCAAGTCCTTTTGTATCATGAAACATGACATACCACCCAAATAATGTTCTCCTTCCCACCTCTAGTGTTCATCAACCAATGATGATTCCACTTATCTTAACAACCAAGCCTCAACTAGCTCATCCATTCCTTCTACCCAAATCTCCACAAGGGACCCATTAGAATCCACATTCTAACATCTCTCACTTGGGGAGTATTGTTTTTTGGCCTTGAATACATTCTCTACTCCCCAAGAGTATGGGAACCTTAACTAGAACCCTAGTTATGACCCTAAAACTAAAACCACTATTTTTTTTGGGCCTCCAAATCTCCAAACAAATCTTATCTATGGGGGTCTTAATCAACCACTTGTCACTTCCTTGACCTCCTCTCCACTTCAACCATTCACCTCTTATTTCTCCTACCTATATAAATCAGAGTTCACCAAGACATACTTCCATAGGTGTGATTGGAAGGGATTTGGTCTAGGATGTTATGAGAACAAACCATAGGAGTTGATTCCATGTAAGACTCCAAATTCTCATGTAAGATTTGGTATTAATTTTACTCCACCCAAAGATCCAATAGACTCACCTCCCATTACCATCATTGATGAGGAAATCCCATCCTCACCATCCATTCCACCATCGATATCTAAGGATTTGACATCATCCCCTAAACATTTTTTTTCATCAACATGATCAACCTTTAACCCCTAACTTATCAAAATGATGGGGAGACCATAACCATTCTTCTGACTCATCTTGAGATGGTAGGATATGACTCTCCTTCCATTAATACCATTTGGTGTTAGGATGATTATTCCATTCTTGCCTATCTTGGTGCAAAAATTCTTTTATACACAAATCCCTTCCTCCTAAGACTTCAACCATGTTGAATGAATCCACCATGGATATCAAATTGGGTACTCCATATAACTTGTGCATTATCAAAATTGACTAATCACAAAACTCTATAAAACTTCAAAATTTCCCCTCCTTCTTGTAAGACCAAAACATAGCATTTTCTTGGTCTTACATCAACATGCCAAGAATCAACCCCTCCATTGCCACCCATAATATAGTCACCAATCGTGAAACCAAGTTAGTTTGGAAAAAAATTCATCAGATGCACCCTCATATGGCCCTTCTCATCAAAGAATAAATTTAATGCCTCCTATCCATAAATTTTGTTAAACCCATTGATTATCTCTAATGGGTCTCGAACGTCATCCTTATCACCAAAGCCATAGGGGGACTTTGCATTTGTGTAGACTTTCATGACCTTAACCTTGCTTTCCTAAAGGATGACTTTCCTTTTCCAAGCATTGACCAATTTATTGATCTTATAGTGGGCCATGAGATGCTATCTCTTATGTATGGGTTCTTGGGTTACAATCAGATCTTGATTTCCCTTGACTATCAACACAAAAACACCTTTATCACCCCCTGGGGAAATTTCTTCTATAAGGTCATGCCTTTTGGTTTGAAGAATGATGGTGTAACCTACCAGTGTGATATGACCTACATCTTCCATGAACTTATTCATAAAATCATAGAAGACTATGTTGATAACCTTCTTGGGAAATCCAAATGTTGTAAAGATCATTTTTCTATTCTCAAGATTATCTTCGAATTCCTTATTCATTACCATGTTTGCCTTAACTCTAATAAGTGTGTTTTTGGGGTCTCATCAAGAAATATCTTTGTATTTATCATCTCCCTTAAAGGAATTGAAGTTGATCCCACAAAAATCAAAGCAATCCTTGACATGCCTCCTCCCACCCACATTAAACAACTCCATAGCTTGCATGGGAAGCTCTAATCCATTCGTCACTTTATCTCTCAACTCTCTAATCAATGCCAACCTTTACACCACCTTCTGAAAAAGATATATCTTTTAAGTGGAACAAAAACTATCAAAAGGCATTTGATTCACTTAAATAGTACCTTCTTTCTCCACCCATCCTCATTCCTCCCAAAGAAGATCAACCTTTTTACCTTTATATTTTTTCCACCAACCACTCCTTAGGGGCAATGCTAGCCCATCCAGATGAGCAACATAAAGAGCAAGTTGTCTATTATATAATTTAAATGCTTATAAAATAAGATAATCAATACACCCATACCAAAAAACTTTGCCTCACACTAATCTTCATCACCTCCAAAATTTCCATTACCTTCTCAACCACAAGACATATGTCATAACCAATATCGACCCACTCAAGTATATGCACTCCAATCCATACCAAAACTAGCATATGGATAAGTGGCTCATGCTATTAGCTGAGTTTGACCTTGATTTCCTTTAGAAAAAATCAATGAAATGGAAAATCATTACTGACCAATTTGCTGAGGTACCCTTAGTAGATAACCAACTATCCTTTCTTGAGTTCCCTGATAAGTCCATCACCACCCTTTTTCAAGAAGACAACACCTATCAAATAACCATGTTTTTCAATGGATAAAAATGTCAATGTGGTGGGGGAGCTAGTATCATCCTTATTCCCCTTGATGATGAATCTCTTCCTTTATCCTTCAAACATGACTTTTATTATACCAATAATATGGTTGAGTATGAAGCCCTAGTGATAGGTCTCTAAACTGATTTAGCCTTGGGACTCAAAATAATTAGGTGACTTCCAACTCATGGTCAACCAAATCAATGGCTCTTACTAATGTAATAATGATATCATATAAGAATAAAAACAACTAGCTAATTTAATCTTAGCATCATTTGAACATTAAATCATCCAAGCCACTCTGTAATCTATGAACATGTTTGCTGATATGATGTCTTCTCTCACTTCCTAGATCCCATTTGCAACTTTTGAATCTAAGACATCTATCAATATCCATCATCTTACCAATCCTTCTCATATCCAATTAGACTCTCCAACCATATTTAATGTAAAGGATACCCAACTCAACCTTTGGTATAAGCAGATCTTTGATTATCTCAACCTTGCCATCATCCCTTCCAATTTTTCTAGGAATGGCCAAAGGGCATTCATTCAGGTACCTCTTGTTACACCATATTAGGGGGAATATTTTACAATCATGGATTTGATGGCCTTATTTTTTGCTACCTACGTATTCATGAGGCCTTTCATGCTATCAAGGAAACACATAATGGGGTTTGTGTGGGACACTTTAGTGGCCTAGCTATCACTAAATGTATCCTTTGCCTTGGCTACTATTTGCCCACCCTTAACTAGGATTATTGTGATTATGTGAAGAAGTGCATTAAATTTCAACAACACACCAATTTACATTATGCACCTACCCATAGTCTCCAAGTATCTAAATATTTTTGGCCCTTTTCACAATGAGGTTTAGATCTTATTGGTGAAATTAACCTCCATTAGTCACATCGACATCATTTTATCATCATTGCAATAGAGTATTTCACCAAATGGGTAGAATCTATTCCTTTTGTCTCAACCAAAGCCAAAAATATTATTGATTTTATCAACCATCACATTATCTATCATTTCGGTGTTCAGTATAACATAATTATTGACAATGGTAAATCTTTTAAGAACAAATAATTACAAGGCCTTTTTGATGCATTCGATATCAAATTAAGTTTATCATCACCTTATAAACAATAAGTTAATGTACTGGCCAAATCTTGTAACAAAATTCTCAACAACATGCTAACTAAAATGGTTAATGTATCTGGTTGGGATTGGCATTTAAACATCCTCTTTGCCTTATGGGCATATCATACTAGTACTTAAACCCTTATGGGTGATACATCTTTATCTCTTGTGTTTGAGCAGAGGCTTTCTTGCCTCTTAATTTCCAAATCCCATATCTTCACATATCCCTATGAGATCTCATTTTTGAGGGCAATTATCATCAAGAATGTTTATCCCAACTTGAAATACTTGAAAAACATCATTTAGATGCACTTACCCATCTTTGTTTCTATCAATAATGAATCAAGCACACTTATAAGAAGCACCTTAAAGTGCAAGAATTCAATATCAGAGATCTCATATTAGAGGAAAATTGACATGTAACCAATATAGATAAAAACAAGTAGGGCAAATTTGATTTCAACTCACTTGGACCTTATATCACAATGCATAAGTATAGATCAAGAGCTTAATAGTTGTCTTTTATTTAAGGGAAACCAAAACTTGATCCCCTCAATGCTTTGCATCTGCATCCTTTCTTTTGTTAAAAAGATCAAACTCACCTTTTGTCTAACTTAAGCTCATCCCTTATTTTTATGAACATTCATCTTCTTATGTTTAAGTAAAACTAATTAAAGATGGATCATGTGATTATCCATCATAGCCTTAGCCTAATCTTAAACATGGGTACCATGGCTCTACCCATGGATTGATTCTCATGGTACACTCCACCCCTTTACAAGATAGGTTCTCATGGTCATTGTCACTTAAAACTCCTTTACCCATTATCAACCTTATTTTACTTTATTCTTAAATCCATGAAGGTGAACCTTTTAAGCCTATATAAGAAAATCCATGTCAATATCCTAAAAAATCAAAAAAATCACTAAAAATTAAAAAATCATATATTCTATGCATCATTCGAAGCATTCGTAGATTGCTCCCTTGAAGGATAACTACTAAAACCAATCAAATTTTTCTAAATGTAAGGTATCCTATTCCCTTGAAGGATAAATATAAAAAATACTTAAAAAAATCTCACAAACTTAGACCACTCCCTTGAAGGATGGATGAGTAAAGTATTTATCTATGCATAATAATTTCTTGGAAGCTTCTCACATCGATCAACTTTCCCAGTTTCCCACTCAAAAGAAAAATCTCAAAAGACCCATTATCAAAATCAAAACAAGGAAAAGGTAATTTTGAAAGACACAATCAACTTTCATAAGGTAAAATTCCTACATCTATCAGTCTACACCTTATATGACATGGACTTATTTATACTAGACCTTTAGTAACCTACAAAAGAGGCATGTTAGTCTCACATGAAGGTACCATCATCATCCATCTTCCCTCTATCAACAAGAGATTTTTTTGAGATTACTTGACATCACGTGATCAAGAAACTATTTAACTAACTAACGAATGCTAATGAAAAGCATTAGAAGGGCTTATGTTCATAAGCCAATCCAACTTCAATTTACTAGACACATATCTTTTTGATTGTCTCATCTTTCTCATCTTTCCTCACATTTAGTTTTGTTATCCAACTTACTCTATGTGTTTTAATATTTATTCACCTTCATTTAATGCAATCCATTAAAAACATTTAAATACCAATTTTGTGTTTTATTATGTGTTTGACATCTTGTCTTATTTATTTAAGTGTTTTAATCAAAATAAAACATTTTAATGAAATAACCATCTAAAACATATCATATAATAACATCATAACCATAATCATAATCATCATAAAATCATTACAACATCATAATCATATCCAATCCTATCTATCACATCATCACCATTTATCACATTATAAATCTATTATGTTATCCTAACTAGGTAGGTAAACATAGATTCATTAATTCATAAATATCCACATTTCTAATGAGTCACACATCAAACCATGAAAATCATTACATAATTATAATATTAATACAAAACATATACATAACTAATCATATTAACTTATCATAAACCATCTATCATTTCAATAACATTTAATCATCCATCATAAACTAATGAGTCATCACATATGTCTATCTAGATATCAAGGAACATAGATTCATTAATACATCTACTAAAAAAAATGCTAACTCATAAATAAACATCAAGACATCATGAAAATAAATTAAATAATCACATCCATAAGCCATATCCTCAACCATAACCACATCATGAGCTTGTAATCAAAATAATCACATATATATAACAATAATATTTACATCTCTAAAAAATATGTACATCTCATTACATTAGCTCACAAGCTGGTATCAAAATCATATAATACATCAAAAACTAGAGTCTCATGAGAATCTAAGGTGATGGAGCACTACTACTCTCAGGGTCCTATCCACATATAGGACCTCTCTATGCACCTATAGATGTTGACCATTGACCTAGTGTAACAATGTTGGTTCCCCACCCCCTCACTATGTCACATAAAAACTATGGCTCATATAGAAGGTAGGTAAATATAAGTACCTCATAATAGTGGAGTTCCTTTATTGTAGCAACATATATAGCCATAGGAATGGTCCCAAGTGGTCATATGGGTGCTAGTGATTGTATTACTCCTTATCTCAAGGTGTCCTTCTCCTATGTAACCAAGGATAGCTACACTCATTCCTAGTCTCTCTCCTATGTGAGAGTACCCACATAGCCCTATGTTGTGTCCCTCTCTAATGTCACTATTACTAATGCTACCTATGCCACTGCTAATGCTACCCTAGCCTAATCCCTCTCTTTGATGAGTGCTTGCCTATCTAGGCCATCCACCTCCATCTGGTCCCCACCCCATCCTCCATATAAACATCTATAGCCTACTGCCCAACTTGTACATCATCTCCTCCGAACACTACCACATTATAGTGTTCTTAGAACCACACAAAGTACTCCTATGTGACCCATGCATCATAAATCTTTGGTCTTACTAGCAGTTCCTCTCGGTTAAACTCAAACTCCTCTAGCTATGGCTCAGGTAGTGGAAACTTCATGTCCTCCCTATGATACCACAAAAAATCACCTGGGATGTCCTATGGTAGCCTAAACTACCTCCTCACCTTGTCAAAAGGAATCAACTCTACCTCAGGGTCCCATCTACCCTCAATCCACCTATAACTCTATAATGATAATATCTACCTTATAAGACCTACCCATACCATGAATCTAACGTACAGTCTCTAGATGACATCACCATCAACCAATGCATCTAGCCTATCTTGATACCACTCTGGGTCTTATGCTCCCTTCCCCTAGTTGTGTGAGTGCATAATCATGCCTCCATCACATAAACCCAACTCTATAGTCCATTGAAAAAATCCATGCCTTGATAACCCACCTAGTCAAAGCACCCATATGCTCATATGCCCAACAATGGAGAATAAACCTAACACTGATGCCATACCTCCTATGTGATCTATAACCTTAGATCTCTTACTAGATCTATACTAATAATTTATGTGCCCAGGCATACACTATCTAATCCATCATCATGCCTACTAGAACTCTTAATAACACAGATATAAATCTAACACTACTCAAGTCTAGTAATGTATAGCAAGTCACAACCATCATCATCATCATCATAACTCATCTCTCTTCCCTATCCCTATGATATAGTGGTACATAATGGAGGCCTCCCACATGGCACCTTGTGTACACCAAATCCTCCCCATACATCACATCTATGATCTTATCCCACTCCTTACTATTGATGTTCTCTATTGGCTTACCTCGTATCGGTAGCCTCATGATCTAATGGATATCCTCTGGTAAGATCATCATCTCTCTAGTTAGTAGTAAGGATGTGTTAGTGGTCAGGTCCCATCTCTCAATGAGGGCCACTAACATAGCCATATCTTTGGGCATACATTGATAATATCTTATACCTCATAATCCTACTACTATCTAGTGATCCCACTCTTGGTGTGTCATCACTCGATGAACCTCATCTAGGAGTTATATCACTCAATTCCACACCTATAACTACTCCCTCACTTGCAAGGTTAAACACATTCCTTAGTATACTTTACCTATCAGAATGCCACCTATGACTACTACCCTAGACCTAACCTTAACATTTACCTCATCTACATATACCCTCACTTGATTCACCCTTAACCACCTGTTAAGCATGGGATATACTGAGAGGGCGGGGGTGAATTAGTATATCATATATCTTATAAATCTTTACCTTAACCAAATTCCACTTAATCAAACATTCAAGTTATGCAATAAAACTCAAACAATAAACACCACACAAGATAGAGAGAGACATCAGATATAACATGGAAACCCAATGTCACCTTACCCCACACCCACATTCACCTTACCCTTCACCCATCCTTCCATTATATTTTTAACTTATCATAAACCGTCAATGGTTGAGTATCGAATGGTGATGGTTCTTTATGGAGCTATCATCGATCACTCTTAATCATTAATGGTTTGATGGTAAACTATAAATGGCTTAGATATTGACTACTTTGATGGTCACTTATTAACCTATGATAGTCACATATCGACTAGCAATGATTGATAACAACCATCGATGGTTATGTGTGGTAACCACTGGTGACACACTAAGCCCTAGGGTTTACCTAACTACCCAAAACATCATCAAAATTCCAAATTTTAATCTAACCCTACTCTATATATCACCCTCACTAGTTCTCACATAACCCTTACCCACCCCATACCCAGTTTCATACCCAAATATTCAAAACCCCTCAATTTCAAATCACCTACCCCTACCCACCCATAATAATTATATAAACAATAAATTTAAGCACAACCAACAAATTCAATTACATCACCTACCTCATTTCAAGATGACCATCATGGTGGCACTCTTGTAACTACCACTGCTCACCCTCATGCTCTACCTCTACCTCTTTACATCCTCACTGGATCAACTCTGCTCTAGCCCACAGGATCACCCACTCCCCTTTTAGTCAATCTCACCTAATCACTAACTCACTCATCTCATGTAAATATCCAACCATCACTATTTTCTCTCACACATGCAAAGTTGAATCACCATGGGTCAATTAATAAGTGAAGAAATATAACACCTCATTTTACTTTTAACCCTCTCCCTTTTAGGGCTGATGTCCAACTACCAATGGTCATTATGCGATCATTGACAGTTGACCCTAATTATTGATAGTCAACCCCTCTAAATAGTTGGCATAATAACTACACTTTTTACCAACTCTTCACCACAATTAAACACACCTATTCAAGATCACCTTATCTACCAACCCACCAACTAACCAAACCACTTGGATTTGGTCATTTTGACCTAACTTTTTCACTTTTTATGATAACCTTGCATTGGTCATTTTTGATCGCTGAGACTCCTTTGCCATATTTGAACAAATTTAACTTGTGCTAATTTTGTGCACTAACCATTTAAGTACCTCAGAGCATGACCTTTTATGGTCGAGACACTTGTGACCCTTTTGTGTCTTCTTAAGATCACATCCTACCTTGGATACCTGAGAACACATTAACCTTGCCTAGGAAACTTGAATTTATGAATACAACCATAACCATCATGCCTAAATGTGGTCACTTGGTCCACTTATCACTTGTCTTTCTAGTATCAACCATGATTTACAAACCACCTCAACTATGGCAACTTAGTCTATGCACGATCTATGTTATCACACTTAATCACATTTTGTGTACATGTTTGTAATTCAATGCCCAACGTATCACCAACTTTAACACCCACTTATCTAATTTTCAAACCCACTCCTAATTCTATTTTACCTCATCAATTCTTGGTTTGAGGGGGAACACCTCCTCCCATTCTTAGGGCATCTAACCTTGTACCAACCTTCCATTTTTTTTTTCAGTTTGAAAATGCAAATTGTACAATAAAAAGGGGCAAAATGTAGACACTAGAAAACCATATACTATGGTTCTAGATGTTTTACTGACCCTTAAAACACCATTAAACCCCCTTGGGACCATTTACTAACCATTTATCATGCCAAACATTAATGAAAATTAATAACTTTAGCCATTTTTTACTATGACCCTAACCATTGATGGTCTACCCTTCATCGCTAATGGTTAACTTTGACTGTTGATGATTTGCCCTTAACCACCTCAAAAATTAACTACAACTTAAACTCCAGCTTGATTTTTTATTAATAGTTATTTCATCCATCCACATAATCAATGCATGTTTGGTTAAAATTAGATTAAGAGAGGGAGAGGAGGTGAAAAGGATCATCAAAACTTCTTATGCAAGAGAGTAGAGATTCTTGTGTAGGTATATTTCTTAGTTATAATGACTAGGATAGAGATCAAAAGTACTGTTAAAACTCATCAGTCAATGGCCAAGGTACTATCACTCTACCAAAATTGCTTCAAAATTGACAACAAGCTTTCAACCAACCTCAACATTCTTTAGACCAACAAAAATAAAGCTAAGTATCTATTCCTTATTAGGATTAAAAAATTATTTTTTAATGTCATTCCTTGTGTTACCTTCTCTTTCACCCCAATTTCCTATGTTAGAGATCTACAAATCTAGACACTTTTTCTCTTCCTCAAAGCCACCTGTAACCCCTTTTAATCATTCAAGCATCCTCTACCTAAACTAGACACCCATGAATACTACCTTATGTCTTGTAACTAGTATCCAACCTAAACTTACCTTCCACAACCCTCCTACAACCTTCCCATCCAAACTTCTCTTCTAAAACTAGATCCCACAGTAACCACCGATGGTTTCTTAACCACTAATGGTTTAACCCTAACCATCAACAATAATTAACCATCAATGGTTACCCAACCAATGATGGTTTAAACCTAACTAATGATAGTATCTATCTATCATTTTCAATAGAAAGCTTATTTAACCTACCAGATCCTGACCAAATCCTATTTTCCGAGTTTCTATCTTATCATAGAGAATCACTCTATCATTTGAACCATGTTTGATTTATTTAGCATTGATATCTAATCCTTTATTTCTATAATTATTCAAAATTAATTATTACTTCTCAGGCATTTATTGTATTTCATTTTAGTATCCTCTATTATTTATGCAAGCAATTTATCTTTCATTTTTAGAACTTAATTATTTTAAAAATCTAGATTGACAGCCTCCAAGGAAGTTTATGCTTCTTGGATCTAGATCATGCTACGAAATTCACCATAATATCCAACTAATAAACCATTTATTTAGTGATTTTTTATCTATAGGTCATTCCTCCATAGATAAAGAAGAGTCTCCATAATCATCTGAATCAATGTGCATACAACATATCAAGTTTTACTAACCTCAACCTTCTTTTAAGTTTTACAACTTTCTTTATAAATAAAATAGAGTAAAATTTTAGTGAAATAACATTGAGCACTCCTACATAATCTACATCAAGTATATCTAGCACTAGATCTTTCTTTGTCACCAAAATCAGAACCAAATTAATAGTTATGGGTCTCAGCCTGCTACCCAACCTCATTGGTGCTCAAAAATTCCTAAACCACATACATGGTGCAGTTGGCACATCTTATATAAAACCAAACTATCATGTCACCTACTCATAATAAAATCTATCAAATGCATTGACACAATGGTCATGCAACCAAAAACTCACATGAACACATCTTAGTTGAGCACCACCCTCAATCCACCCTTAGAAGCCTCTATAAGGTCTCCAAATAATATCTCTAACTATCAACCAATCTAACACCTATTGATAATGCATCATGCTTCTCAAGTTCACATGAGCCATACCAATCCATCTCTCTATGATCATTTATGGGTGAGCCTAAGCCATCGATAAAAACCCCTCCAGTCTAGCTAGTGCAATATGCTCATAAACCTAATAATTAAATAATGTTGAAGATCCAATGCCACCCACACATAACTCTTACGTAAAATGATAGAAATATTGATATAAGTGGGCTAACATAATGCAACCCCATGATTATATGGTCCCATGATCATCTATATCCTACACTATACCATAAATATTGTATGAGATAGACACCTACTCCCATCCACAACAAAAAAGGAAGCCAATAACACCACTATAAACTTATAAAACTATGAAACTTTAGATGTAATAATAAAAAAACACTAACACATCACTATAATTCCTTGACCAATGGGTCCCCAAGGGCATAACTATAAAATAACTCACAACCCACTCTATAGATTTATCTCTAGTAGCCTTTTCTAACACTACCCTTTGACCAATAATAGGTAATCTCAATATCCTATAAAAATCCTCCAATATCATAGTAATCTCCTCAATGGGTAACCAAAATGTTCAAGTATCAATGCTCCACCTCTTACACAATGTCATCATCATATGGTTGTCCTAAGGTATGGGAGTAAGTGATGCCACATGGCCCAAACCAACTCTATTGATCACTACCTTCTCATCATCTACCAAGGGTAGTCCATGTAAGCACCCCATCATCGAGCCACTACATAACTCCCTCATATTTGCATCCACATTTAAATCACAATCAAATTTAGCATTATAATCTCTAAATGGCAAATAAACATGTAGTAGTAGTTATGAAACACAAAATAGAATCAAAATTGGTAAAATTGGCTCTAGTGGAAACTAACATTGCTCTTAGGATAATAGCTCTAGATAATATCTCTGTACCTAGTATGGTAGCATTATAGCCTAGGAAACTAGTGCCATATTGGGGACACTAGTTTAGTCCTCCTAAATAGGGCCCTAAACTACCAAATTTTCACCAAAAATGATGAAAAAGGCAATACATATGTCAAAAATAAAGAAAATGATAGGTTCCTTACCAGGGTAACCTCTTCCCCAACCTAAATGAGCACCTCCACCTCCTCATACTGGGTCACATTCATTCCTTGTCTCTCAATATGTTTATAATCTCAGAGCAATAATTTATCTCAAGTTAATTGATCCAAATGACTCTCAAACCAATCAACCAACCTATTTAAGACATATTTTAAAAATGCCACCTACCTAAGGTTGACCTGGCACATAGATTTTACCAACTAATAGCATTTTTTTTTCAAATGTGATATCTCGAGAATCACAACTATACTTTTGATCCATTTATTATGCATGGGAATTGACCACAATATACCTTAAACAATTATAGTTACACTAATATTTGAATCAAATTGAATCTACAAAGTGACAAAACCTATGCTTCCTTAACAAACTCACTATAGACCACAAGCCTATATCATCCCTAATTTCTAAAAATAATTGTTGTTATAAATGTCCAAATAATAAATCCTATACTCATATCAATGCTAACTATCATTAACATTCTTACCAACATCACTTTTGGTTTGGCACCCTTACCATAATCTTGAATCTCTCACCAAAAGGGGGGCATACATACACAATTCATACCAATTCAAATACCTAGATATACAATGATTTAGATACCTAGATATATAGTGATTCAGATACATAAATTGATTCAAATACATAGATTGGTTCAAACATATAGATTAACTCATATATTTAAATACATAGATTTAATCAGATGTTTAGAAACATATGTTGACTCAAATTTATAAGGTTTGATGATCTTGTCAGCTATTGGTTCACATTCTCTAATTTTACATAGGGTTTTGACATAGTTCTAGATTAAGATTATGACTACAAGGGGATGTACATGGTTGGCCATCCCTATTTAGATACAATTTTATATGTAGGGAAGATAGTTATATTACTTAGATATCAAGTTTGGGGGCATGATGTAGACCACATGTCCTTGATCTCATAGGATACCAGAGTTATACAAATGGAATAACACATTATTCATTATATATGCATAGATTATCATATTACACCTAGATTATCACCAAGATTTCCCCAAGATTTGACCAAGTTAAGTCATATATCTGACTGTAGTGGTTGATCCATAGATTGTCACTAGACCTAGATTATGAAGCCCAAGTGACAGTCTCAACCTCCAAGTAGATTACTTCTCTGACTTAGTTTACATACTAGAGCGGGGATAAGCATGGCTTATTTATCCATATTTATAGATACTTCTTAAATTTGGTTTACATACTAGAGTGGGGGCAAGCATGGATTGTTTTTGCACATTTTTAGATACCTCTTATGACTCAGTTGACATATCAGGGTTGGGACAAAATAGGGTTTTGTTCTTCACAATTCAGTTCATCATTCATATTCAGTACAAAGGGCATATACATTGTGGATTCCCTCTTCACTAACAACATTACATCTCCTATCCACTTATTTGGCCAAGAAGTAGGTTAGGGTTAAAGCACATCCATACTCCACACAAATTGATCACATAGGTAAGTACACATACACATTTTCTTTTTCCTTTTACTCTAGCACTTCCATTTCATTAAATTATTAGAATAAAAGGGGGGTAAATGTACACACCCTAATTTAGTTAAGCAACCATGATTATTATGTTTTTTGTTTCTATTTCATGGGAAGGTCTTAGTGATGAATGTGAGTCTTGTTCTTATGGTAATTTTGGGTATTTTGATTTTTATTATGACTTGTTTTCCATATTTACTACACCCCCAATGATCCTTTATCATCCCATCCTAGTCATAGGGCCCCTAGCCTATTTTTCATAGTATTCACTCAATTTGTGTTCTTAAGACACTAGCATGGTCCTAGACACTAACACAGTGTGCTAGTGTCCAATAATAGCTCTAGTGTCCAATGGTCACTTTTTCATTGTGTTTTGGGTCCTAACCCTTCCTTGAGCCTTCTCTTATGATTTTATATTTTTTTACATCTTGTCAACCAATGAATAAGGGTCTTACATTCAAATAAAATTTCCTTTTATCTAAAGAGCCTCGCAAGGCATTTTACATCTAGCACTTACTATCTTAGCACATAATTACATAAAATCAATCAATAATATATCTCATTACACTGCATATTACTCAATAATCACACCTAAATCTACATGCTTGATCAAAGAAGGGCCTAAGAGAAAGCCATTCTAGCATACCATGGGATTGATTATGCAAGTTCCCTAAGGGAAAACTATGTTTGATCTGAGACCCTTATCATTTAGGTTAATATAGGTAGTGGTTAAGAAAGCAGGGGTTTTGTATCATGTGATCATAACATCTCACAACCTAATTTTTCTCTTTTTTTGCATTTGATCTTGTTATTTCATGTGTATAAGTGTTCATTAGGTTTTGGAAAATATTTGGAAAAATAGTGACATAAATGAATGATCAAGAGCTCAAAATTCACCTATAGGTCCCTAAAATCCTCCCATAGCACCCATACAAGTCTTAGGTAGAGTTTCCATAGAAGGACACTATTACTATAACTTGGATACTAATATTGTAGTATTACTATCCTCCTAACTGAGCTACTATCCAATGGTAGTTTTCAACCCCAATTCTAGAATGAAAGACTCCTGAATGATCTCCAAGTCCGTCCAAGCCTTCTTGACCTTTGACAATGCTTATTTCACTCTAGATAAACTAATTTTCTCATTATGCATATATTATGTGTAAATTAGTTTGATATATCTATTTGTAATATTTGTCCTAATTTACCATCTATACCCAACCCCTTTAAAAACCTAGGATTTAAATGTTTAAGTCTTAAAAATTTAAAATAATAGATATCATATTAGAAAATAAGTTGAGACTAGTTGACACACATTTAGAGGCAAAATATTGATTTAGATCTCTCTCAGTCACAATCATCCAATATGGTCCAAACACTTAATCTACCTATTCATAAGGAAAAAGTGGCACTAAAACAAAAAATAAAGGTACTTAATAAGGGAAAAGATCCACTTCATAGAGCATATCACACAGTGCTTAGAGCACATGACACCAACATAGGGGCCATACATTTTTCAAATAACAATAGGCCTCATGATATCTTATTTACATTATTAGATAGGAGGATGATCAAACTTCCTCCTATTGATCACCATATAACACATTGTTTGCATTGTAAAATAAATAAACAATATTGTAATTATCATTAAATCAATGGATATTAGGATAATAACTATTGTGCACTCATAAATCATATTAACTAGTATGTCAATAGAGGCATTATAACATTCACACAAGAGACATCAATATATCCTTCTCTGCATTCTCCTAGATCACATTCCTCTATGACTGAGTTATCCCAGGGCATTCCTGTTGGCCAAAATTGGCCTACATACAAATTTTTTTCCTTGATGGACTATTCCTTTCTCCCAAGCCATTCAATGACTCCTTTTGCCTTGATGACTAGTCTCTTTATAGTCATAACTTGATGATGCAATGCACTATCTTGAAGGGTCTTATCATGGTGTTGTGAACTGTCTCAAGATCCTATTATAGTGGGTGATAAAATTATGGAGATATAATAACATTTTATTGGCATACATTAGTGTCCTTGCACTCTTTTGAAACATTTTAGTAAGGTTTAAGGTAAATTTGGAAACTTTAAGGTAAAGGCCTAGAAATGGGGTTTTGGGCCCTAAGTGAAGGATCTAACTAGTTTTTAAGGTGTTTGAGAATATAATTCCATGCATGAGAGATAATAAAAGGTTATCACCTAATTATATCTTTCAAAAATTCAAAAATGGGGTCTTTTGGAGCCAAATTGCTCAAAATACACCAAAAGTGCATTAGATGAATTTAAGAGCCTTCAAATAGAAAAATTCAGTGAAAGTTGGGATTTTTGAAGAAGTAAAATGTGTTTTGACTTTGTAAACCTCAATTTTGAGAATTTAACCCCTTAAAACATGTTTGAGACCATTTCAAGTCATTTTGAGTGGAGAAGAGATGTTTGAGTGAAGAAGGGTACAATTTTCGTCTTCTTAGAGACATGATTGAATAAGATTTTATGGGTTTTAATTAGTAAAATAGATTGATTGTATTTTTAAATCATATAATTTACCTATAATATCCTCACCAATGCATCTATAATTAGTTTTAGGTGTGAAGATCATCAGAAATACAAAGTCAGGCCCTTAGTCTATGATGCCCAAGCCTGAAAGAGAGCCTTCAATGAGGTTTATGCCTAGTTATACTATCCTACAAGTATATGGTAGGTTTTTATGGTTTTTTTAAGTAAAATAAATCATAAAAAACCCTAACCAATTATTTCAAATCCATTATCAGTGGTGCTCTAGTTCATCACCCTCTCAAGCCTATGTATTTACCATGCCCAATGTGTAAAAATTTCTTGGTTTGCACATGTGCATGAGGTTTCAAAACTCCAAATTTGTTATGAAATATAAAATTATCATCAAAAAAGTTAATAAATCACTTTAATTAGGTTTCCCATGTGTGGGAGCTCAAAAAGTCCAAAATTCATTCTTAGAGCTCCCAAGCCTAAAAGAGGTCTAATTGGAGAGAGAGAAGGGTCGAGTAGACATGTTTAACTTGGGTTTTAAATAATTAAATAGTGAAAAAAATATTAAATAACAAATGGGTACTCAAAAATATGTTTGGTTTATTGAGGTCACTTCTAGATTGTTCTAGACAAGGAGCTTTGCATGATTTCAAGGCTACAAGGAGATATGGCTAGTAAGAGCCCTCCTCATGAAAAGAAGTGTTGGGGAGTAAATGAGGTTACACAGAGAGTTATCACATTAAAATTTTGACAAATAAACCTTTTATATAAGTAATTTTGTGTACATTAAGGTCCAAATAAGTTTTGAGGGTTTTTAAGTAAAGTTACAATTCTCCATTAATAATGGCTAATTAGTTGCAGGTCTCTATGACTTATATAAATTGAAATAAAAGTGTCTTGATTAAATTTAATAATGATCAATAATTAATATATGTAACCTTAATACATTATCACAAATATTAGAAGATCCACAAAGAGCCTAAGGTGCCTAAATTAGCCTAAGACACCCATGCACATCACCACGCCAAAAGTTGCAGGCCTACCAAAGCTAATTCCAAGAAGAAATGGTGGATACAAAGGTTTAAAATGGTATAAAATGATCAAATAACATTATTTAAGGAGTATTTAGTAATAAAATAATCCATTTAAATCCGCAAGCAATTGTAGAGGAGCCAAACCCCTTGCAAGACTTAAGAAGCCTATACCCACTCACAAGTTACCAAACTAGTTTTTACCATAAGTGAAGATTTAACATAATGGAGATATATTTAAGGCATGATAAAGGTTTTAATGCTATCTATCAAGGTTACCAATCCTTTCCAAATCAAATTTTGGTGTTTTAAGCAAAAATGCACTCTCTCAGCCAAATATGCAACTAAGAGCTTGAGATGGATTTTTTTAGGATTAACACATGATTGAGAGGATAAATGGGAGGATTATATTTTTTTTAAAGTTTTATGGGGTTTTAATAAATACATTTAATTAATTTATTAAAAGTTATATTTCTACAACTTTATGAGCAATCACTAAGGAGTAAAACCTTTCGTAAACCCTCACAACTCAGTTTTGGGAGATGAATTGCATTTTTTGAGTTATTTTATGAAAAAATGTGGTGTGAGATATTATGGGGCATATATGAACTTTATACACCTTAATAAAAATTTTTAGTCAAAAAATGGATAAGTTTAAATTTACAAGTTTTAGAGTTTTAGCATGCACGTGGGGATAGTTAGAAAAGGTGTTTTTGAGAGTTTTAAAGGATTTCATGATACAAAAAAATATTTTAAAAAGTTTTAGGGGTCCTTTAAAGTCCCAATTAAAAAATAATGAGGTATTGATACGTCATAAATCTCAATATATGCCTAATTCTCTCTTCCTAGGTTTCTTGGTTCTCATTTTCTAAGTGTGTTGTAGGTCTAAATTAGTGATTCTAGATGGTTTTTATGGTTGAAAATGAAAAAAATGATTGGAATAGTTTTTATGGTACCTCTTGGTATTAATTAAAAAATATTTAAGTCTTTTTACCTCATAAAACTCAATAAAATGGTAAAACTCAGAGCTACACATGTTTAGAAATGAGACAAGGCAAGTTGAGGCAACCCCAAAAGAATCATATTTTGAGTTTTAATAAATTAAATGAATTTAAATTTTACATGAAGATATATGTTTATGTAATTTAAATTTTAAAAGTATTATAATTATTATATTTTACTTTAAGAAATAGAAAATGGCAAATTACAGGTCTGCTAAAGAAGCATTTCAAGGATTCTCACTTATTTGCTCACACACGGAGTTGGAATTGAGTGTTCCATTTTATAAGGAAAAAAATGATTTTATAATGTGTATAAATCATTTAAATGTTTTAATAAATCATAATACAATGAAAAATAATCGAAAACTGGCTCCATAAAAATAAAATAACTTCTAGGCAACTGTAAGGGCTTGAAGAGCTCAAGAGAGCACAAATATTGCATTATTAAGAGTTATACTTTGAATTAAGATATAAAGGTATAATAATACCTAAATAATTTTTATATGAAACTATGGGTCCTTACCAAGAGTTTATAGTGTGATTTTTTGAGCTAAAGGGTGAAGAACCCAAGGTTTCTAATGAGTTTATGATGTTTATAGGTCTAATGGAGGTTTCCACCATTGTTGCAGGTCTTGAGGGAGGCCTAAAAATTCATTTTAAACTTATATGAATGTTATGGATGTATATAAGTTTATACAAGTCAAAAAATGGCTACCATGGTGTCAATATGACCCTGAATGGGAGTTCTATAGCAACCAATGAAGAAAGGTTTGACCTTGAAGACCTCCATAAATGGAGTCTTAGAAATTACAAGTTTGGGAGTGCCTCAAGTGGTCTTGGAAACAAAAAATAACACCTTGAAGATTCATATTCATGTCCTCTAAACCTCTTATCAATCCAAAACAAGACTGAAATGGTGGTTATTAGTCCTCAAGAAGCCTTTTTAGGCTATGTTGTGAGCAAAGCTTCAAGTTACAGGTCTAATGGAGTTAAAAATGGTTGTAGAATTGTATTTTAGGTTATTGATCATAAATTGAGGTTAAATAAGGTAATAAAATTCACCCTAAAATTACACAAGCATTAAATTCTAAAGTGATAAGCATTCACAAAGTTGCTAAAGGCTGATATAAGGCCAAGGTGAAATGTGGTGTAGAAGGCAAGTGGGAAAGTTGAGGGAGTTGAAGGGCTTGTGAAAGAAAGTGGGGAATTCAAGGAGATTATAGAATTTGAATTCTTTTTTCATTTAGTGGATTATGACCTTACTCAAGTCATCAAGGTTTTAGACCTTAAGAGCCTTTTCTAGGCCAATGGGAGGAAAAAGAGGCATTTTGAGGTAAAAAAGAACTTAAAGTGAAAGTAAGGGTGAGTCTCAAGGAGTAAAATATATCTAAGAATGTATAAACCTCTACATTACATGTTGAATGGATAAAATATGGTGGTTGAAGCACATTTATTGAAGATCGAAAGATTTCTCCTCCTTCTCTTTTCTTCTATACATCTCTAATTTTCTTCTCATTATAAAATATAATCTCATTTGAAAAGGAAAAATCCTATCAATTTTTTTAATAAAAGACCTTTTAAGAAATTATATCATCTATTTTAACTATCTCTTTTATTACACTTTATTTTCTAAATAGTTTATGCATGAATGTCTTGTGAAGAGGTCTTCTTCTTTGATGTTTGTCCTCTCTTTCTTTCCCTTTTGTAAGTGGTTTAAGGTGTTTGTAAGTCTGATTTTGTGTTATTTCAATCATAGGTGGGGTTATAATGTGAGTTTTACCATTCCTCTATGCTTTACCCTTGTCTAGGATTCCTTACTTAGAATCATTTATGTAAAACTAACTAGTGTAAAATATTGTGTGAGTGAGAGATATTTGAGCTACCCTTGTTTTTGTTTTAGAGCAATAGGAGTGTATTTTAATTTGGTGCATCACCATTTTTATAATTTTAGTCATTATTTGTAGCTCTTCTACCCCTTTCATAAGAAAAATTAGTAGTTTAGATGATCTACCAAGAGGTACTAGCCTTTTCTAGAGGTTCAACCCCATCATAGGATACTCATAACCTAGAGTTGATCCCATTGTGTGGATATGAGTGAAATATCTTAAAAAAACATCTCATAGGGTGAAAATACATGCCATACCAAGTTTTGGTATGCTGTATGGGACATATTTGAGGAATATTGATCAGGATTAATGCTATTTTTGATTGATTTGCAATAGCTATAGCAGCTACACTCTCAACATATGAAAACTCCATTGAACACTTAGCTTTTTGGTGATAGAATGGTGCCTATCTTTCATCCAAATGTTACTACAAGTTAAAATTCTAGGGTTATTACTTTTGAATTTTTTGAATTACCTTTTAACTCAAAAAGAAGATTTAGGTTTTCTAACAATCATCCATACTTGAGAAGCTTCTCTCCTTAGCCAATTTGTAAGTTTACCTCTGCTAAAAGATCCTTATTATCTCTTTTCATTATCGTGGATGCCCCTAGAGCCTTACATTTTGTGTCTTTAAATGGTAAAATTACTTTGGATATTAACCAATATGATCTTATCATAGTGTTAGACCTTAAGAGTGTGCCATACTACTCATGAGATAACTCTACAACTCCTTCTGAGCACATAAGAGATAACTAATTTTTGCAACATCCATAACATCATTGAAGAGAGCATAACTATCAAGTTGTTGGCAATATAGTTTAAAGGAAAAGACTTGTATTGGTATAGGAACCTAAATCCTAATTCCATCATAACATGGGACTAGTTAGGGGATGCTTTATGCATGAGGTTTGGAGATAAGAGTGACAAATTGTCACTAACAAAGCAGTTGACAACAATCAAGAGAGTTCCTCAAGAGGTCATGCAGGACTTTAAAAATAGGTTTTATAAAACATGGGACAAGATTATAATATGTGTCAATCCCATTCCTAACTATTATTTTATGTATTATCTAAGGACCCTTAATAGTGACATTGTAGTTATAATACAGTCAATGGGGGGAAGCACATTACTTAATGCTTATGAGGTAGAAATTGGGGCAAAGAACAACCTGATACAAGATGGAAAGCTCATACCTATGCCTCCTATACCTCTATTCCTTGAGATTCAACCATATCATTATATTATTCCTCATCTTTCTACCATTCCTCCCTTGCCAACACTTGCTACCATACCTGCACTGAGACAAGACAAAGCTTCAACTAGTCAGTATAGTGAACTCCAAGAACTCAAGAAAATGTTCCAAACATTTAGAAATGAGTTATTGAATGTTAAGAGGAAACAAAATCATTTTAATATGCCATACCAACCCCCATATCAAACTAAACAACCATATCAAGCCAATAGGCCACCCTTCAAGGCTAATTCTCAAGGGCAAGGGCTACACACCAATGCTAAACTAAGTAACAACTACAATCCTATTGCTATAAGTACTTCGAGGAACATGGTACCTATTTGAAAAAACCTTGAATAAGAAGGTGAGTGTTCTCTATCTTATAATTGATCTTACATTCATGTTATCACCCCAAATATAGAGTTCAACCAAGGCTTTAATGAGCAATGATAGCATGGTGCTAGTTATGGGTTCAACCAAGCTTTAATGGCCTATGATGACTAAACCAAAATATCATCAATAAGTCCAAGGGGATAATGAGAGACAAAATTAGTTGGATGCTACATTGGTGAACTACCAATTGGAGGAGTGTTAAGATTTCAATTAACAAGTTAGTACTAACCTGCAAACATTTCTATGGTAGCCAACACAAGGTTCCATAGAAAGAACCTATAGGGAAACCAAGAAGTAGTCAAGGGGTTTTATACTACTCCTCCATTATTGTCAAATCAAAATGAGCCTAATGTAGCTCCAAAATCTCAAACAACCTAGAATAATCATAACCAAGGAGGTAATTTTATACCTCAAAGTTCACAATTACAAAATAGTATTGTGGCTCCAAAAGCACAAGTGAAGGTTGGTGGTGCACACATAAACATTTTTGAGTAAATGAAGAATCCAAATTTGAGTGTCCATATGTGGGAAACGATTTCTATACTTGATCAAGTGTATCTTCTCCAAGAAGGCTTGTAAAAAATCAATGTTTTAGAGAAACCACCAAGCAAGGAGAATGTGGTCCTCACTAATGCAATCAAAACCAATGAAGGGAAATCAAACCTCCTCCCTTTTAAATTTATTTAACAATTGGTAACTGCTTAGTAGACAATTACATGGTAGACAATGGGGCAAACACTTTAGTGATGCCTAAATAAATAGTAGATCAACTTGGTTTGAAATATGAACCCTTTTCTAAAGGCATATTACAACTTGATATATCTTTTATGAAACCATTTGGTATTATTAGAGGTCTAAATTTAGACCTCTATGCTTGTCCTAATGTTTAGTGGCATAAGATGTGGTTATTCTAGTGGTACCACCCCATTTTTTTCTATGCCTATCTAGAGACTTCACCACCAAAATTGGGGGTTAAATTAGTCCTATATGGAATTTAGGACAAGGTATGGAACCAATTACAAAGTTTCACATTGAGCCTTATGAAACAAGCAAACCAAATATCAACTACACAATCCTAGATGAGGAAGACCACCCTATTGGTCAAGAGATAGAAATTCATTTTGAGGTGATACCTGATGTCTTATTGGATGAGTTATCAAATGAGAATCAACAAATTTACCCTTTGGGAGGCATTGAATAAATAGATATGGGAGTGTAATGCTTGCACGAAGAGAATGAGTTTATACCATCCCTTACTAGGCTAGAAGAGGAAACTAATAGAATATGTAAAATGTTTTTTATGGATCAGGGAGAAAATATGGAGTTGGGTTAGGTTTTATGCTGGTCTTTCCCTCTAATGATAAGTACTATTTATCTTATAGTTTTAATTTTAACTATTATTACAATGCAACGAAATATGAAGGCCTTATTCATGGCCTTCAATGGGCTAAAAAGAGGAAAATCAAGAAATTAAAAGTATATGGAGATAATGAACTCATTATCGATCAAGTAATAAGCCAAAATACAACCAAGAACCCCTTTATAAAGTCTTATAAGCATAGGGTATAGGTTCTATTAGAGGATTTTGAAGCCTTCAAAATCTAGAGTGTGCCTAAAGAGAATAACAAGCTTGCAAATATATTAGCATTAGTGGGGGCCTACTTTGATATACCAGCTGAGTTGAGTAAATAAAAAAATACATCACATGTTAATGTGGTTTCTAGACCATCCATTCCTAAAAATAAATCCAATTGGCATATTTTTGACAATGACAAGTGGATTTCCTGCTTCTTGTAACAAGAGGTTGAATTTTCATCTTCAAATTAGAGCAAGTTACAAAATCAATATGGAGATCGGATTATCCAATTAAAATCAAACTCATAAAGGGACTGGTCACCCTTGAGAGCATATTCCATGAGGGATATTTCATGAGGAAGTACAAGGTAGGGATGTAAATAAGTGAAGATAACCATTAGAGAGTTCTCATCTTCTAGGATAAACTTATCAAGCAAGGTTAATATTGAGGCTAAGAAAGTTGCATTCATTACACTTTATAGGGAGTTTATAGATGTGTTTGTTTGGGAGTACATTGATATTATGGGTTTTGACCCTCAGCTTTCTCAACACACCATTGAATTAGATGTAAATGTGAAGCCTGTAAGGTAGAAGTAGAGGCCTATCAATCCCAAGGTAGGGGTGCTCATGAGAAGAGAGTTGCCTAAGCTTATTTTTTCAAATAGATTAAACACTCTTCATGGGTGGCCAACCTAGTAACTATAGGGAAGAAAAGTGGTGAGATTTGATTGTGTGTTGACTTTAAGGATTTGAACAAGGTCTCCTTGAAGCATTACTAACCTTTGACATCCATGGAGCAACTCCTCCATTGGTTCATACAATTTCTCTCTTGGATGGGTATTTAGGTTACAATCGGTTGTTATTCAAGGAGGAAGACCAATACAAGACAACTTCACCACTAAGTAAGGTACTTATGTTTACAATAAGATGTCTTTTGGTGTTTCCAATGCTGGTTCCACATTCTAAAGAGCCATTGACATGGATTTATAGGGTCTACTTAAACATATGGTGCTTGTGTACTTAGTTGATATCACAGTTTTCTCCAAGAAGGCAAGTGACCACTTAGACCATTTAAGGCGCATATTTGAGAGGTTTAGGGAGTTTGGGATCTCCTTGAACCCATAAAAGTGTGTTTTTTATATTCATGAAGGCAAACTATTGGGGCATGTTGTCTCTAAAATAGGACTAGCCATTGACCTTGAGAGGATAAGTGTCATCTTGGCCTTGTCTTTGCCTCAACACAAAAAAGGACTTCAAAGCTTCCTCAGGAAGATAAATTTTGTGAGAAGATTCATACCTGATTTTGCACATTTTTTCAATCCTATAACAATAATGTTGAAGAATAATCAAGTCTTCTCTTGGTAAAAATAAGGCAAGGTAGGTTTTGAGGCTATCAATTTAGCCATTTCACAAGCACCAACTCTCTTAAATCTTGATTTTTCAAGAGATTTCTATCTATATGTCTTTGCTAATATGGAAAACATATCAACGATATTCATGCAATAGAATCAGGAGGGTCTTGAGAAACCCATAGATTTCTTCAGTTAGGGAATTAAAGGCTATGAATAGAGGTATAAGTTTTTTGAAAAGCAAGTTCTAGCTATTATGTGATCATTGAAAAAATTTAGGCTTCTTGTGTCAAACAATAGGATTCATATCATGGTTTCCCATGTAGGTTTGAGAGATTTCCCCTTCAGTAGAGATATAAATGAGAAGAGGGATAGTTGGATCATTAGAGTTATGGAGTATGATGTTAAGATCAAGGTTACTAAGCTAGTGAGAGGTAAAGGTTTGTGTGAGCACTTGGTTGCTGACCTACAAGAAGAAAAAGAGACTAGTCTAGTGATGCCAGATGACTTGCAAGCAACTAAACCTATACCCTCCATTGATTGGATGTAAAACATGATTAGATTATTAATGATAGGTGAGTGTCCTCAAGGTATGGATAAGACTAAAAGAATATACTTCATAATTTAATCTATGCCTTATGCCTTAGTTGATGGGGTACTATTCAAGAAACACCTTAATGGAGTGTTGCTCAGGTACATAGAGGTTGATCAGGTAAATAAACTCTTAGATTAGTTCCATGATGGACCTACAGGAGGTCACTTTGTTCTAATGAAAATAACAACAAAAATCATGAGGGCTAGTTATTATTGGCCCAATATTTTCAAATATGCCTACACATGGATTAGGAAGTGCCAAAAGTGTGCTCTTTTTAATGGTAAACAAAGACTAACAACCCATATTTTTAACCCCATTCAAGTAGAGTATCCCTCCATGAAATGGGGTTTTGAGTTCATAGGTATGATAAACCCACCTTCTAGTGAAGGGCACAAGTGGATACTCACTGCCACTAACTACTTCACTAGGCTGGTGGATGCTATTACTTTAAATGAGGCTAACAAGACAATAGTGTTGGATTTATATGATAGCATTACAACAAGGTTTGGGGTACCAACCTCTATCATCTCAGATAATGAATTTTGCATATGTTGGCATGAAAACAATTGAATGGGCTCTTCACCTAGGTATCTACCTTAGCACATCATCCAACTACTACCCCCATGCCAATGGGCTTGTTGAATCAACAAACAAGTACTTGATTAGGATAATAAAGAGGACCATGGAGGAGAACTAGAGAGTATGACATACCAAACTAAAAACAACCTTGTGGGATGATAGGGTGACTCCCAAGAGTGCCATTGGCAACTCACCATTTATCCTTATGTATGGAAGAGAGGCAAAGTTGACCATATTTCTTGAATTACCAACTTTAGAGCTAGATCATCAACTTGAGTTGATAAAAATGAACCCATGGGTGTGATAATGGCATAACTCATGGAGATTGAAGAAATAAGAGACCTTGCAATGAAGACAGTGGAATAACATCAATTTCAAGTCAAGAAGACTGTTAACAAGAGAGTCATTATAAGAGACTTTAAGGTGATATAGTCTTGAAGTTGGATGCTAATAAGGCCAAACTAGGAAACCATACAAAGTTTGATAGTTTATGGAGTTGACCCTAATTGATTCATGGATGCAAACAATATAATGCCTTTTAGCTTGCCAAACTTGATGGAAAGGTACTACCCATCCCAATCAATGGGATTCATTTAAAGCCTTGTTATTAGAAGCAGATTATAGCCATTATATATATTGGATTAGATGTTATTTTCCTCTAAGTGCTTCATGCACATCCTCTTCTATTGTGTTTTTCCCTTCCCTAAGTGGTTTGAGCACATTTTTATTTATTTTTCTTGTTGTTCTTTCTATTTTGAGAATTTATTTTAGAGGTTGGCAACCATGTTCTCAGTTGAAGAAGATTTTTGGGACTTCATAAACCTAATGGATAGGCTAAGACAACTAGTCTATTGCATAGACATGCATGCAATACTAAGAGGTCTCTATAAATGTTGGAAAAAATTAGCCTACATATAAAAATTCTGCCTAAATGGACTATGAAATTCTCCTAAGCCATTTAAGGACTCTTTTTGCCTTAATGACTAGTCTTTTTCTAGTCATAACTTGATGATGTAGTGCACTATCTTGGAAGGTCTTGGCATGGTGTTATGAACTATCTCAGGATACTATTATAGTGGGTGATCCAATTATGGAGAGAAAAGAACATTTTATTGGAATACATAAATGTCTTTTCACTCTTTTGAAACATTTTAGCAAGGTTTATGCTAAATTTAGAAACTTTAAGGTAAAGGCCTAGAAATGGGTTTTTAGGATCTAAGTGAAGGATATAACTAGTTTCTAAGGTGTTTTAGCATATAATTCCATGAATGAGAGAGAAGAAAAGGTGATCAAAAAATTAGAGCTTTAAAAAAGTCAAAAATGGGGTCTTATGGAGCCAAATTGTCCAAAACACACCAAAAGTGCATTAGATGACTTTAAGAGCCTTCAAATAGAAAATTTTAAGTGAAAGTTGCATTTTTTAAAGAATTCAAATGGGTTTTGAATTCCTCCACCTAATTTTTGAGAATTTAACCCCTTCAAACATGTTAGAGACCATTTAAATTCATTTGGAGTGGAGGAGATATGTTTGAGTGAAGAAGGATGCAGTTTTGGCCTTTTTAGAGACATGATTGGATAAGCTTTTATGTGTTTTGATTAGTAAAATATCTTGATTTTCTTTGTCAATAATATAAGGTGCCTGTAATGGCCTCCCCAAGGAATTTTAAATTATTTTTAGGTGTGAAGATCATCATAAATATAAATTTAAGCCCTTAGCCTATGTTGCCCAAGCTTGAAAGAGGGCCTTTAATGAGGTTTCTACCTAGTTCCACTCCCCTATAGGTATATGGGAGGTTTGTATGGTTGTTTAAAGTACCATAAACATCACACACCATCCTCAAGATTTTTTAATCCATTATTAGAGGTACTCTAGTTCGTCACCCTCTCAGGCCTATGTATTTGCCATGCCTAACATCTAAACATTTCTTGGTTTGCACATGTGAATGAGGTTTTAGACCTCCAAATTTGGTATACAATAGCACAATAGTCCCCCTAAAGTGAATCAAACACTTTCATGAGGTTTCCCATATGTGGGAGCTCAAAAAGGCCAAAATTTAGTCTTGGAACTCACAAACCTAAAAGAGGCATAATTGGAGAGAGAAAAGGGTGGAGTAAAAATGTTTAACTTGGGTTTATGATTATAAAATTATGCACATAGTAGTAAGGGCCAAATGGGTACTCAAAAATATGTTTGATTTATTGACTTCACCTTTGGATTATTCTAGACAAGGAGTTTTGAATGATTTTAGGGTTATAAAGAGATAGGGCTAGTAAGATCCCCAAGCATGAAATGAAGTGTTGGGGAGTGAATGAGGTTCTAAATAGAGTTGGAATAGTCCAATTATGAAAAATAAACATTTTAGACAAGGAATGTTGCATACATGAAGTTCTAAATGAGTTTTGAGGGTTTTTGAGTAAATTTACCATTCTTCATTAATGGTGAATATATGACATTTATACACCTTTATCAATCAAAATTTTTAGGCAAAAAATGGAGAAGTTTAAATTTGCAAGTTTTAGGGTTTTCTCATGCAAGTGGGGATAGTCAAAAAGGTGTTTTTGAGACTTTTAAGGGATTGGATGATACAAAATAATGATTTTAATAGTTTTAAGGGTCATTGAAATTAAAAATTAAAAAATAATTAGGTATTTATACCTCATAAATCTCAATATATGCCTAATTCTCTCTTCCTAGGTTTCTTGGTTCTCATTTTTTGAGTGTGTTGCAGGTTTAAATTGGTGATTCTGATGGTTTTTATGGTTGAAAATGCACAAAAAATGATTTAAATAGTTTTAATGGTCCCTATTGGTATTAATTAAGTTTTTTTAAGTATTTTTATCTCATAAAACTCAAGAAAATGGCAAAATGCAAAGCTACACATGTTCAAAAATGAGACAAGGCAAGTTCAGGCAACGCCAAAAGATATATATTTTGAGTTATACTAAATTAAATGAATTAAAATTTGACATGAATGTATGTTTTTATGTCCTTGAAGTTTTAAAGTATTTTAATTCCTATATTATACTTTAGGAAAGAGAAAATGGCAAATTATAGGTCTGTTAAAGAAGCATTTGAAGGATTCTCACTTATTTGCTCACACATGGAGTTGGAATTGAGTGTTCCAGGTATTTTCAAAGGAAAAAAATGATTTTATAATGTGTATACATAATTTAAAGGTCTGAATAAATCATAATACAATGAAAACCAATCCAAAATTGGCTCCGTGAAAAGAAAATCACTTTTCAGGCAACTGTATTGGCTTGGAGAGCTCAAGAGAGCACAAAAATTGCCTTTTTAAGAGTTATACTTAGATTTAAGAGCTAAAATTTTGTGTTGAGGTATAATAATACATAAATAATTTTAATATGGAAATATGGGTCCTTAAAAAAATTTTATAGGGTGATTTTTTGAGCTAAAAGGTGAAGAATCCAACGTTTCTAATGAGTTTGTGATGTTTATAGGTCTAATGGAGGTTTCCACCATTGTTACAGTTCTTGAGGGAGGCCTAAAAATTTATTTTAATAATTATATGAATGGTATGGATATTTATAAGTCTTATACAGGTCCAAAAATGGCTACCATGGTGTCAAGATGACCCTAAATGGGAGTTCTATATCAACCAATGAAGAAAGGTTTGAGCTTGAAGAACTCCATAAATGAAGTATCAAAAATTGTAGGTTTGGGAGTGCCTCAAGTGGTATTGGAAACAGAAAATAACACCTTTAAGATGCATATTAAGGTCCTCTAAACCTCTTATAAATCCCAAAAAATATTGAAATGGTGGTTATTAGTCCTCAAGAAGCCTTTCTAGGCTATGTTGTGAGCAAAGCTTTAAGTTGCAAGTCTAATGGAGTTAGAAATGGTTGTAGAATTTTATTTCAGGTCATTGATTATAAATGGAGGTTAAATAAGGTAATAAAAGGCACCCTCAAATTACACAATCATTAAATGCTAAAGTGATAAGCCTTGACAAAGATGCTAAAGGCTTATACAAGGCCAAGGTGAAATGTGGTGTAGAAGGCAAGTGGTAAAGTTGAGGAAGTAGAATGGATTGTGAAGGAAAGTGGGGAATTTAAGGAGGTTATATAATTTTAAGACTTTCTTTATGTAGTAGATGATGACATCACTCAATTCATCATGGTTTTAAACCTTAAGAGCCTTTTCTAGGCTAATGAGAGGAAAAAGAGGCATTTTGAGGTAAAAAAGAGCTTAAAGTGCAAGTAAGGGTGAGTCTCATGGAGAAAAAGATAGAAAGGATGGTATAAACCTCTCAATTATATGTTGGATGGCTAAAATATGGTGGTTGAAGCACATTTATTGAATATCAAAAGATTTATCTTCTTCCTTCTCTTCTCTTTTATATATCTTTGATTTTCTTCTCATTATAACATATACTCTCATTTGAAAAGGCAAAATATTGTAAAAATTTGTAAGAAACAACCTTTGAAGAAATAATATAATCTATTTTACCTATCTCTTTGACTGCACTTTGTGTTCTAGATAGTTTTTGCATGACTGCCTTGTGAAGAGGTCTTCTTCCTTGATGTTTGTCCTCTCTTTCTTGCCCTTTTATAAATGGTTTAAGGTGTTTTTAGGTCTGATTTTTTGTTATTTAAGTCATATGTGGGGTTATAGTGTGATTTTTACCATTATTCTTGCTTTACCCTTGTCTAGGATTCCTTACTTAGAATCATTTATGCAAAACAAGCTAGTGTAAGAGATTATGTGAGTAAGAGATCTTTGAGCTACCCTTGTGTTTATTTTAGAGAAATAGGAGTGTATTTTAATTTTTTGCATAACCATTTTTATTATTTTAGTCATTTTATGTAGCTCTTATACCCATTTTTCAATTAAAAATAGTAGTTTAGATGATCTACCAAGAGGAACTAGCCTTCTAGAGGTTCAACTCCATCATAGGATACCCATAGCCCGGGGTTGATACTATTGTGTGGCTAGTAGTGAGAGAGCCTAAAGAACCCTCTCATAGGGTTAAATTCTTTGACATAAATTTTTTTGGTATGCTTGATGGGAATATGTGAAGAAGATTGATTAGGATTAATGCTAGTTTTGATCCATTTGTAGTAGCTATAACATCTGCACTCTAAGTATCTTGTAACTCTAATAAACACTTAGCTTTATAGTGGTAGAATGGTACATATATTTCATGCCAAATGTGAATAAAATTTCAAATAATATGGGTATTCATTTTGAATTTTTTGAATTACCTTTTAACTGCGCAAGAAGATTGAGGTTTGCTAATAATCATCCATACTTGAGAAGTTTCCCTCCTAAGCCAATTTACAAGTTTACCTCTGCTAGAAGATCCTTATTAGCTCCTTTGATTAACATGGATGACCATAGAGCCTTAAATTTTATGTATTTAAATGTGAAAAGTCATTTGGATCTTAACTAGTATGATCTTATCCTAGTGGTATCCCTTAAGAGTGTGCCTTACTACTCAGGAGATAGCTCTACAACTCCTAAACACATCAGAGACATAGCTAATTTTTACATCCATAATATCATTGAAGAGAATGTAACTATTAGGTTGTTGGACATATATTTCAAAGGAAAAAACTTGGATTGGTATAGTAACCTAAATACTAATTCCATAATATCATGGGACTAGTTAAGGAATGCTTTATGCATGAGGTTTGAAGATAAGAGTGACAACTTGTCACTAACAGAGTAGTTGACAACAATCAAGAGAATTCCTCAAGAGGTCATCCATGAATTTAATAATAGGTGTTAGAAAACATGGGAAAATATTATAATACTTTTTAATCCCATTCATAACTATGATTTCATCTATTATCTAAGGACCCTCAATAGTGACATTGCAGTTATAATACAGTCAATGGGGGGAAGCACATTACTTGATGCTTATGAGGTAGCAATCAAGGCAAATAAAAACCTAATACAAGATGTAAAGCTCATACCTATGCCTCATATACATTTTTAACTTAAGATTAAAATATTTAATGCTATTGTTCCTCCTCTTTCTTCCATTTGTCCTTTGTCAGCACTTGCTACCATACCTGCACTGAGACATGACAAAGCTTCAACTAGTTAGTATAATGAACAACAACTCAAAAAAATGTTCCAAACATTTATAAATGAGTTAGTGAATGTTAAGAGGAGATAATATCAGTTTAATAGACCATACCAGCCCCCATATCAACCTCAATAACCCTATCAATCCAATATGCCACCCTTCATGGCTAATTCTCAAGGGCAAAGGCTGCTCACTTATGCTCAACCAAGTAACAACTACAATCCTAATGCTATAAGTACTTATAGGACCATGGTTCCTATTCAGAAAAACCTTTAATGAGAAGGAAAGTATTATATACTTTGGAATTTATATTACATTCATGTTATCACCCCAAATGCAGAGTTCAACCAAGGCTTTAATGAGCAATGGCAACAGGGTGCTAGTTATGGGTTCAACCAAGCTTTAATGGCATAAAATGTAAAAGTGCCTATGATGACTAAACTAAAAGAGTATCAATAAGGCCAAGGGGATAATTATAGACAAAATTATTTTGATGATACATTGGTGAACTACCAACTGGAGGATTGTTATGTTTTCAATCAATAAGTTAGTACTAACCAAACAAACATTCCTATTGTAGCCAACATAATGTTTAAGAGAAGGAACATAGAGGGAAACCAAGAAGTATTTAAGGGGTTTTAGACTCCTTTTACATTTTTTTCAAATATAGATGAGCCTAATGTAGCTAAAAAATCTCAAATAACCTAGAATAATCATAACCAAGGAGGTACTTTTATACCTCAAAGTTCACAAGTACAAAGCACTATTATGGATCCCAAAGCACAAATGAAGGTTGGTGGTGCACACAACAACATTGTTGAGTAAATAAATAATCCAAATGTGAGTGTCCCTATGTGGGAAATGATTTATATACTTGATCAAATGTATCTTCTCCAAGAAGGCTTGTCAAAGATCAATGTTTCAGAGAAGTCACCAAGTAAGGAGAATGTGGTCCTCACTAACGCAATCAAAACCAATGAAGGGAAATCAAAACTCCTCCCTTATAAATTTATTTGATAATTGGTAACTCCTTGGTACACAAATTCATGGTGGATAGTGGGGCAAACACTTTAGTGATCCCTAAATAAATAATAGATCAACTTGGTTTGAAATATGAACCCCTCTCTAAAGGGGTATTATAACTTGATATATTTTTTACTAAACCATCTGATATTATCAGAGGTCTAAATTAAAACCTATATGATTGTCTTAATGTTTTAGTGGCCTAAGATGTGGTTGTTCTATAGGTACCACCCCATTTTGTTATATTCTTATCTAAAGACTTCACTACCAAAATTGGGGTTTACCTAGTAACAGATTAGTCCTATATGGCATTTAAGACAAGGTATGGAATTAATTACAAAGTTTCACATTGATACTTATGAAATAAGCAACCCAAATATCAATTTCACAATCTTGGATGAGGAATACCACCCTATTGGTCAATATATAGACATTCATGTTGAGGTGATACCTGATGTCTTATTAGATGAGTTATCAAATGAAAATCAATAACTTGATCCTTTGGGAGACATTGAAGAAATAGATAAGGGAGTCTAATACTTGCACGAAGAGAATGAGTTTATACCATCCCTTACTGGGCCACAAGAGGAGACTAATGGAATATGTAAAATATTTTTTAATGGATCAAGGAGCAAACATGGATTTGGGTCAAGTGTTATGTTGGTCTTTATGTTTAATGATAAGTACTATTTAGCTTATAGGTTTAAGTTTAGCTATTATTGCAATGCACTTGAATATGAAGGCCTTATTCATGGCTTTCAATGGGATAGAAAGTGGAAAATAAAGAAATTACAAGTATATGGAGATAATGAACTCATTATCAATCAGGCAAGAAGCCAAACTATAACCAAGAACCCCTTTATGAAGTCTTACAAGCATAGGGTGTAGGATCTATTAGAGTATTTTGAAGCCTTCAACATCCAGAGTGTCCCTAAAGAGAACAACAAGCTTACACATAGATTAACATTAATGGGGGCCCAATTTGATATACCAATTGAGTTGACTAAATCAAAAAATAAGTCACATGTTAAGGTGGTTTCTAGACCATCCATTCCTGACAATAAATTGAATTGGAATTTTTTTGATAATGACAAGAGGATTGACTACTTCTTGAAAAAAGAGGTTCAATTTCATCTTCAAATTAGATCAAGTTACAAAATCACTATGGAGATCATATTTTGCAATTGAAATCAAACAAACTCACTAAGGGGCTGGTTACCCTTGAGAGCATATTTCATGAGGAAGGACAAGGTAGGCATGTATACTAGTGAAGAGAACCATTAAAGAGTTCTCATCTTCTAAGATAAACTTATCAAGCTTGGGAAGGTTAATACTGAGGTTAAAAAAGTTGCATTCATTGCAATTTTTATGGAGTTTATAGATGTGTTTTCTTGGGAGTACATTGATCTTAGGGGTTTTTACCCTCAGCTTTCTCAACACACCATTGAATTAGATGCAAATTAAAAGATGGTAAGGAAAAATAAGATGCCTATCAATCCCAAGGTAGGGGTACTCATGAGGAGAGAGTTGACTAAGCTTATTTTGTCAAATAGATTAAATACTCCTCATGGGTGGCTAACCTGGTAACTATAATGAATAAAAGTGGTGAGTTTAGGTTGTGTGTTGACTTTATGGATTTGAAAAAGGTGTCCTTAAAGAATCACCATCCCTTTCCATCCATGGAGTAGCTCCTCCACTGGTTCATAAAATTTCTCTCTCTTAGATGGGTATTTAGGTTACAATCAGGTGCTAGTAAAGGAGGAAGACCAGTAAAAGACAACTTCACCACTAAGTAGGGTACTTATGCTCACAATAAGATGTATTTTGGTCTTTCCAATGCTGGTACCACATTATAGAGAGACATGGACATGGATTTATAGGGCCTACTTAAACATATGGTGCTTATGTACTTAGATGATATCACAGTTTTCTCCAAGAAGGAAAGTGACCACTTAGACCATTTAAGGCTCATATTTGAGAGGTTTAGGGAGTTTGGGATCTCCTTGAACCCTAAAAAGTGTGTGTTTTCTATTTATAAAGGCAAACTATTGGGGCATGTTATCTCTAAAATAGGACTAACCATTGATCGTGAGAGGATAAGTGTCATCTTGGCCTTATCTTTGCCTTTACATAGGAAATTACTTCAAAGATTCCTTAGGAAGATAATTTTTGTGAGAAGATTCATACCTAATTTTTCACATTTGTTCAAGCCTATAAAAACAATTTTGAATAAGAATCAAGTATTTTCCTAGTAAAAAGAAGGCAAAGTAGGTTTTGAGGCTATCAAGTTAGCCATTGCACGAGCACCAAATCTCCTGAATCTTGATTTTTCAAGAGATTTCTATCTATATGCCTTTGCTAATGTGGACAACATATTAGCTATGCTCATGCAATAGAATCAGGAGGGTCTTGAGTATCTCATAGCTTTCTTCAATTATGGACTTGAAGGTTATGAAGAGATGTATAAATTTTTTGAAAATAAAGTTCTAGCTATTGTGAGATAATTAAAAAAATTTAGGCCTATGGTGTTAAACAATAAGATTCATCTCATGGTATCCCATGCAGGTGTGAGATATTTCCTCTTGAGTAGAGATATAAATGAGAAGAGGGATAGTTGGATCACTAGAGTCATAGAATATGATTTTAAGATTAAGGTTACTAAGTTATTGAGAGGTAAAGGTTTGTGTGAGCACTTGGTTGCTAACCTATAAGATGAAAAAGCGACTACTCTAGTGATTCTAGATGGCCTGTAAGCAGCTACGCCTATACCCTCCACTGATTAGATGCAAAACATGATTAGATAATTAATGATAGGTGAGTGTCTTCAAGGTATGGATAGGATTAAAAGAATTTACTTTATGATTAAATCCATAATTTATGCCTTAGTTGATGGGGTACTATTAAGGACAGACCTCAATGGAGTTTTGATTAGGTGCATAGAGGTTGATCAGGTAAATAGACTCTTAGAGCATTTCCATGATGGACTTGCAGGAGGTCATTTTTCTCCAAGGACAACAACAACAAAAATCATGAGGGCTGGTTATTATTGGCCTAACATTTTCAAAGATGCCTACACATGGATTAAGAAGTGCCAAAAGTGTGCTCTTTTTAGTGGTAAATAAAGGCTAACAACCATTCCTTTTAACCCCTTTCAAGTAGAGTATCCCTTCATGCAGTGGGGTTTTGAGTTCATAGGTATGATAAACCCACCTTCTAGTGAAGGGCATAAGTGGATACTCACTACCACTGACTACTTCACTAGGTTGGTGGAGGCTATTACTTTAAAAGAGGCTAATGAGATAACAATGTTGGATTTATATGATAGAATTGAAATAAGGTTTGTGGTACCACCCATTATAATATTAGATAATGCCTTTTGCATATGTTGGCATGAAAATATTGAATGGGCTCTTCAACTGGGCATCTACCTTAGCACATCATCTAACTATTAGCCCCAGGGCAATGGGCTTGCTGAATCAACAAACAAGTACTTTATTAGGATAATAAAGAGGACCATGGAGGAGAACTAGAGAGTATTCATTACCAAGCTAAGACTATGCAATATTCCCAAGCCATTTAGTGAATCCTTTTGCCTTAATGACTAGTCATTTTCTAGTCATAACTTGATGATGCAGTGCGCCATCTTGGAGGGTCTTGGCATGTTGTTGTGAACTATATTAGGATACTATTGTAGTGGGTGATCCAATTATGGAGAAATAAGAACATTTTATTGGAAGACATCAATATCCTTGCACTCTTTTAAAAAAATTTAACAAGATTTATGGTAAATTTGGAAACTTTAAGGTAAAGGCTTAGAAATTGGTTTTTAGGATCTAAGTGAAGGATATAACTAGTTTATAAGGTGTTTTAGCATATAATTCCATTCATGAGAGAGAATACAAGGTGATTAACTGATTATAGCTTTCAAAAAGTCAAAAATGGGGTCTTATGGAGCCAAATTGCCCAAAACACACCAAAAGTGCATTAGATGACTTTAAGAGCCTTCAGCTAGAAAATTTTAAGTGAAAGTTGGGTTTTTTAAAGAATTAAAATGGGTTTTGAATTAATCAACCTCATTTTTGAGAATTTAATCCCTTCTAACATGTTTGAGACCATTTCAATTCATTTGGAGTGGAGGAGAGATGTTTGAGTGAAGAAGTATGCAATTTTGGCCTTCTTAGAGACATGATTGAATATGATTTTGTGGGTTTTGATTAGTTAAATATATTTATTGTATTTGTAAATAATATAATGTGTCTATAATTACCTCCCAAAGGACTTTTAAATTATTTTTAGGTGTGAATATCATCATAAATACAAATTTAAGCCCTTAGCCTATGATGCCCAAGCTTGAAAGAGTGCCTTTAATGAGGTTTCTACCTAGTTCCACTCCCCTATAGGTATATGGGAGGTTTTTATGGTTGTTTCAAGTCCCATACATCATCACACACCCTCAACAAGAGTTTATAATCCATTATCAGAGGTGCTCTAGTTCATCATCCTCTCAGGCCTATGCATTTGCCATGCCCCACATCTAAACATTTCTTGGTTTTCACATGTGAACAAGGTTATATACCTCCAAATTTGGTATAAAATTTTAAAATAGTCCCTAAAAAGTTAATCAAAATTCTTTATGAGGTTTCCCTCGCGTGGGAGCTCAAAAAGTCCAAAATTCAATCTTGGAGCTCACAAACCTAAAACAGGCCTAATTAGAGAGAGAAAAGGGTGGAGTAAACATGTTTACCTTGGGTTTGTGATGATAAAATGGTGAAAATAGTAGTAAGGGCCAAATGGGTATTCAAAACTATGTTTGGTTTATTGACTTCACGTTTGGATTATTTTAGACAAGGAGTTTTACATGATTTTAGGGCTATAAAGAGATAGGGCTAGTAAGAGCCTCAAGCATGAAATAAAGTGTTGGAGAGTGAATGAGGTGCCAAAGAGAGTTTTAAAAGTCCAATTATTAAAAATAAACCTTTGATACAAGGAATATTGTGTACATGAAGGTCCAAATAGTTTTGAGGGTTTTTGAGTAAAGTTGCCATTTTTCATTAATGGCGACCAATTAATTAAAGGTATAAATGCCTTATCTAAAGTTTAATAAAAGTGTATTAATTCACTTAGATAATTATTATTAATGAATATAGGTAACCTTTTTACATGATAAAAAAGATTACAAGAGCTAAAAAGAGCCTAAGGTGCCTAAACTAGCCTAAGACACCCATACACACCACTGAGCCAAAAGTTATAGCTCTACCAAAGCTAATTCCAAGAATAAATGGTGGATATAGAGGTTGAAATGGGTATAAAATTATCCAATAAAATTATTGGAGTATTTATCAATAAAATAAGCCATTTAGGGCCTCAAACAATTGTAGAGGAGCCAAACCCCTTGCAGGACTTAAGAAGCCTATACCCATTCACAGGTGACCAAAATAATTTTTTCCATAAGTGAAGCTTAAATATAATGGAGTTAGCTATTTCAGGCATGGTAAATGTTTTCATACTATTTATCAAGGTTACCAAGCCTTTCTAAACCAAATTTTGGTGTTTTAAGCCAAAATACACTCTCTCAACCAAGCATGCAACTAGGAACTCGAGATGGATTTTATATGCTTAGCACGTGCTTGAGAGGTTAAATGTGAGCATGAAATTTTTAATTAAGTTTTAATAGATCTATTTAATTCATTTATAAAAATTTATATGCCTGTAACTTTATGAACAATTGCTAAGGAGTAAAACCCTTCTTAAACCCTCACAATTTAGTTTTAGGAGATGAATTGCATTTTTTGAGTTCTTTGCTAAAAAAAAAAGGTTGTGTAATATATTATGGGGAATATATGACCTTTATACACCTTTATAAATCAAAATTTTCATTCAAAAAATGGATAAGTTTAAATTTTCAAGTTTTAGGGTTTTAACATGTAAGTGGGGATAGTCAAAAGGGTGTTTTTGAGAGTTTTAAGGGATTAGATGATACAAAAAAATGATTGTAATAGTTTTAAGGGTCATTAAAAGTATAAATTTAAAAATAATCAGGTATTTATACCTAATAAATCTCAATATATGCCTAATTATCTCTTCCTAGATTTCTTGGTTCTCATTTTTTGAGTGTGTTGCATGTCTAAATTGATGATTCTAAATGGTTTTTATGGTTGAAAATGTATAAAAAATGATTGTAATAGTTTTAGTCATACCTATTGGTACTAATTTAAAAATAATTAAGTCTTGGGATGTCATATAACTCAATAAAATGGCAAAAATTAGAGCTACACATGTTAAAAAAAGAGACAAGGCAAGTTGAGACAACCCCAAAAGATGCATATTTTGAATTCTAATCAATGAAATAAATTGAAATTTTACATGGATATATGTTTTGATGTATTTTAAGTGTCAATTTTTTTTTAATTCAACTGATGTACTTGATGATAGATAAAATGGCAAATTATAGGTCTATTGAAGAAGCATTTCAAGGATTCTCATTTGTTTGCTCACACATGGAGATGTAATTGAGTGTTATAGATCTTTCCAGAGGAAAAAATTGACTTGATAGTGTGTATATATCATTTATAGGTCTGAATATATCATAATATAATGAAAACCAATCCAAAATTGGCTCCATGAAAATAAAATCCTTTCCAGGCAACCGTATTGGCTTGGAGAGCTCAAGAGAGCATAAAGATTGAATTTTTAAGAGTTATACTTGGAATTAAGATATAAAATTTTGTGTTGAGGTATAATTATAACTAAATAATTTTTATATGGAATTATGAGCCATTAATAATAGTTTATAGGGTGACTTTCTAAGCTAAAAATTGAAGAACCCAAGGTTTCTAATGAGTTTGTGATGTTTGTAGGTCTAATGGAGGTTTCCACCATTGTTACAGGTCTTGAGGGAGGCCTAAAACTTAATTTTTATCCTTATCTGCATGATATGGAGGTATATAAGTATTATACAAGTTCCAAAATGGCTACCATGGTGTCAAGATGACCCTAAATGGGAGTTCTATAGCAACCAATGAAGAAAGGTTTGAGCTTGAAGACCTTCATTAATGGATTCTCAAAAATTTCAGGTTTGGGATTGCCTCAAATGGTCTTATAAACACCAAGGAACACATTTAAGATGCATATGTATATCCCCTAAACCTATTAGCAATCCCAAACAATATTGAAATGGTGGTTATTAGCCCTCAAGAAGACTTTCTAGGCTATATTATGAGCAAAGCTTTAAGTTGTAGGTCTAATGGATTTATAAATGGTTGTATAATTATATTTTAGGTAATTTATCATCAATGGAAGTTGAATAAGGTAATAAATGGAAGCCTCAAAGTCCACAATCATTAAATGCTAAAGTGACAAGCCTTCATAAAGTTGCTAGAGGCTTCTAAAAGGCCAAGGTGAAATGTGGTGTAGAAGGCAAGTGGGAAAGTTGAGAGAGTTGAAGGACTTGTCAAGGAAAGTGTGGTATTCAAGGAGATTCTAGAAGGTGAATACTTTCTCCATGTAGTGGATGATGACATCAATCAAGTCATCAAGGTCTTAGACCTTAAGAGCCTTTTCTAGGCCAATGGGAGGAAAAAGAGGCCTTTTGAGGTCAAAAAGAGCTTAATGTTTAGTCTAGGGTGAGTCTCAAGGGGAAGAAGAAAACAAGGAAGGCCTAAACCTCTCCCTTATATGTTTTATGGCCAAAATATGGTGGTTAAAGCACATTTATTGGAGATTGAAAGCTTTTCCCTCCTCTTTCTCTTATCTTCTTCTGTATATCTCTAATTTTCTTCTCATTGTAACATATACTCTAATTTTATAAGGCAAAACCCTATCAAAATTTTTATAATAAATAACATTTTAAGCAATAATATCATCTATTTTACCTATCTCTTTAACTGCACTTTATGTTCTTAATATTTTGTGCATGATTTCCTTGTGAAGAGGTCTTATTCCTTGGTGTTTGTCCTCACTTTACTACCTTTTTAAAGGTGGTTTAAGGTGTTTAAAGGTCTGAGTTTGTGTTATTTTAGTCATAGGTGGGGTTATAGTGTGAGTTTTACCATTTCTATATGATTTACCCTTGTCTAGGATGCCTTACTTGGAATCATTTATGCAAAACCAACTAGTTTAAGAGATTGTGTGAGTGAGAGATCTATAAGCTACCCTTGTTTTTGTTCTCAAGAAATAAGAATGTATTTTAATTTGATGCATAATCATTTTTATACTTTTAGTTATTTTATGAAACTCTTCTACCCCTTTCCTAAGAAAAATTAGTAGTTTATGTGATTTACCAAGAATAACTAACCTTCTCTAGAGTTTCAACCCCATCATAGGATACCCATAGCCTAGGGTTGATACCATTGTGTGGATAGGAGTGAGAGAGCCTGAAGAACCCTCTCATAGGGTGAAATTATATGACATAATAGTTTATTTCAAGGATCCATTGGTTAGCCATTGTATGAGCCATGTTATTTCTAAAACACCTACTAATCCTAGATTTCATGCACTAAAAAGTCAACAAAGATGGAAACCAATTCAAAGTGATTAACCTAATTATAGTAGCATGGTGGAAAAATAGAAAATAAATCAATCACCAATCTCAGTATGACAACTAATTAAGATATTTGTAAGAGATAATGCACATTAGAGTATAATTTTATTACAACAACTAATTAAGTTATTATCTACAAACTCTACAAATATAGTTATCACTAGTGCACCAAGATTAGTACTAGTTCTTGAGGCTATTTATACACCTACACAAAATGAGTAGTATGGTCACTTGTTTAATCTTTCGATAGGATTCAGATAGTGCATGCCATAATAACATGATAAGCACTAACATATAATATGATATTTCCATGTCACAAATACTAAAAACTAACATTTTCAATCTAGTATCAATATCTAATCAACATATATATGCAAATAAAATCAATTATAATTATGTAATCAACTATACACATTTACATGTCAACACAAGAAAAAAATGTAATCAAATAAACAATGCTAGAATCAAAATACCACATAACATGATGTTGATATATCAAAAACATCAATGTATATATATGACTTATAAAATTTTCATATATTGATATATAACTCACTCAATAATGGGAGCTCAGTCACTAGGACCCATCTCATCACCATCACTCTCATTTCCATACCCAATAAAACTCGATGTACCTACATCACCTCTAGACCTAGATCGAGACCTATGCCTATGCTTTCTCTTACAACACTGTTAGCTTAACTATCACCACCATGTGCTCATAGTATAGATGAATATAATCATATATTATCCCTACCAGCTACCCCAAGTAGACTATTGGGTGGGGACATGGATCATCTCTAAAACTTCACATATGCCTCATCTCTATCTATTATTGCCTACCTATATGGTGCACTGGTAATTTTTGCTTGATAAAAAAGGTGTGCATGGATACCAACCACCTTTATATCCTAATCCACTAGCTCATCATCCACAACATCATTAGGAATGTGTTATGTAATCTCTCACAATGCTACCTCAATGTTCATATCTCAGTACTCATTCTATCCTACGCTACACACCCCAGTATAGTACATTAGATATATACTTGATAATCCAATACTAAACAAACCAAACATATAAATATACAATAACACCATAACTTGAAATGCTCTAATAGGATTTGGATCTAAAGTATCCTCCATAATGGCCCCATCTCATTGAATTAGTGGTGGCCATATATGTCATACCCACCATAATATGTAGGCATATATCCCCCACATCACCTACATTAGGTATATATATCAAAACATCTCTATCTATCACTAGAATCACATCCAAATCTAACACCATAGGTCTAGTTCTACTACCTAGTCTCACTACAACCCAAGAAATCCTCACCTAATGGTGTGGGAGGCACATCCTATACCACACCAAACTACCATATAACCCACTCAATCTAGAATTTCTCAAACAGAATAATCCATTGATCATGAATCTAATAACTCACTTGAATTTGTCTCAACTAAACCCCATCCTTAGACCACCCCTAAAATCCCTTATATGGTCTCCAAATGATATTTTGAGCTATAACTGTTGACCAATTTTGACTTTTAGGTCAAAATAGGGCACCCTTATTAATTTTTTTCACTTTTAAGCATATAATGGGGTATAATATGTTGTCATAAAGTGTTTCATAGGTCAATTAATATCAATTTATGTTGTACTAGCTTTGGTTAAGTGTTCTCTAGGTCCATTTATCATTTTAAGTCATCTTGAGGGGCCTAAATGGTGAATTTAATGCTTTGTACAAGTTTATTTGGATTTTTTAAAGTTAATAAATCTGATTTCATACCCCATGTGTCCTTATAAGTCTTATTAATCTGACATAACTTATTAAATGGTAGGTTGTTTAGAGAAAAGGTAATTATCTTGGCCAAAGAGAGAAAAAGGCACTCATATAATTCATTGGGAAGTGTGCCACTTTGAAAATATGTGAATGTGAATATAAATCTAAAAAATACTCAAATACACGTTTGGTTTAGTCTCAAACTTCCATTTCTATCTTAAAACTATTTTGTTACAATTTTGCCCTTCTTGGCAAACAAAAACCACTTTCAAGTTTTTGCTTGGTACGTCCATCAGGTAGATTTTCAAGTCAAAATATTATATGAGTTTGTTTTAAAATAGGATAATTTAAAATCCATATAATAATTTTGATAATTTGTCAGGTGTGCTTCATAAACAATCCATTCAAAGTGGACTATGTAAAACTACCTATCAATCTATGCACCCTCCAAGTTTTCCTCTATTCTGAGCAAGTTCATACAAATTAGTTTCTAAGATTACTTAAAAAGATTTTTGGATTCATAATATAATTATTCACACACTTGGTTTCATGTTTCAAATGGTTTTAATGAGGAAACCAACTCATTTTGCAAGAGGATGCAATTTTTTGAGTATGGGCAATTTTCATTACTTTCAGGTTGTCATGTTGTGCAATAAGTTCCATAGGGTGGTGGGGGTGTCCCATTTATGTTTTTAAACTTATATTTATTTCATATTCACTTTTCACCTTCATTATCCAAGGTATTTTCATGATTTATAAAGATACATGTCACAGAAACAGTCTTTCAACATATTACCTACTTCCTTTTTAGTAATCATAGATGTTTTTGACATTGAAAGGAATGTTTAGAGCTTGTTTCAAGTTTCCATTACTTTACATCATGCTTAAATATGGTTTAAAATAGGTTTAAGGTGCCCATGAGGTCTTTTAGTCTATCATTGGTCCACTTTCCCACACTCACTATCCACTCACAGGTCATTCACACTTTTAGGAACCTATGATGACATCATCCTAAGGTGTGAAAGGATAAAATAGGTTTTCAAACTCATTAGAATTGATTGAAGTGCATTGGCATGATTTATTAAAACACTTCAAGTTCACTTTCATGGAGGATTCAAATGGTTCATGTCTTTTCACCGTTGATATATAAAGGTATCCACCTACAAGTGGCTGAGTAGGACATAAAAATGCTCCCATGAAAGGATGGAATAAAGAGAACATATATTTGAGGTTTTGATATGATATTTAGGTCATAACACGCTTATACAAGGTGTTGAGGGGTAGGATAAGGTTTGAACTAGTTAAGGTAGATGGTTGTGCATTCAGGGCCCTCATCCCTAAAGGAGTAAATCAAAGGTCCAAAGCATTTACATAGACCTTGTTTAACATAATTTAATGGTGTTTCAAAGAATCTAGTTATGTTCACCTTTTCAACCTTGGCATGGGAAATGAGCATGAAAATTAGGAGGAGATGATAAAAAGTGGAGAAGGGTATTTAAGAGGCCCAAATATGCTCTCCAAATCACTAAACATGACCAATATTCTCTATAGGCCTAAGTAACATGAGACCTCTTACTCCCCTAAGTAACAAACTAAATCATGTTTTTAATCTTGAGTATTATGGAGGGTGGAAAAGATGTTAATGACCTTAAGATGTCATTAAAACAAGATGATTAGATGATGTCATGTCCTTCAAACTCTCCTTAATCCGTACACTGTTTGGATGTGAACCTACAATAAGTAGATTATGTGGGAAATGAATTGGCATAATTTTTGTGTGTCATTTAGAATACTAAAGCTGAGTATAGGTATGTAAGTATATTATACAACTTTAGAGGCTCTAACAAGAGTTCATGAGCATAATCACAAAGTGGATGGGTCAAATATAACCTATAGGTAGAGGCAAAAAGGGACTCCTACAACCATAGGTGAACTGAGTTTAGAAGTGACTTAAGGAGTGATATTTTAATACTTTAATGAAAAGAACATGGTGACACATAACTGATAAATGTTATAAGGGGACTTTCAAACATCACCCCAATACCTATCTCCCAAATCATGCACCTATAAGTCTAAAGGATAGAGGTTTCTAAGTCCTACAAGAAAACTTAGTTTGGTAATTTCATTACAAGTGAGGAATGGATTTCACCTCAGTGTCCTAAGTGATGTTTATCCCTCTCAATAAAAACCAATGAATAGGTAAATGAGGAATGGACTTCATGTTCATGAAATGACCTCACTACATCGTGATCAATGCCTAGATAGATAAACCCACACCTATAATGACTTGTAGCTGAATGAGATAGGGAAAAAAATGAGTTTTGATGGCGATTAAAAGGAAATTAAAAGTTAATGATAAGGTAACATGGATCGTGTCACCTCAATAATTCAAAAAGGAAGCTCTAAAGCATCTATAAAGTCTAAAACTTGCACAAGTATAACCTACAGTAGAGTAAATAAGGTGTCTCAGTAAGCTAGGTGACTGTGATGCCAATAGTAAGCAGGATGAGATGAATAATGGGGTTCAATGAGCATAAGTGGTTTAATAGGATTAGAGGTAAATTTATAAGCACACATCCTATCTAGATCACACAAAACACCTACAGGGGAACCTTTGCTCTAAGGAAGCACAATCAAATGACAAAACACAGCCTCATAGATCTAAAAGATGAAGGGAATGGGAAAGGTCAAAGTGTGAATGGAGATATAATACCTTGAAAATGTGATCATGATATTATTATGAAGTTATAATGATAGATAAAAATAAAAGAAGGGATGCTAATCTAAAGCACTCAGCCCACACTTTAGAACCCTGCATAATTCATTCTACACAAGCTTGTTTTGAGGTTTTGTTGAAGAGGAAGGTCTAGGATTAAGACCAGGGATTAAAAATTTTTAGAAGGAATTAATATGACTTGGATAATACCATAAATCATCCATAATTTTATAAAGAGGTAGAGGAGTGCCCTCTATTTTGTCTCAGACAGAGGGTACTCCTTTACACCTAAAACTAATAGTTTTAAACATAAAGGTGATAAAGGATGATCTATAAGCTAAGGGAGCCCTTAAAAATGATTTAGATAGCTGAGGGAAAATTATTAAAAACAAATAATCATGACAGAGGGTGGAGAAACTAAGCAGGGAAACCTAAAGTATTAAGGTTACACACAGACCTAATTGGTAGGCTTAGGCCTATAACCCAATGAAGACTCAAATTTCCTTTTCAAGCCTTGGTAGAATTTATAATGAATTTAATAATCTCTATGGGATTATTTTATGTATATTTGGACTTTTTTATCTCAATAAATCTCAATTTAATTCCCAAAACACTAGATGTTGGAGTCAACCCCACTAGGCAAGGATAAGACCAAGTGAGTAATGAGGAGTCACCCACTTTTATAACATAATAAAAACATTAATATGAATTGAAACATGTTATTTGGGAAAATTTATAAGTTTTAAAACAATTTGATTGTATAAGAAACTTTTTAAAAATCATTTTTGGTCCAAAACCAACTCAGACTTGTGAAAAATGGTGGGAACAAGCCTAAGAGGCCATTTTCAAGTACTCACATATCTCATGAGGCTATGCATGGAATAAAAATGAGTTAGGGGATGTTATAATGGGTATTTTAGGCCAAATTATTGGAATATTTCTCAATTTTAACATCCAAACTTTATGAATAATCATTAAGACCATAAAATAGGCCTAAAACCCTATTAAACCCTTGCTAAAGACTAGTCTTGAGAAATTGAGTTGTAAAGCTAATATAAGGGCATAGTTTGATTAGGAAACATATTTTAAGTTGAATAAGACTCACCCAATATATTTACCATGATAGATATATGTACAAAATTATATGGATAGGGGCAAAAACATGATTTTTTCTCACTATTTTATGTGTTGTGCAGGATAAAGGATGAATTAGGAGATGAAAAAAAGTTTTTGTGGAATATTTATACTTAATATAACTCTAAATATTAATTTAATTTCATTATTAAACCTATAATTTCCCCAAAAAAATCCTTAATTTTAGCTAGTCAAAACTGGCCCATTGAGCAAGCTAGGGAGAAGTTTAAAAACTTCAAGTTAACATCCTTTTAAGATACCCATGATGATTCCAAGGACATGGAGTGTATTTAAAAGTGTCATAAACTTACTCCCATGTATTTTAATGGAAAAATGATGCCAATTTTGAGGCCAAGTGTGTAGGGTGCATAGAAGGGTAGTTTTTAGGACAACAGATGATGATAGCTCTCTACCAGGTGTTTTTAGAAGACTCAGCATGAAACCAATGCATGGATAGGAATGTATGAGAGAATATACTTCCATTAAAATTATTTTACCTCAAATATATCATTTAAAAGTCACTTAAACAACTCCAATTATGAGGGCAATTTTTTCTATGCAAAAAGAGGAGTTTTATGCCATTTTGCCTAACTTTGATGACTTGGATTGACACTTGTTGCTCCTAACCTTGGATGGTTCAACACATATACTATTTAAATTCATGGATACCATATATTATTGGCTTGAAAAGTGTCTTTATGACCCTTGGAATTCTCTTTCTCTCTTAATCTCTATAAGAGTTGGCCATTTTGGCATTGTATTGGATTCTCCACCTAAGTATGGTGAAGCCCTACTCAATTTTACACCTTTTGTTAAATAAAATGACTAATTTTTTACTTATATAATGACTATTAATTGTGTTCTCTACTTTAATTTTTAATTTTTTTAGTGAAGACTATGGATTCCTTAGCATTGTACTTTATTCTTTCACTTATTTACAACCTCTTCTTGCAAGGCATGTGAAGTGTTCTAGGAGATGTTCATGGTTTAAGTGAGTATTATTTTCATTAGATTCATTAAATAAATTTTGTATAATCCTCCTATACTTTCATATCATTATGACCCCATAATGTAATATTGATCAAGAAGACATGATTTGGGAAAGTGTATGTTTTAGTTAGTTTTTTGGTCTCAAGTGTGTAGGGTGCATAGAAGGGTAGTTTTTAGGACAACAGATGATGATAACTCTCTACCAGGTGTTTCTAGAAGACTCAGCATGAAACCAATGCATGGATAGGAATGTATGAGAGACTATACTTCCATTAAAATTATTTTACCTCAAATATATCATTTAAAAGTCACTTAAACAACTCCAATTATGAGGGCAATTTTTTCTATGCAAAAAGAGGAGTTTTATGCCATTTTGCCTAACTTTGATGACTTGGATTGACACTTGTTGCTCCTAACCTTGGATGGTTCAACACATATACTATTTAAATTCATGGATACCATATATTATTGGCTTGAAAAGTGTCTTTATGACCCTTGGAATTCTCTTTCTCTCTTAATCTCTATAAGAGTTGGCCATTTTGGCATTGTATTGGATTCTCCACCTAAGTATGGTGAAGCCCTACTCAATTTTACACCTTTTGTTAAATAAAATGACTAAGTTTTTACCTATATAATGACTATTAATTGTGTTCTCTACTTGAATTTTTAATTTTTTTAGTGAAGACTATGGATTCCTTAGCATTGTACTTTATTCTTTCACTTATTTACAACCTCTTCTTGCAAGTCATGTGAAGTGTTCTAGGATATGTTCATGGTTTAAGTGAGTATTATTTTCATTAGATTCATTAAATACATTTTGTATAATCCTCCTATACTTTCATATCATTATGACCCCATAATGTAATATTGATCAAGAAGACATGATTTGGGAAAGTGTATGTTTTAGTTAGTTTTTTGGTCTCAAGTGTGGAATGCAACTGGTTAGATTCCATCAACATATATAGTGTATCACATCCATTAGAGTAATTTTATTTCAATTTTATTTCTCCCTTTTTACCCCCCAAATTTAATAGTAGTGGTAGTAGTCAAGTGGTACATCAAGGGAGCTAGCCCTATCTAGAGACTCACTTCATTCCTTAGGTTTCCCCCAAGCCTAGAAATGATTCCATTGTGCCACTTGGATGAGGAGAGCTTTTCATCTCCTCAAAGGGTGAAAATCCAAGTGACAACAATAACTTAATCCAATACTTACTGATAATGCATATTACTCTTCGATTTCATGGGGGTCATACCTATCCACCTCTTTATAAATACCTAGGGGTGTTTCCAATATATACATGAAAAACCCTTTGATCTAACCACCATAATATTCTCATATCCCCAAAAATGTAACAATGTCAATGACCAACCCCATCACTACATAATTCTTGAGAAAAATGGTATAAATCATAATCCAAGTGGTCTAACATGGTGCAACCCCATGAGTATATGGTCTAGTGCTCCTTTATAACCTAACTAATGTCATGCATCTTATATCTAATCGATACATTGCTACCATCCACAATAACAAATGAATCCAATAACAGTACCAAAAGCTTTTACAATCACATAACATTCAACTTAATAATCACAAACAATAACACATCACTATTATTACCTCAGTGATGTGTCTCTATAAGAATGGCCATAAAATACTTTGAGGCTTGATCTATGTCTCTCTATTAACCTACCTCCTAAAATACCACTCACTTACCAGTAATGGGTATCCTCAATATCTTATACACATCTTCATGAGTAATAGTCATCTCTCTAGTGGGAATATAAAAGGTACATGTATCAACATTCCACCACTCACATAGTGTTATCATCATGTGACAATCCTAAGGAATTGATGCTAGTGATGCCATAAACCCCAAACTAATCCTATCCACTACTACTCTCTCATCATCTATCAGGGGTAGTCTATGTAGACACTCCATCTTATGACCTCTCTAAAATTCCCTCATGTGTACATCCACTTATGAAATACATAAAATATGACATTAAAATCTCCAAATACTAAGTATATATGTCAAAATAATCATTAAATATAGCTTTAAATAAAAAAATTCACTATTTGTCTACAAGATGGTAGCACTATAAATGAGACTATAACATGATTTGTGTATATTAGTATAGTAGCCTAAGACACTAGCACTATCCTTAGGATGATAGTGCAAGCAACCCCAAAAGCCCTAATCTAACATGTTTTACATAAAAAATGATGAAAAATTTAACCAAAACATCCAAATACATGACAAATAGGTAAAATCCTTACCAATCAAACCTCCTCATCAACCTGGATTATCACCTCCACTTCCTTGTAATGGGTCATATTCGCACCTCATCTCCTCATCATGTTTTTTCGGTACAAATAAACAATTATCTCAACTATCAAATTTCAAATTATTTTAAAATAAATCAATCCTATTTAAACCATGTTTTATAAAATTCTACCTACGTAAATTTGGCACCACATGTAAATTTCTCTAACTATTACCAAGATCTTCAATTCATGATATCTCAAGAATTATAGATTTAATTTATGATCCATTTATTACATGAAAATTCAATCATGATATCCCATACACCATACCAATTACACTTCTATCCCAATTAATTTGAATTTACAAAAGGCCAAAATTCATATCTCTTTAACAAACTTGATATACACCACGGGTATATCTTAGTCTCAATATGTAAACAACCCATAAATAATTATCAGTAAAATCAATCCTATACCATCTTATCAACACTAAATACCCATTAACATGCCTTTAGGTATCACTCTTGGTTCAATATCATTACCATAATTTAGGCTCTCTCACCAAAAGGGGGCATACATACACTATTCACACTGATATAGATTTACTCAAATACTCAGGCTCAGATATAGAAATACACAATTTGACTCAGATTTATTAATTCAATGATTCAAATACTCAAGCTCAGATACATATATTTATTTTGATACTTAGATACTCAGGCTCAAACATATATCCACACAAGTTTATTTAGATACATAATTTCTCTACTTAGATATACAATTGCACTTTACTTAGATAATTAGACTTAGATGTATAATTACATAAGTTTATTTAGATACACAATTTATCTATTCAAACACTCAAATATATAAATATATAATTTGACTCAAATTTTTATGGTTCCATATTTTTTTGTAGATATTGTTCCAAATTCTCAGGTTTTAAATAGGGTTATGATACAATTACAAACTTAGGTTATATCTATGGGGGCACACACACAATAATCATCCTTATATAGATATGGTTTAGGCATATATTACATAGCTACACTAATTAGATATCAAGTTTAAGGGCATTACGTAAGGCACATATCCTTGATACCATAAGATTTAGCCAGGTTATATAGACAAAATGGTAAATTATACCATTCTCTATGCTCAAATAATTAGATTACACTTAGGTTATCACCATGATGTACCATGATTTCAATAGATTGAGTCATATAGCCATCTATAATGGTTGATCCATAGTTTACACTAGACCCAAATTACAATAATTTATGTAGGACATAGGTTGAGCAGTAGTTTTTGACCTCAGAGCATAGAAATTAGTTCACATATCAGAGTGGGGGAAAGCATGGCTTATTTATCCATATTTATAGATTACTTCTTAGACTCAATTCACATATTAGAATGGGAGAAAGCATGTCTTGTTTCCCCACATTTATATATTATTTATCAGACTTAGTTACATATTAGAGTGGTGGAAAATAGGGCTTTGTTTCTCATAATCTAGTTAGTTATTCAATTTCAATATAGGAGACACACACATTTTGGATTTAATATTCATATACATTATTCCAATGCCTATCTTCTTCTCTAGCCAAGAAATGGTCTAGGTCTAGAGCACATCCATTATCCACATGCATGGATCACTTAGGTAAGTATAGGTATGTGTATGATAAGGAAAAGTGAAGGTGATTTATAAATCAATCCTAGTTTGGAGAAGATAAATCATACTATCCCTTTTACTTGTTGGTACATTTAAATAATTAGGTTCATGACCAATATGGATTTTATAGACCTAACTAAGGGGTCTCTTACCACACAATATCACTAGATAGGATTCAAAAGCCCTTAGTCAAGCAATACCACATAATAACCCTAGCTAGGTCCTATGGTTTATAAAAAAGTAAATACAAAGTAAATTAAAAGCTAATCTAGTGCCCACCAAAGCATATGGCACAAATAGGGATAATAAACATAAAAGTAAACATGCAAAGAAGAATTATACTTAGGTTAATGTAGAGGTTATCTATACATGGAGAGAGAAATATATTCATAAGCCAACACATGCTATCTACTAATAAAGAGGAGCAAGAGTTAGGAATACTTACCTTGAAGATAAATCCATCGAGCCTCAATCTCTCCCTTGGCCAATGGTGCTTTTCAATAGGTGGTTTTAGTTTGTATGGATAACAAAGATAAGTCAACTCTAGGCTACACAACTTATCCTATGCATATAAAAGACTTTTCCCATAAGAAAATATTCTTTTCTCCAAAGGAAGTATGAAACCCTAAGCAATGGATCTTTAATTAGAAAAATGGATAAGTAGATGAATAAATAAATGACTATCTCTATCTTTATTTAATGAAAATGGTGAAAAGGATGTGTTTATATAGAAAAATTTAACCTTAAACCCTTCCAAATTTTTAGCTGACATAGTCAGCCCCATCAACTTAGTTATTTAATAAAAAACTAGTTAGGTCCCAGACTAGTTCATTGGGCCAACTTAGTCCTGTAATGTGCTTATTTTTAATAATAGGATCAGCCATACCACTTTGTTTAGTTAACAATAAAAAGAGATTTTATATTAGGTAGGGACTATTTGATGTGGTGAATTGCTTGGAGGAGTGTGTAAGGGAGGTGTCAAAGCTTAGGTAAATATATATGATAGGTTTATGTTGATTTTAAGTGATGGAATAGGGAACAACAATCTTAAAAATCATTAATGGTCTTCCCACCCCTTTCCTATTGTACCCTTTAAATCATGCACTAAGAGAGATTGAGTCTTGATAGGTTCCTACAAGAGAGAAAGCATCAATAATTGATAAAATTTAAAAATATTATGTGTGTACATATGCCTCAAACAAAACTCATCATGTGTCATGTAGTTTTAACATAGGATGGTGATTCTAGAAAAGAACACAACATAAAATGCTAATCTATATAAATTTTAGTAATAAGCAAATAAGTGAAATGAAAGGATAAAATTGAAAAATACGTATCTTTAATTACTTTAGTGTTATAGAGTGGGAATGAAGTGAGAGAAATGAAAAGGTTTCAAATGTAGGAAACATTATGTGAACCTATAAAATAAGTGAAAAATCATTTTTTTAACAAAATATACATGTATTATGTGAAAGAATTCTCTATAATGTTAGTATTCCAAAACATCTTTCGATTCAAAAAAAGAGTTAGTAAAAACAAAGTTATGAGTGAAAAATAGAATCTGTTGATAAATAATTGAAAGGTAAATAATTTTGAATAATATATATATAAATAAGGTGAAAATTAATTCATTTGTTATATTTTATATTCTAAAAAATATTTCTCTGAGAGACCTAGTTGAGCCTTGAGAGAAACCATGGTGAGGAGATGAAAACTTCAATGTGGAGGATGTCTAGCAACCGCAGCCAGTGCAACTCAGGTAAGTTGTGAATTAATGCCAATTTTTTTTGGTAATTTGAATTGAAATTAAGCTCAATATATAAAAACATATATTAGAGGAAATGTAGATACTAAAAATGACCTTAGGAATTTTTTAGGTAAACTAGTGGTAAAATAGGATATTGGGTAGGAATGAGTTAGACCAGTAAATTCCTAAGACATTTATGGTAAATGATTGAAAAATTCACCGTAACTTTCAAATAGAGTCAAGCTTGCCGACTAAGTTAGAAAAGGCAAGAGGAGTGAAAGATGCCAACTAAATAGAAAAGGGCTGATTTAGTATTTTTGGGGGTGGTCAAATGCATAATGGAGAACCAACTTAGTTAGAAAGAACGACATGGTTGACATAGTGCATTCTGTTCGATGTAGTATGTATTAGGTGGATGATACATTATGAAAAGGATGGGAAAGGGTTGATTTAGTATCAAAAAGGGAGATTGTGTCTGTAGGGATGGTATGAATATGTAGTAGATGGATGACTTAGTATATGGTTGATTTAGTAACAAAAGGGCTAATTGTGTAGGAAAAAGTGACAAATAGAAAAATGGAAAAAACACATTGATAAAGTAGTTAAGTTTGTATTTTATTATTATTAAATAAAGATCTAACACATTATCTATTATTTGATATTTTTCATAGATGATAGATATTTTGGCATCTAGTTGATGCATCATGACTACTAGATTTGATAGAGTGACTATCAGATATGGATCGAGCTTGGCTAGTTTCCTTATGATTTGGGGGCATAATAGAGATGATCTAGTCATCATGTTCTAAGGAGCATGGGAGTTAATGACCAACATTTTCTAATTAGAAGTGGAGGGGGATACCATAGAGGTAGGCATCATGTTAGAGGATCTCCATGCCTTACTTGGACTTTCCATTGTCAGGACTCCTATCATATGTGATGTTCTAGAGGCAAAGGATGAAATGTGAGCTCTAGAGCATTGGGTAATAGGATAAAAGAAGATTTACCTTGGGATACATGTTATCTTGTTTGATGTGTATATCATAAACATTATGGATATCTATAAATCCATTATAATACTTATGATAACATGTGTGCTATGTCACAAGTTAGATGGGAAGGTACCACTATACATGGTAGCCTTATGTCAGTATATCCTAAAATAAGGTGCATTGTATGATCTAGGATCTATCATTTGGGTGTAAGTCATGCATGATATGTATGGTATGATAACCTAGGGGTAGAATATTATGGGACCCATCATTTTATTGAGTGCTTAGATTTATGAGAGCTTCCCTATGTATCGATTAGCTAGGTTACCCCATGCAGTTGATGATAAGTTACTTCAAATGGTATGATGGAGTTAGGATCATGTAGTGCATGTCATGCCCAATGTCTCATATTTATATACTATGACATAAGGGTAGATAGTGTGTCAGACCTACACTAATATTATGGTCATGTGGCCAACTTAGGTTACTATTGCATCATGAACCATTATACTTCATGGGTGTAAATACATATACTAGTTTGTGTACCTAAATAGATATGCCTATCACAATTATCAGACCCTTTAGTAGTGCCTACTTATTATGCATGACATACTAAAGAGATGAGAGGTAGAGAAGGTGCCTATAGAGATACCTATTTTTAGGCCTTAATGAGTGAAACCATGGGTAGGTCAAGCATAATAGTAAGAGGTGATGAGTCATAGTGTAGAGGATGTTATAGTTATGGATGTTGAGGGTGATGATGTAAGTGAGGTGGTTTAAAAAAAAAAAAAGGGATAATAATATTCATATCAAGATCACAAGAGATATAGGCACCATTAGAGGAATGGGACACAAGTACTAATAGTTGTACATGGAGATCCCATGATGGCTATTGGACATAACTAGTCTATAAAGAGGTAACTGAAGGGTACTAAGATGAACATAGGTAGTGATTATAGGTTTTAAACTTTCATAAATCCAACTGATAGAGGAGGTGTTTAATGGTCAAGCTGATAGGAAGATCGTGGTAGGCAACACTATCACTGGTAAGAAATGCTTTAATTTATTATGTTTTTAACATATATCACTAGTTGCATTATCATTTATGTATTTGGTATAGATAGATGGTTTGAGATATATATACATGATTTTTGATGTATATTTGGTTTCTATTTTATAGGTACTATTATAGAAGAGATCAGATGTAGATCCATGATTATGGTTACACAACATGATATTTTAGATGGGGTGTTGTCATATTATGATCTATCTATCATGGTAGATCCTATGGTACCATCTACCCCAACTTATGATAACTAGTTTATATTGGTTAGGGAGGATATTCAATAGTTTTAGGTGTGAGGAAATGGCTTAAGACCACCTTCAAGAGTAGGAGAGAGAGATGCCTAAGCTTGGAAGGCATTGGCACAAGAGAGATCTACCCATAGGGTGACTACTATAGAGCATAGATGTGTGTAGGCCCAAATGGCCAATATATAGGGATAGGTTTATGGCTTGAGGACTTGGACTACCTCATTACAATGTACCATTCAAAAGAGTCAGTCATAAGCATCCATGGGTAGTGTGACTCAAACACAAGATAGACATGATGAAACACAACTTCAGATCTATATCTATTGTATTTTATATTTGTATTATATCAAAATAATGTTATATATATATTGATATGGATATTTATTGATCTATGAGTTGTATTTGTTATTTATGGATGGATGTATTTGATTTTTAGCACATGTATTTTACTTTTATTGTATATGATATGGGAAATATATGATGTATGTTTTCTTTTATATCATTATGTGATACACATGCATGGTTAAAAATAAAATAAAATGATTTGAAAAAGTATAAATATTCATAAAATGTAGTAAACATTACATCACAATGAAAAATGTGAAAAAAAAAAGATGAATAAATATAATAAACCAAAAATGGTAAAGTAAAAGACAATAAAATGTTTTCAAACCATGTAAAATTAAATATTGCACCAAATTAAAACAAATATAAGTCATACTATATCAAGTTGGGAAGTATGAAGATTTGTAATAAAGAGGTAAATATGTTATAACATAAGGTGTAAAAAGAAACAAACAATAAAATTAATCAATCACACTAAATGAAGATGGGAAGTATGAAAAAAAATAGAATGTAAGTATAAATCAAATTAATCATACTAGATCAAGATGGTAAGTATGAGTTATATAATAAAAAGGTTGTAAACATACCCATAATTGGAAAATGAGAAGATAAAAGTGAATTGTTTATGAATTAAACATAAAACATACTAAATTAAGATGGGAATTATGTAAATGATGTGTAAATAATACTATAACACAAATTATCTCAAATTTGAAGCACAAAATTTTATTGTGCCTTGGTTATATTATGAACTTTTTATTAGAATATTTTATAAGAAGAGCCTAGTCCTATCCAAGGTCTTACACTAAAACTCATAAAGGGAACACCAATGAGGTGGAGACAAATGTTGGAACAATTTAAGGGGGTTTAATGTGGTAATTTATGAGTAATTCCTGGTCCTATCCAAGGTCTTACACTTTAACTCACAAGGTGAACACCAATGAGGAAATGTTTTATGAGGGATGCTTGGTCCTATTCAAAGTCTTACAATGCAATTCACACAGAAAAACCCTAGGGGGTATGATTAGTTAACAAAGAAATATTCATCAAAAGGGAATATTAGGATTGTTATAATTAAATAAGGAATGTAAAAAAAGCATAACATAAGAATTTATGAGAAAACCTTAGTAAACATGAGGTATACTAGGTAAGAAAGAAATAAACTAAGAGACTAGTGACCATGAAAATATAAAGGATACCTTCTCATAGTAATCACAAAGTTGTATAGGAAAATAGGTGGAAGAATAAGATCAAATCATGAAGGTTATATGAACAAGGAAAGTAAAATGGACCTACCTTCCCATTATATGTTCCCCATTCCTCAAGACCTCTTACATATTGGGTACTTTTGTGAGAAAGTAGGTATCACTATAAAGATGTTTTTGTTATCCTATCCTAATCTACTAGTCTAATTTACCCAAATGGACCTTAGCTCTATCATGAGGCCAATTGTGGAGTTTGAGCTTTGATTAAAAATAGGATATGTGCTAAAGAATCAAATGTTTTGGTGTGATTAGACTTTTGAATTTTATATTACCTTTTGAATCACTAGACTTTTAACTCTTTTTTTTTATAATTTTTTTATGGCTTTTATGATTCCTCCTCCATATAAACTTAGAATAACCAACATGAGTGATAAAAGTGATACACATGAATGAGATTTAGACTTTTCTTAAAGGAAGCTAAGTAACCAAAAATATGACAGACCAAATAATTTAGGCTTACCTATTAACGAATATGTAATCTCAAGTTTTAACCATATGTATGTTTCATAAGTGCAAGGGAAATAAGATAAAGGGAGATCAAATAGATCAGCATATAGAAGTAGTACAATGAGAAGTCTTGTTTTCTAGCTGATCATATGGTAAAGATAAAATAACAAGGGAATAAGGGTTATATAACCAAGTCACAATAATATTATCTTTATTTGAGTGTAAATGATAAAAATTAATTATTAAAGAGAAAATAAAGGAATCCATGTGAAATAAGTGAAACCATAAGCATAAGCTTGCATTCAAGAAAAGATTAAGAATAAGAATAATCCATAAGAGAAAGCTAAAGAGAATGAAACCATGTAAAAAACATAAAACATATGGTTCATGTAAAAGAGATAAGTGAAATTATGTTTGAATAATAGTAAAAATTATAAGATATATAAATGAATCACAAATATAATCAAATCATATAATATAATAATAAATAATGTGAGAGAAAACCATGTTATGTTCACAAATATTGATAGGTCTAACCATAAATGTTATCTATAACATCCAACACATCCCTATGTAGTTGAATTTTGATGTTAGTAGGAGTCTCATCAATCTTTATAGAAAGTTATGAAAAAAATTGTTTCCACATCATCTCAACTAAAAAGGTAGGTGTAGCAGAAGAAGAGTAATGCTCATGTGGTATCTCTTGTGTGGGATAATTGATGTGAGGAATCAATATCTCAATGTTAATGGTATATGTGGATCTAGGAGGAGGTGAAACTGAAAAAAGAGGAGCCTTCATGCATAGGCAACTTGTAAGAGGAATAACTGGTGTTGGTGTAGACTATGGGAAATATTGAATGTTATAATAAATAACTCAACATCAATTAGTATGATGGGTATAAAAATGATTCCAAAGATAATAGACTTATATATATTTAGGGATGTACTCTAAAATTAGCTTTTGAGGTGGGATAGTCTTGTCTTGGGCTAGACAATTATTCATCATAAAGTGTTGATGTATTGCCTAAGTTTTTGGTAGTGGGTATAAAAATGGTTATTTATTACATGGAATCAAAAAATACGTCTATTAGTATATTATGAAGGTCTACTAGATGAAGGGGTAGAAGAGGATGACTAGAGATACTGATATAAATGACAATCCTTGGTCTAATGACCATCGATTCTATGAATATCATAATAAGGACGATCTACCCATTATGCAGGTAAGGGATCAAGTTGAGGTAATGGTATAAGACCATCACCAAGGAAGGGAGAAGCTAGAGTGGAAAATGGACTAGGCTCATCTATAGGTAAGGCTAGTTATGTAATGGGTTGAAGCAAAGTGGCTAACATCTATGGAGGAAACATACTAAAAGGGTCATGATATCTAGAAAAATGATAGGGCCCTATCATGGCATGATCCATTAACATACTCTTGAGAGGATATACTATGATTGGAGGTGTAATACACAAGTTTTCCATCTCTAACATGTGAATAATAAGAAAAAAACTAATATTAGGTTCTATAAGAGAAGGAATGATAGAAGAAGAACAAAAATATTGAAATAAAGAATTACTATATCAAAGAACTTCAACATTTTTAACTTAGATGAATCCAACTAAAAATGGGTCATCTAAAGCATAACCATCATCATAATTGGGTGTATATAAGTCAATAGTACATGTATGAACTATCTTATTGGTTGAGGAAGCATGATGAATGAAATGTCTAGTTTTGGTTAAAGTAACTGGTATGTCTTGAGAAGGTTGTTGATGAGATCAAAGTTGAAGAAAAGGAGGAAGTTGAGTGATGATGTGAGGAGAGAGAATGGAATTTTTTATCTTTAGGATTATCTCATTTGGCTCATCATCATCATAATCTAAAAGTTTAGGAGGAACATGCTCTATGGTATTATTTAGAGTAATAACTTGGATGGTGTGTATGGTGTCAAAAGTGTCGATAACACCATCATTGGTTACATGATGGTTTTTGTTTTTGATAAGCATGCAAGTTTATATTGTAGGTTGAGCTAGTTAAAATTGATGTATGAGGAAATATTATTAAATGGCTTGGTCAAGAGCCTCTTCAAAATTTTTTAGAGAAAGGGTCTAGATGTGATATTGTAATTTAGGGTGGAGAGCATTAGAAAATAAGTGGAAGAGGTTGTCATCTGCCATATTATGCTCATATTTTTTAGACAATTTTTTCCATTGTTTGATGAAGACTTGTGCCATTTCAGTTTTGAGATGTTTATAATTTATAAAATGAGCCAAGCTATTTTTGGGAAGATCACTAGTTTAGAATTCTTAGAATAGTGAGTTGACCAAGTCTTCTAGGATAGTAATAGAGTGGGTTTTCAATTCATTGTACCAATATAAAGCATCTCCTAAAAGTATTTTAGCTAAGATTTTAGTGGAAATGAAAGTATTAAACTTAACTCAATATTTGTAAAAGTTACCAAATGTTTTTAGATGCAAGGTAGGATCCATAAATCTGTTATAAGTAATGGTGGGAGTGATAACTCCTATGTCAATATTGGTAATTTGAGGTAATAGAGGTTCATTTTGTAAATTTTTGATAGTTTTATTTATAAGTGGGGGTTGTGGTATGAATTACCATGTGAATCCTTAAGCGGGGGTTAGGGGGGCATTAGGATTTTGAACTCCCCATGGAACATGGTGAGGTTGGTTTTGGATGTATTAGGTGATTTTGCATTTGCACCATCTGATTTGTATTATTAGTTTTAAATATATGCATTTGATTAAACATTTTTAATAAAAGTTGATTGGTTTGATAAATATTTTGGCTAGTGAATGCATTGTATTATGTGAGGTATGAAGAACTTGAGATGCACTATGAGTGTGGGATTAGGTAGTTGCATACATCACACTAGTGGTATGAGAGGAATTATTAGTAAAATAAGCATTAGTAGCATGAGATGTACTAGTAACAAAATAAGCATTAGTTACATGAGATGCACTAGTAGTAAATAAGAAATTAGTAGCATGAGTATGAATATGGGTTTATTGAAGAGCCCCACTAGAAAGTTGAACCTACCATGTTTGTATACTTGGAATGGAGGTAGAAGAAGACATAGAGGATGACATAATAATTTGGAAAAGAGAAATAATAGAAAGGAAAGGTTGGGACAAAAATAAAGGGATTTCCACAAATACATGGGAAAACTTAGAAGGTGAATGGGGTTCTCCTATATGAGGTCCCATCATGAGGTTATAGATGGTTATAGGATATTATCATCTATGTTGAGGGTTTTTGTTGATGAAAAATATCATTTTAGTTGTGTACTCAAGGTCATGCTCATCTTATAATGAAAAAAGGGGGTTAAGTGTCAAGGAAGAATGGGGAGGAGTCCCATAATTGGTAGTGCAGGTGGAAACATGGACATTATTTTGATCCATGGTAGGTTCCACAAGATGTACCTTAGAAAACCTATTAGGATTGGTAAAACTCATCATGTTTGTTTGATTGAATTCTATATTATCATCAAAAAATAAATTCATGATGAAGGGAAACTTAAAACTTGTTTAGAAGTGAGGATCAATTAGTAGGATATTGGGTCGAACTAGTCGACACTATATTTTAAGAAACTAGGTAAGAAAGGCTGAAAAAGACACAATCAAGATAGTTGACTATGTTTTGTAGATGGTGAAACTGAGGGAGTATGAAAGACACATAATTGAATAGGTCAACTATGTGTTGAAGGCAATCAGAACAAGTGGTTTGTAAGATACTAGATCGAATAGAGTGATTATGTTGTATGGGAAAAGGAGAACTGTAGGAGACATAATTGAGTAGGTTGAATGTGTTTTAAAGGTAAAGATAGGTTTTGATAGTTATGATTTTGGATGATCTAGTGTTATTTTTTAGAATATGTGAAATAAGCATATAGGCAACTGGGTCGAACCAACTGATCTAGTTATGGCACACAACATAAAACTTGTACCAACACCAGCCAATACAAATTTTATAATACAACATACAATTATTAGAGAGAAATCATAAAAATTAGAAATCTTAATATATGTGATCATTCTTGAATGTTTTAAATTATAAATTTAGAAATAAATGTGATAAGGAGTTGGTTGTAAAAAGGAACTAGAAAAGCAATCTAAGGATGGTTTCAGGTATTTAAGGTTGAAAGGAATCTTTATTAGTGATGGTAATGGCTTGGTATTGGGGCCTACCCCCTCCCTTTATAATCTTGTAGTGATTTAACTTTATAAGGTTTTACACATGTAATTCTTATGTTTGGTTAAAGGGTCAAGATGTCTAAATTAGTCAATTAAATATGCAATAATTAAGTACTAATTTATTATGACCTTTGAATTTATAATAATAGTAATCAATAGAGACTTCACTAAAAATTGACTATCACAAATGATCTGGGTTTTGAAAGTTAAGATCTGGGCAGTAGTCTGTGTCATCACCATGATTCTAGTATTCATTTGCTCACTAGAAAGTAGTGCCCAATTTGGATAGTAGTGTCATTTGTATGTAGTGTCGTCAATGTGTCACTAATGTCCCCTTTGTAGGACTATTCCTATTTTTAGGGATCACTTATTCTTATGTCTATATGTTTTATTATTGCATGGCTAAAACCTGTAGCCCTGTATTATACCTAGAAATTTGATGTACAAACCCTAATATCCTTACAAGTATGGCATAAATAATAATTTTTTGTGTGTTATAAGTATGGAATGGACATCCTCAACACCCTAATCTATAGATATTTTCCTATACACCAATACTCTAAGGAGGGATCAAGTCTGATGTAGTTCTCCCACCTAGTGCTTGATGTATATGCAAGTGAATGCTAGAATGAGAGTAACCTTGGATGCCTCAAATATGCTTGAGATTTGAAAAGCTTGAAATTGGACTCAGGACTACTGTCAATGGTAGTATGTAGAAAGTAGGAAAAAATAAGGATCAAATACCTTAATTTTATATAATTTTGTCTTTAGTTTGAATAGCTTTTGATCTATTTTTGATCTAGTGAATAAAGGTGAAATAGACTTGCATTTATAAGGTTATGTTGCTTTTATAGATAAGAAAATATGCTTAGGCCAATATTAGGAGGGGCACACATTTGAAAAAGTATTTGTTGGGAATATCTAGGGCTAAGGACAATAACACCTAGTTGGGGACACTAGTGTGATATTGTTGTAGTGTCCTCAAAGTGGCGATAGTGTCCTCTTTTTGAGTGATTTTTGGGTTTTATAGATGAAGTCATGTTATATTTTTGGTCCAAATTTTAGGTTGTGTGATCAATAATTTTTCATATATCTCTATTTTATTGAAAAACCCTATGTTTTCATGCTTGTAAGGGTTTGAATGAACACCATGAGAAAAAGGGTTAGTGGGTTTGAGATGATAGTTATAAGACTATGTTTTGGCTAAATATAGGTGACTGTAGTCTGCTCAATGATTGAAAAAGTGTGTCTAATGTTTTTAGGATGGATCTAGGGATAAGCTAGGAATAGGGTAACTCAAATGACACTCTTAGCATCTAATTACCACTTTTAGGTGATTACATTTCCTCCGCTTTATGTTAGTAATTCAACAAAGTGAAATGACTAGTTTAAAGAAAAAAGAAGTGTATCTATAATTACCTTAGAAGTGAAGCTCATGTAGCTGAGTATGAGTATGTGAATTTGGGTTTGCATATGTGAAACATGGTCTAAAGCAATGTCCTACAATGAAACATGAAAAAATAAATCCTTACTTAAGAGATGATCAAAAGCAAAAGTATATGTTGAAATGAAGTAATTGAGTAAAATATAAGCAAAGAGAGAGGAAATGAACAAATACACCTCATTGGGTATGTGAACCAATGCATGAACCTAGTGATAACCTATGTGTGTGAGTGTATATAGTGATCATATTATTGAATAGCTTAGATTAAATTGATGGATTTCTCAATCCTCATATGGGTGGCTCAATAACTCAATCCAATTTTGACTCCATCATTACCTACCCCTACTTGGTGGATCTTGATCTCCATGAATATCTTGGATAAAGCTGCAAGTGTGTCTAACCCTCTCATGTAGGTGGATAAAGAATTGAAGTAGTCTATGAATCCATCATTTCTGACCTATGTGAAGTAGATGAACCTATAACTATATTATGTAAAGTGCTGAAAGTATCTAATTAAGTAAATTTATGTATTAGGCTCCATGGCCACTCAGATATATTAGGTGGCTATGGGCCACTTGGGACTGCCAACCACTATAGATGGAGTAAGGCATGGATCTAGTGATAACCTATAATGTAGTAGCAAGTGTATACAACATAAAATTACATGGGGTTTGTCATTCCATTTGATCAACCTGTGTGTAGCTAAGTGTATGGAAACTAATGTGCCATGCACATTCCCCCAATCTGGTATCTAAGTATACTGAATCTGAACCAAGTATGTAATATTTGAATGTGTATACCTAAAATAAATGTGGGAATGTTCATGATATGCATGAATCCCCAAAATATGATCAATTAGTATGAATTTGAGTTGAAATGAATGAATTTGAGGTAAATCTAAACATAATTGTCAAACCTAATTGTATCTATGCAAATATGTATTATACTTGGCATACTGGTCTATGTAGACATCTAAAGCTGGCCACAACTAGATTCCAACTAGACTTTAGATTGATTCCTACCAACCATTTCAAATTAAGCCTATGAATCACTAAATGTCCCAAATTATCTTCCACATCATTCATCAAATCTCAGAATCAGATTGAGGCATCCCTAATTGTGACATCCTATCATATGCAATAATAAAATCCAATGGATTCATCCCTAAGCATCCTATGAAATCACCATAGTCAATTTAGCCTATTAACCTATAAAATTGGGCACATGAACAAACATGAAATCTTAAGAGAGATAAAAGGCTAATCAAAATTAATTAAAAAGCTAAACCAAATTAAATGCCTAGTTGAATTATCCATTTGAAATTACTGATTAACTAAAAAAGGAAATTTTAAAAATCAAAATATCCTAACCTTTTCATCATTGCCTTTTTGAGTTTTCAAGCTCTTTGAAAATATTCTAAAATATCTATTTTAGAGACCCATGCCTATTCATTAAAAATCATAATTACTTGAAAACTATTAACTCTACTGGCATTATATTTGACTCACCTAGGTTAGGTTTGAATCCATTCCATGTTTAAAATCCACCTTTACTTACCTTGGGTTGGATTTAAATCCTTAGGCTGTAAATATAATGCCATGCCTCTTCATTTTTAAGCTCTCATAATCCAAAGTTATAATGAAAATTTAAATAAAGACATAAGTTATTTTGTTTCAAGGAATGTTATAATGTCAAAATATTGTGCCAAGATACATCAAGCAACATCAAAGCCAATAGTTCCAAGGAGAGAAAGAGCCAACAAGATTTTTTTGCCAAAGACTTCTTGATGTACAAGCTAAGCAAGCCACTCAACAAAGAATTTGGAACTCCCAAAGAAGGTAAAAGATTTTATTGTCTTTTATGTTTTAGTTGTGCTTTCATTTGGTTTTGTTACTAATCTCTCGCCAAGATATATGATTGGAGTGTAAGTGTTAGTGTGTTTTTATTAAGTTTTCTTACTTGAACTAACATATTAATAATATCCCTTCTTGGATTCCTATGATAAAAAATGACATGCTTGGTGGGACCTTCAAACATCCCATATATCAAGGGGATGAAAATGTTTCTTGTAGTTTTTATATTGAGTGATTAACAAACTTCAAAATTTGAGTTTTATCTTGTTTTTTCACATATTCTATTTTTTTAATAGTACACAATTTTACATAGAGACTAACATAAATCCAAAAAATGATGTCATTTATACCTAACCTATGTTTATTCACTTAGAAAAAATGTCAAAATCTATGTGAGTTACCTAGAATCAATGTTGACCTCTGAGTTCAGAATAATAGGTTGATAGGCCATCTTTCAGAGCTTCATTTGGAGTCATCTAGACTCCATTTTTGATGTTTTTTTTTTAAACCACATGTTTATCATAAATTTTTAGAATATGCTATTATTTTACCTTTATCTTACATAAATGTTTCACAAAATCTATAAAACTACATAATACTTTTTACAGGACCTAAAGGCGACAAGGAGATATTTAAAAACACTTCTAACTTACAATTCTCACATTTCAAATTGGTGTTTTAAGAATATTTTTGTTTAAATAATTTTCATTTTTTTTCAAGATAAAAAAAAAAATTTGAAGGGGCCAAATTTGATAAAAATTTCACTTTGGTGCATTAAAATAAACACTCATACTTAGATTACATACTCTTAAGAGTGTTTTGTTTTATGTTTATTCTTTTAAAGTTGTTTATTTTTGAAAAATGATTAATGTGTGTATGCTCTCCCCCATCCCCTTTAAGGAACTTAGATGACAAAAATTTCTCTTAATTTTCATTTTTGCCTTATCCAAAGGCATGAAAAGAATATCGCTAAAGCTCTCCTCAAATTTGTATGGTTTGGGTGATCTAAACATGACCTTAAAGTTTTTTCACTTGTCATTTATTTTCATGTATTTTGGCTTGTAAATTGGATTTCATCACCTCCTTATGCGTTATCTAAGGAAGCGTTGACCTAGGAATTCATCTCCAAAAATCATTATAAACCCACTCCATGGTGGGGTATACAAATTAAGGTCAACTTACTGGGATTTTTGTTTGAGTGGTTAAGCAAACTCCATTAGTAAGATACTACCTTGAGCTCTAGGGGAAAATAGGACATTGCACTACACTGACAAAGTGATGGATGTAGTGGTTGTGAAAAGGATAAGACATTTTAAAAACAAGATGATTGACATGGATCCAAATTATGTGAGCATATCTTGTGTTATCCAAACTTGGGACCATCTAGAAACACATGAAAATTTAATTTTAGAATAACCGCACTTGCCTTGGACATACTTTTGACACAAGGTGAGTAGCTTGAAGTTCCATGCCACCATATAATCTCTTGAGATAAGGGAAGAGTAAAAAACTTACTTATTCATGCACTTTTTTTTGGATTAACACTTAAAATCCTTTTAAGAGCACATATATAGACAAAATTTGATAATACTATGTACCCTTATTAGTTTTAGGATCTAGGACATTACACTTAGGTATTTTGTGTCATTTTATATTTTATTACATGGTCTTGAGTGTAATATATCTATTTTATTTTTTATGCTATGTAAATCTGAGTTTTTTTTATCCGTCACTCCTTTGTTTGAGTAGGCATTACATTGGCCATTTTTATAACATACTTTTGCCTTAGTCTTTTGAAAAATCTTTGTGTGTGTGTGTGTAACTTGATTAGAAAGGGTAATGTTATGCTACCCAATTCATTTTGAATGTTGTGCCTTGGAGTCTTGAAATAAACCATCAATTACATATTTAGAGCACAATAACATCATTATGCTACTTGAATCATTTCATAGACTTATTTTCTTTGTGTCCAAGTTTCAAATTTTGAAACCAATCCACATGTGCCTTTTATATCTATGACTAGTACTATTATGCCATTCAATTCTATCTAGCTTATTTATTTGAAGAATCTTAGTTTTCATTATTATTTTGACCCTTATTTGGGAAAAATAGCCCATCTCTCCACGTGACTTTTGTTTCATGCCTTATGCCAATTAGCCAAGTTTATGCTTAAATTCGAATGTCAAGTCTATGTCAACGTGTTTCAGATTTGTTAGATTAAATATCACCTTATTTTTAAGTCTATATTTTGTGCTCATTTTGCTAAAAGTCCTAGCATATGCCTATTTTGAGCCTAGCTTTTGATGCTACATTTGTCCAAAAGACCTAGAAACTTTTATTTTCTTAGATTAGACTTGTTTGGAACACTTTGGACTTAGAGTTTGGTATGCCAATTTTTATTTATCCACTTAAAAATTTAGTTAATACATTTAACATTAGACATATGATGTTAGACTATTTTTTACCAAGTTTTAACACACAATTTTGGAGGTAAAATTCCACCCCTCAACCAAGTTAGACCATGTTTGGACCATTTGTCCTTTAGACATTATTTTTTAGAGTTTGTAATAATATAGGCCTTTTGTAGAATCTTCATCATTGATGTGGATATGTCTTGTTATGTTTGTAATAGAGACATGTACAATCCAAGTTATGATGTAATAGATACACAAATTTACTTTATTTAAGATCCCTATGGTGAAGAAGTGGTTTGTGAGATGGATATTTATCCTCCTTACAATCCTCAATCTAGGGAAAAAGCCAAGCACCATATTTAGTGATACATTCTTTGGGTTAGTTGACGTATGATCTTCATCCCCTTACCACTCATGATATCTGATTTGATACCTATACCATTAACCCTCCTTTAGACCACATGAACCACCAAGCTCCATAACATCCAATGAATACCATTTATATACCAGGACCTTATCCTTTGGCTTATGTGAGAAACCAAACTCCATTATGCCAAACCATTTCTATACCAGGAACTCATCCTTTGGCTTGTGCGATCCACCTAGCTTTGTAATGCCCTTCCATTTTTATCTTATGACCTCATCTTTTGACTTGTGAAAGTAACCAAGTTTTGCAACACCTTATCATTACCATTCTAGGACCTCATCCTTTGGCTTGTATGAGAAATAAAGCTTTGTAATGCCCTATAATTTCTATTTTAAGACCTCATCTTTTGGCTTATGATATCAAAAAAGCTTCATAATTCCATACCATTTCCATTATATTCACTTCTAATTAGGGTAATTCATTATCCCAATAAATTTATCTAATCAGAACTTGATGGGTCACAATTACTATTCTAAACTAGGAACTAGTCTTTGTTAAGCTTATCATTACCCAAACACTGACCATTCCTCATCCAATGCCAACTTGTTGATGCCTCTATGTGTACCACAAATGTCCTTAGTGTTCAATAACACTTCTCATTTTATAATTCAAGGAATTCGGAGCATGAGTAGTAGGTTGTGGTAACTTGATGTTACCTATGGTGAAATAATAACAAAGCAATGTTTAACTATCCCTACAAATTTATATTAATTGATGGTTGGGATCCATCATGGTCCAATTATCTATGAAATTCTAGTATCTATACTAATACCTAGTGATTATTATCAAAACTTACTCTACAAACTAATCTAGATGGATATTTATAATGAAATATAAACTACAATGATCTGGATAAAAAAGAGAAAATGAGAAACGTAGGGCAGAAATAAAATAAATGATTGCTTATCTTAGCCTTAAATATTATGAAAAATATTAAATTTCAATTGAGTATGCATTCAAACCAATATATAGTGAAAAATAGCCTAAGCTCATATTTCACTACACACCAGGCAAACTTTAAAGGATGATATAAATAATCACAAGTAAGAATTAGGTTACTTTAAAGATTTACTACTATAATCAAATAACATTTGCACATCTGAATACAGAGTAAAATGAAGTGAAGTGAAACCAAGATCCTTTAGCTAATCTAACATATGCATAAATTAGAAACCCTATGATTAAATATGCAACCCAAAGTTTAAAGAAACTATTCAAATCTAAGACATAAAACTAGCAATTGACAGAAAAGCTATATTAACAATTGACACATCAAATATGGATAATCTTTGAAGAATTCCTTAATTGTATTTATTGCTCCTTATTTAGAAAGTTATATAATACATTTTTTTCTCAAAATTGGGCTGACCTAGAGGCAATATGATAATAAACTAACATATGCCTTACCAAATAATATTACCTATTTCAAATATTACAATGTTTTTACAAATAAGGAATATCAATCAGTTTGGTGGGCCCATTATCAAGGGACTCCCCTATTTCTCTTATAGAAGTTTCATGGCCCTCTGATGTTGTTCTTTGAAAATCTCTAGATCCACAAATGTATTTAAGAGGTATACCTCTTCCTAATCATCTAGGTCATCAAGGTCCCTATCATCTCTAGCTATAACTTCTTTTATGCTCTTAGCTTCTACAAATTTTTCCTCTGTCATGAAGATCATGCCTAAAATCTTGCCATTCTCATTACCTAATTTGCCCTAAATTTTTAGCTTTACTTCATTCATCACTAAAGTGACTCTATGTTTATAATCTACATCATAAATAATCCCTATGGCTATAGTCTTGGTAGGATTCACTAACATAGTGCCCAGGAGATACTCAATCCTAGTGATCAATTCCTTATCATCAGCTAGGAGTCTATCCAAATTCTTTGTCCATGTACTTAGACTTTGGATCTTCTCCACTACTATTCCTAATAAGTTATTTAGGTGAGCCAAGCTAATATATTTAAATTTAGGAATCCTATTGCTAATCAAAATGCTAATGAGATCCCTTATCCTAGTCTCTACCTCCTGCCACTCTGTTATTAATCCCTTGGCCACTTCACCTTATTGGCCTAATGTATCTTGTCTCAGCCTTATTGATTTTAAAGAATCAAACATATCAAAAATGATGCTTTAAACATGTTTATTATTTCATCAAGCACTGATAAAATGGCCTCTATCTCTAAGTTCTCTTTTTCCTTTTCCAAATTTTGAATCCTTTACTTCATGCCCCTAATGCCAACTATAACTTGGGCATTATGAGCCTCAGGTAGGATTTCAATATCTTCCTCACAGATAAGAACCTCACCAAGTTGTTTCCCTCCAACTGGGGTTAATCCTATAAAGGTCTCAACCTTTTGGAAATTAAACTCCTCAGTTCCTACCATGGCTTTCCTTATTGTGACCCTTTCTAATCCAACTGTCTCTAGATTGAACTACACAGTGGTATATGTATTTGTGAATATTAGAGGTTGTGGAACCTCTATCATTGTGCTACTTAATGCTCTTAGAGCATTCGTATTCTTTTCATTTAGGCCTACAATAGTCATAATTCTCATTTCTTCTTATTATTTTATTAAAGCCCTTATCCATAGATTTATTTCTTCATGTACATCAACATTGATAGATTGGGTCCATGGCTTGAAGGGATATTATATAGCTTTCCATACATGAACCAATTAGGGACGATTGGTCTATGAATGTGGAAATCCTTATTAAACAAGTTTATCTCACTTGTGGGATGAGTGAGGGTCAACTTTGGTCTCATCCTTGATCCAACAAGGACCAATTCCAACTCTTTTATTTAGGTGCCACTGGGACTATATTAAGGGCTAATTCCTTCCATTTATCCCGTTCCTCAGCTTCCTTTATTTAAACCTATGTTTCTTTTACTTGTGCTTCTTCTTCCTCAGAACCATAAGCTTTAGCAAGGTCTTTGAGGGAACCCTCTACTATTTGATTAGGATCAAGGGCAATCAACTCCAATTGCTCAACTAGGGATGGTGGTCTTTAAGGGAGAGTTGAGGATGAAAGTCCCTCACCAAGCCTCTCCTCCAAATTTTCCTTGCCATTTCCTTACATAATTTTCCCTTGGGGTTATGGCAACTTCATTTGAGGTTGTTCTTGAGGATGCCTAAAAGGTCTAGGTAATAAATGGGGTTGAAGGGGATGCATATGCCATATGTTGCCTACTAGTTTGTTATCATTGGTTAGTCTATGTACATGCTTGAGATTGGTTCCCTTAAACCTAACCAAAACTTCCTTAAATTTATTGGCCTTTATGTACAAGGTGTCATAAGGGCCCAATTCATGTTCATAGACTAGTTTGGGTAGTTGCTTGTTCTTCAAATGTGGGCCTACTACATTCTTAGGATCCCACTATCTAATATCATCTAATTAAAATGAAAAAGAGTCCCTATGCCTAGACATGGTGTCCACCTACTTCTAATATTGTAAAATTGTTCTTCTTATGGTTAAAGGAAATGGATGGAGGAGACCCTTCCTTTTCTCCTTTCATTCTCCATCAACATCAATAAGGAGTTGAGATGCAATTTCATATTTTTCCAACTTAGGAAGAATGTAGATATGTAATTTGTAGGGTTGGGTTAGAATTCCCTCAGTTTTAATAATAGTGTAATCTAGATAAAAATTGTTATCACCAATCAACTCCACATACTTCTTGATCAAAGGGGGAATCTTGGGCATGGTAATCCCTATGATGGACTCCACCAATTTAGGATAGACACAATCACATATGAATTACATGTGGTGTCTATATTTGAAGATGTGCAATTTTGAGTAGTGGTGGGAGATGGTGGTTCTACCTTCAAGAGATTATTTCTTGATGATGGGGGTATTAGTGGAAGCTATTAGGGCATCTAGTAAATAAGACATCATGTAAAACTACTTGCTTGCCTTCCTTTTGATTGTAGTGATTTTTTTTTCTAGGAATACACTAATCATATCCCCAATTGATGGGGTGATCTTCCTTTCCACCATAAAGTAGATGTAGGACACCCAAATATTGTTGACATAAGTGGTGACAGGGGCTCCAAATACTCTATTTAATAGGGTCATGATTACCTTAATACCTTCCCTAAACTAGACAATGGGGATCTTTCCCTCAAAGTCATAGAATACATGGTTTCTTTAGACCAACCATGGTCTGAGGATAGTGTTTAGGTCATGCTCAATGGTGTATCCTTTAATTGTGGGTAGGTCCACATGGGGTTTCAAGAGCTTGTATTATTTTTCAAAGGCTAGTGGGGCAATGTAGGCTACTCTCCTATATCTTCCCTCAAGGATAATCCAATCACCATCAATCTATAATCAATTAAAATTAGAGTAAGGATGTCAATGTAGTGAAGTACCTCTAGTTTGGAAGTTGTATGGTAGAGGCTAGCCATTTGAACCATGACCAGGTTAATATTTTTTTCTTATCACAATAATCCTCTACTCCTCCTTGTTAATGGGTTTTAACTCCTCTATGGTCTAGAAGAGCTTGGAGCAATTCTTGTTTCCATTATTCAGGGATGAAACATCCAACTTCATATCCTTGAAAACCTTTTATTCATTGTCTATAAATAGGTATAGATCTATGTCATCACTTAATTGTTGTCTTAGAGATACCATGGCTTCTGTGCTTACAAATTATTCACAATTAGATTATAATTGGTCTCTGTGCTAACTCTTATGTGCTCAAATCACAATTAAGCTCTCCTTAAATTGAATTTTGATTAATTGAGTTCACTTAGGGTCTCTTTTATATAGGGTTTAGGGTTTTAAAGCTTTAATGGCGAGGGTGTATTTGGACTTTGGCTCATACATGCCTAGAGATTTGATTTGGATTTTTGCCTTTATACTTTTGCATTTTCAAGCACATAAGATCTTAGTTTTTGTCATTTTGTGCTTGTGTGGTGCTTATTTGGCATATATATAGCACTTTTTATGTATTTTTTCATAAATGCCTTTTGATCACTAGCCATTGACATTTAAAAATGCCCAATTTACTTCACACTGTTAGATCAAGATCCTATAAGTGATCACAAACCATTGATTCTGATATGGGCTCTCATTTGTTATTAGATCTTTAGTACCAGTGCCCCATGGTTGTGCCACTTGGCACCTCCATGAACCTTCTAATCTCTTTTTAAAAGTCATTAGTGCTTTCATGGCATTAGATTGAGGAGTGTGATGAAGCATGAACCATTAGATCCTTTATTAGTCATTTTTGATTGTGCTTTCACCACATATTGAGCCCATAGGCTCTCAGAGCTCCATTGAAAAGTCTTCAATGTATTTGAACCATTAGATCATCCTCCCATGATGATTGATCTATAAATATGTATGAGCCTTAAGTTAGTGCCTAGACATAAAATAACTGAGGTGGGGACTTAGGTTTAAATACCTTAGGCTAAGGTTCATTTTTTGTTTTTAAACAAGAAATAAACTTTAGGTTAAAATGTTTATACCCAAGTCCATTCGATTTATACAAAGGGGACCATGGATAAATATTTTAGACAAAATTTTACACTGTGTTTAAATAATATAACATATATTTTGGGCTAAAATACTCATATCAAGCCTATATAACATGCTCAAAGGGGTCAAAATGATATAATGATCCAGTGCCAAATAGAGTTTTATTGTATTGATAAACACACTAAAACCTTCAATTAAAAGCATTTGGTATAAGTTTTACATCGTAAAGACTCTTTAAAATAAGACTTAGTATAAGTCTATAGCTTAATGTTCATGGTATTTAAATAAAATGCAATGAATACTTGAGGGTATAGACTTAGAGACTAAGTTCATTTGGCATATACTTAGACCATAAGACCATTTCAATATTTGAAGTTAAAATATTTTTAGTGTTTGAGCATATTCCAAGGGATTCCATTAGTTTTCAAGCTAGTTCATAATCTTTCTAGCAACATTTTGGAATGTACCTTAGTCCTAAGTAAAATAATTCATTAGATTAAATTTGATGGTCTCACAGATGTCAAATACATCCTCATGGACCTCAAATTATAGTCATGAGAATGTTAATTTTGAGCTCATGAAGTTCTTGGATTTGATGGGCTTAAAGTTGATGATTGCATGGATGTGAAATAATCCTTGTAAACATTAAATAATGGTCATGCAAATATAAAATTTAAGCTCATCAAAGTCCTATGTTCCAATGTGAGATTGCCACTTGGCACTTACATGGGGCCTCCTAGGATCTCAAACTCAATTCACTCTATTGGATCAAGAATCATGATGAAGTAAGAGCCATCTGATCATGATCCAAGAGCTTGCTCATGATTACTCCTTTCTAAGATGTGGGTCCCTTTGATTTTAATCTTCAAATATGGGAGTGTCATGTGGAAATTTCATATAGATCCCATGATTTTGACTTTACAATGATATCTTTGTTCCATCTAATCTTCAACCCACAATGAATCAAGAACCATTGATTGTGATCTGAGATCATGAGCATGATTGGTCAAAAGGACTAAGTTCTAGATTATATTGATATTTCCTCATGCCATCCAATTAAAAGGCCATGAGGAAGCATGAATCATTAGATCTTTTGAGTTGCATGTTTTTTAAGTTAAGACCTAGGTCTTCTCCACTCCATTGGATCATGTTCCATGATGAAGCAAGAAATGTCAGATCTATGAAGAAGCAAGGACATTAAGTTACAACCCATGGTAAAATAAATGCTTAGGCTAAATTTTTAAGGCTAATGTCTCATTCGTATTAATAAATACATCATGTCCTTAGGATTAAAACTTTAGACTAAAATGATAACAAAGGGACCATGCTATAAAATAAAAGGGACCTTGCTAAACCAATTATTAGACCTAATTAGAGACAATAAGGAACTAATAGGGAAGATAATAAAGGGGAACAAACATTTTTTAGGCTAAAGTTTTAGTTGTGTTAAAAAACATGACTAAGCTTTAAACATGAAACTTGTGCTTAAAAATAAATTTAAAATGCTCCTACCAAATTCAAATTTGAATTGAGGGTTTGTGATTGAGTTTTAGAACATGAATCATCAACGAGGGCTCCATGAAACCTAAAACTTAAATACATGAAGACCAATCACTAACAAGGTTAGGTAAGCTTAACACAAACCATAAATAAATGCCCAAGTTTGACATAGTGGATGATTTTTAGATTATAAATAATATCCAAAATAGGACATGCTTGTAGGGTTAAGCTTCAAAACATCTCAAGGGTCCTATTTTTCAAAAAAGGGGGTATGTTAACCTCAACAAATGAAGAATTTTGGGGGAAACATAGCAATATGTTAGAACCTATAGACTCTAGTTTAGACAAATAACTAAGTCATCCATTCCATTTGATCTATGCCATTATCTATATTATTTTATGGTTGAAATAAACCTTATACTTGTAGAATTGGGATCAAAATTTAAGACATAGCCATGTTGTGTGTGCACTTTGATTCCACTTACTATTTTCCATGGGATTTAGGAGACATTCATATATTTAATCATTAACATTAACTTAGAGCATGCTTATATATCCATTAAGAACCATGATTTTAGTTTAGGGAAGGCTTAGACATTGCTCTATTTCTAGTCAGGTGTCCATAGGCCAGATAGAGATTCCTTTGGCTCCACTCAATGCCTTCACTACTAGCCAAACATCCATAGCCCTGATGGATATTAAAAGAATCGCCTATTCCTAAAAGCTTTTGATTTTGAATTGAATCCTTATTTTTGTATTTTTAGATCTTTTGTGTTTTTAGCAAGGTTGGGAACCAATGCAACTAGGTTTAAGGATTTGGTCAAATGTTTGATCTTCAAAGAATACCTATGGATATAACCATTATCCTAGGCAAGGATGTTTATTAAGTGAAAACATGATTGTGCTTTAACAAATTAAGATTTCATCATACAAGTGCAAATCTTATTAAAACCAAGTTTAGGTAAAATAGTTAACTCATTCATCAGTCTTTACCAGTTTCTTCAAATAATAACATTGGGACTATATTTATAATACATGGTTAGCACATGTATTAGGTTCACACCCATATTTCTAAAATTTGTGGTTTTAAACAAATTGAATAAACTTTGAGCTTAGGATTGTCTAAAAGGACTTACTAGAATCAAGAAACAAGGCAACAAAAGCAAACACACAAGAGAAAGTAGGAAAGCAAGAAAGAAAAGGAAAGAAGATGAACATGTACATGATTATATACAAACAAGGGACAAGAAAGAGAAAATAAAATAAACTAAATAGCCTACCTACACTAACTCTAACCATCTTATAGTTTACTCCATAAAGACCTCAGGATGAGCAATAGAGAAGTAGTGCTTGAAGTATTGTCCATTGGTGGGCAATGTGAACTCTACTCATAGATCTTTGAAGTTAAAAGTGTTGTTACCTAGTGTATCTACAATTTGGTATGGGCCAATCCACAAAGGTGTGAATTTTCCATGTTTGCTCTCAAGCTCAAATACTTTATCCCAAAGGATTGTATGAACACCTTGATCTTTGCACTTTTATCAAACCATATTTTCACTGTGGTCTAATGTCTACTAAAATCAGCAAAGGATTTCTCCCTTTCATCTTCCATCTAAATAATGTCCAACAATCTTGAATTTTCAAGCTCCTAACTTTCCTCCATGTATTCCTGTATGAATTTGTATGTGGGAAACTTGAGAGTGATAGGAAAGATGGGTTACTATCCATAAACCAATAGAAAAGGTGATGCTTTCAAGGCTTAATTAATCCTTATTCTATCTAACCATAGTGCATACTTAATTAGCTTGTGCCAAGCCCTGGGCTTGTCTACAATAGAATTCTTGATTGGTTTAATCAAATTATTATTGGTAAAATTAGAGACTCCATTCCCTTGGGGATAATTATTAGATGAAAAATTTAGATATATTCCATTATCATAAGCCCATTTAGTCATTTTTATAGATGAAAATGTAGACCCATTATCACACACTAGAGAGACTAGAGTTCCAAATCTAGTACAAATGTTATCTTCTAAGAAATTGATCACTTCCTTCATGTTGAATTGTTTGGTGGCTACAGCTTCAACCCACCTTGTATAATAATATTTGGTAGCCAAAATTAATTTATGACATTTAGATTAATTAGGGTTGATCACTCTTACAAATTACAACCCCCATTGTGTATTTAGTTTGTCAACCATGATTGGTTGCAAAGGTATTGTTGCCTTAGGGTCATTGGTGCTAAAAATCTATCAAGAATGACATTCAATCACATGCTTATGAGCATCCTTAAAGGATATTTTCCAATAGTAGCTAACTCTAAGAATCTTGTGTGAAGTAGTCTTCCCTGATGGTTGCCCATTGCCAAATTAAAAGGACTCATGATTTGAGCAACTTCCTCTATTAAGACACACCTTACGTAGACTCCCTCAAAGTTATTCCTATATAAGACTCCATTCTTGATCATATAATGAGTCATTTTGAGCCTTAGATCCATATTTTTCTCCCTCATTAGTCTTGTAGGACAAGTACTATTGATTAGTAAATAAATGATGAAATCATACCACACACTAGCTTGAAAGTTTTGATGATAAACTTGAATGATAATTAACCTAGGGATCGTATTAACAATAATTTGGAGTAGACCTTGACACCTTACCAATTTTTCCATTTTCATTTCTATGTCACACTCTTGTAAAACTGACATCCATTTACCTCTGCGTTCACCTAGCTCATTCTGTTTGAGCATAAGCTTTGTGGTAGGGTCAAGTAGGATAACATGCACCTTATTTATAAGGATATAATGCCTAAATTTCTTTACTACCTTAAATAATGAATATACTTGACTATTAATTAATGAATAGTTCAATTTAACATTTTTGAAGTTAGTATTCATAAAGGCTATTGGGTGATTACTTCCATCAAATTTTTGAGTCAAAACCACAACCATAATATGGTCAGAGGTGAAAGAATAGAGATATAAGTCCTTTGAAAAGTTAGGACTTTTTAGGATTGGAGCCTAGATAATTACTTTTTTCATGTTATTGAATGCCTTTCTATATTATTCATTCCATGAGACCTTGGCATCCTTCTTCATCATGTCATTTAATAGCTTGATAATCTCTACAAATCTAGAAATGGATTTTCTTATAAAGTTTATCTTACCAAAGAATGATTTTAGCTCTTTTCTACTATTTAGAGGCTCTATTTTGGATATAGTCTCCACCCTTTTAGGATCTATGGAGATCTCATCCTTGGTTATAACATACCCCAAAAATTTACCTTTAATAACACAAAAGATACTTTTCTTGGGGTTTAAGGAAATTGCATACCTTCTACATCTCTCAAACACCTACTGTAAATGCATAAAGTGATCTTCCATATTTTTAGAAAAAACCTCTAGATCATCTATATATATAATGATGTATTTACCTATCAAACTTTGGAAGGCATGGTCTATGGCCCTTTTAAATGTAACTCTTATGATGATTAGCCCAAAGGGCATCCTCTTGTATACAAAGGTCCCCCACTTGGTGGTGAAAGCTATCTTCATCCTATCCTCTTTATCAACCAACACTTGGTTATACTTTGAAAAGCCATTTAGAAAAAACATCATGGTTAAACTAGAAACAAGTTGTATAACCTGGTTAAGAGAAGGAAGAGGATATTTATCCTTCTCATATGCTTTTTTAAAGTTCCTAAAGTTAATATAGAGCCTAATCTCACCATTATTCTTCCTAACTAGCACAAAATTAGCCACCTAAGTAGAATGCCTGATGGGGAAGACTATCCTAGCATCTAGTAGTCTCTTAACTTCTTTGAAGATCATTGGTTCTAAGATAGGGTTTACAAGCCTTTATTTCTGCCTGAAGGGTTTTTAGTTTTCTTTAAGAGGAATGGTGTGAGTGATGACCCTTGGATAAAATATTTTTAATTCATCATAAGACCATGATATGACATCCCTATATTGGGTAAGGAGCTCTTTGACCATCTTGTTTTGAATGCTTGTGTAGGCTTTTCCAATGTTTACTATTTGGGGCTGATCTTGGAGACTAAGATCAACAACATTATAGTCCTTCCCATTAACTTTGGGAAACTCAAAAACCTCAACTAGTTTATCTTAATCAAACAATCTCTTTATAGTAATCATCCCCTTAGGGATCTTGTTGTTATTCAATTGATTAATTTTACCATCAATTTTGTCTTCTTGAGATGCATTTTCATCAATTTCATCAATAATATGAGCATCAAATGCTCTAGAATTGGTCATGAAATCTAATATCTATTAATCATCACTAAAGACTTAAAAATGGTTAACACTATTAGGCATTGAAGGATAAGGTATAAGCTCAATGCTGAATCTTAGAGAATCTTGGTTGGGCATGAGCTTGGTTGTAGCAGATTCCAACTCATTAGTAGCTTGGTTTTCTTCTCTTGGAATGGAAACAATGATAAAGTCATTTAAGGAATCAATCAGGTATCAAACCTTAAACTTATATCTCTTAAGTTATTAGATCTTGCATTGATATTTGCTTCTTACCTGATTAAAAACTAGTTCTGAATCCCCATACACTAGTAATTCTTTGAATTTGTTCTTAATAGCAAATTAAAACCTTAGGATAAGGGCCTCATATTCAATAAGATTTTTAGTGTAAGGGAATTAGAGTCTACAAGAAGCAAGGTATTTCTTACCAATAGGGTCAGTAAGGATAATGCCTACTCTAAATCCTACCTTACACCTAACACCATCAAAATGTAATTTCCATAGCCCAGGGATAACATGAGTACTTTCAAGATCAAATACCTTTACAATATCTAAGGTGAAAAACCCTAAGTCTGAGTCAATAATGTTAACCCTTTCATTCACAACATTATACTCAGTGATCATGTGTTTCATCCTTGGCTCTCTCTCAACCCTGATTTGATTTAGAACTCCCTTCCAAGATAGTCATAAGTGTGAGCAATCTATAGACATGTAACCATTTAGAGCCTTGGTCCATTCCCTACTTAACAAGATATAATAATAATTAGGAATATCAACAACCTAAATATCAATAAAATACTACACCCTAGGCTTAGAAGCTAATTGCATATGAAAATTTAATAACTCCCCAATAACCTTAACTCTAGATTTGTCTAATTAGGTGACAACCCTATTAGACTTAATAGGAGTCAAGCCAAGTTGTTTGAAAATACTTGATGACATGATATTGGTAGATGATATAAAATATAATAAATAATTATGCAAATTCTTACCAAACATCCTAACAGTGAGTAGGGAAGGAGGAGACTCTGCCTTAGCTTTGTATATGGTCAACATTAGCATGGTTAGCCTTGGGTGGCTTGTTGGATTTCTTAGACAATGATTCTAGCAAGAGGTCCCTTTGATTTATAATTTATGTCAATTCATGTAAAGTGATGTTATCTTTTATCTTCTTTATATCTTAAACTATATTATATCTAGTTTTATTAGAAGAAATAGGAATATCAATGTTGGGCTTAGAGGCACTCCCTTGAGGTGGCTCTAGATTATTTCTTGAAGAAGTGTCAGGAGGAGTTCTAAAGTTATTTAGAGGTATTGAGGTAGTCAAGGGCTACCTCTACTCTCTATTCCTCAAGGGATAAGTCTTCTTCAAGAATTTTTGGAAGGCCTAGATCTCCTCAAGGATCTCATCAGGTTCATTCTCTTCTTGAAAGGGAAAATGAAAGGTTTCCACCATAAAAGATTGATCAAATGATTTGGATCCTAAGGCACATGTATCATTATCATTATTTGAGACCACTTAAAATGTGTATAATTCTTCTTAAAAGGCCTCAAAAGTCTTGAAAAATTCTATACAATCAATCTTACCATGCTTGGCTATGAAATGTACTCTATAATAATCAGGGAATACAATATCAGTAAGATTAATGTCCATAGTATTATTGCTAGAAGATGGTTCATTATTCTTATTATTATGAAAACTATCATTTTGAAATCTATTGTTTGTCCTATTAAACCTTTGAAATGAGAAGTTCATACTAGAGTTATCTCCAGTACTCCCTACTTTTTTTTGCAACTGAAAGAAATTAGTGCTTAATTTTTGGACCCTTTTCAAGATAGACTCATTCTTATTCTTGGGAGTTTCAGAATTATACACTTGGTTATTGTTAGTAGATGGTATTAAAACTCATTGATCATTTAAATTGATGCTATTAGTAGGATGACTCAATAATCCTATGTTCTAATTAGGAGCAACATGACTTAAGGGAATTGATTTAGATTTAGAAGTTGGTTCAAGGTTGGAATATTTTGGTTGTTGTTGGGGAATATGTTTAGAATGGGTATATGTGGGTTAATGTTTGGAATAAAATAGTCTATTTATCCCTAGGGATACATTTTATCTTTGATGATCACTGATTTAGAATAAGCCCTAGATAATGAAGTTATATATGGAATGGATCTCTTTAAAAATATAGAGGTCATGGGATCTACTACATCTTTGTAGATTTCTAGGGCTAAAACATCATCAAGCTTCTATGGTTATATGGTCCTACTATACATTTTCTAAAATTTGGCATTAAAGGACCTTATGGGCTCACTTGCATCCCTGTTGATGGTGGTGAACTGATGGTAGATGACACATGGATTGATAATTTTAAAAAATTGATCTATGAAAACATTAGTAAAACCATCTCAGCTAGTGATATAATTGTCAGGAAAGTTCAAAAACTATTCATAAGCAACATATTTAAAGGTAAAGGGGAATAACCTATAAGTTACATCCTCATGCACAAGATTTATTAAACTTAAAGTAGCCTTGAAAGACTTAATGTGTTATTCAACCATTAATATACTAGTTGGACTAAATGTAGGGAAATATTTCTCACAGTTACATGGGAGATTATGTACTACACCTGACACATTTATTAAAGAGTCTCCTAGAAAATCCATACCTGGATGAAGGTTGAAGGCAAAGGTATCTTGAAGAGGTGAAGTTGGAAAAGATTTGGATCTCTTGCATCTACCTTTATCATGCCTGACTCTTTTATGAACCTCAAGCTCAAGTAAGGGTTCCCTTGTCTCTGAGTTTGATCTGGTTTAAATCCTTTGCAATTCTAGATTGAATATTGAAGATCCTATTTGAAATACAATGTATTATGCTAGTCTTTATAAAGAACAAGGATAAAACATGTACATTAAGATCTTTTTGAAAATATTATATAAAAAACATTAAAGGGCATTGGTTTGTGCCTAAGATAACTTACAAATATATCCAATTATGCAAATATGATCTATCTTTATAAATTTAAGCTTAAATAAGCCTATATCTATGAGAGATATGTCAACCTTTGGTCAAAATAAGCCATCCTAACCTAAAATACTATATATTTTCAAAGTTTAAGCTAAATTTACCAAAACCAAGCATTAAAACTCAAAGAAATTTGATCTCTATCTAAGGAAGCACAAATATACATCAAAGACTATGAAGATCAGTGATATTTACACTTCCAAGTAAAGGTTTACTCAAAAGTGCAAAGATAACATCAATCTTAGATCAAAACATGATAAGACTAACAAATATTCAAGGAATTCACAAAGATGCCCTCCTTCTAGCACTAGCAGGACTTATTGATGCCTCTATATATACAAAAAATATCATCAGTGTTCAAGAACACTTCTCATTTTAGAATTTGAGGAATTCATAGCTTGAGCATTAGGTTTTGGCAAATTGATGTTACCTATGGTGAAATAGTAGCAAAGTAATGTTTAACTATCCCTACAAATTATTATTAATTGATGGTTGGGAGCCATCATGGTCCAATTCTCTATGAAATGCTGGTATCTATGCTAATACCTAGTGAATTATAATCAAAACTTAAACTACAAACTAATCTAGATGGATATTTATAATGAAATATAAACTATAATGATCTGGATAAAAAAGAGAAAAATAGAAAATTAGGGTAGAAAGAAAATAAATGATTTCTTATCTTAGCCTTAAAGATTATGAAAAATCTTAAATTGTAGCTGTGTATGCATTCAAACCAATATATAGTGCAAAATAGACTAATCTCATATTTCACTACACACTAGGAAAACTTTGAAGGATGATGTAAAGAATCACAAGTAAGAACTAGGTTTATTTTTAGGATTTACTACTATAATCAAATATCATTTGCACATCTGAATATAGAGTAAAATGAAGTGAAGTGAATCCAAGATCCTTTAACTGATCTAGCATATGCATAAATTAGAAACCCTATGATTAAATATGCAACCCAAAATTTAAAGAAACTATTCAAATCTAAGACATACAACTAGCGATTGAGAGAAAAAATATATTAACAATTGACACATCAAATATGGAATTTTTTTGCAAAAATCTTTGATTGTATTAATTGTTCCAAGTATACAAATTTTACTCAAATTTATCTCTCTTTACAAGATGGTAATACATGCCTTTTATATTAAGATAAGTCACTACATTAGTTAGTTACAAGATACAACTATACAAAGATAAGGACAACTGTCCTTTAGAAAGTTCTAAAATACATTTGTTTCCCAAAATTGGATTAACCTAGAGGCAATATGTGGATAAACTAGCATATGCCTTACAAAATAATATTCCCTATTTCAATATTATAATGTTTTTACAAAGAAGGAATATCAATTAGTTTGGTGGGGCCATTATTGAGGGACTCCCCTATTACTCTTTTAGAAGTCCCATGGTCCTCTGATGTTGTTCTTTAACAATATCTAGACCTATAACTAGATTTAGGAGGTAGAACTCTTCCTAATAAGCTAGGTCATCAAGGTCTGTATCATTTTTGGCTATAGATTTTTTTATTCTCCTAGATTTTGTAATCTTTTCCTATACCACGAAGATCATGCGTAAAATCTTGCCATTATCATTTCTTGATTTTCCCTTGACTTCCTTCATCATTAAAGTGACTCTATGTTTGTACTCTACATCATCAATAATCCCTAGGGCTATAGTATTGGTAAGATTAACTAGCATAGTGCCTAGGAGCTACTCAATCCTAGTGTTCAATTCCTTATCATCAACCAAGAGTCTATCCAAATTATTTATCCATGTACTTAGACTCTAGATCTTGTCCACTAATATTACCAATATGGCATTTAGGTGAGTCAAGATAATATATTTGAATTTATAAATCCTATTCCTAATCAAAATGCTAATGATATCCCTTATCTTGGTCTCTACCTCCTACCACTCTCTTATTAATCCATTGGCCACCTCACCTTATTGGTCTAATGCATCCTACCTCAACCTTATTGATTTTAAAGAATCAAACATATCAAATAATGATTCTTCAAACATGTTTATTATTGCATTAGACACTAATAAAATGGTTTGTGTCTAAGTTCCTTTTTTCCTTTTCCAAAATTTGAATCCTTTGCTTCATGACCCTAATGCCAGTTTTGACTTAGGCATTGCGAGCCTCTGATAGAATTTTAATATCTTCCTCATGGATAGAAACCTCACCAAGTTAGTTCCCTCCAACTAGGGTTAATATTGTAAATGTCTCAACCTTATGGAAAGTGAACTCCTCAGTTCCTACCATGGCTTTCTTTATTATGACCTTTTCTAATCTAGCTATTTATGTATTAAACTTCACAATGGTGGATGTCCCTATGAATTTTAGAGGTTGTGAAACCTCTATCCTTGTGATACTTGATGATCTTAGAGAATCTATCTTATCATCTAGGCTTGTAGTAGTCACAATTATTATTTCTTCTTATTCTTTCATTAAATCCCTTATCCATGGCTTGATTTCTTCACATACATCAACATTGATGGATTGGGTTAAGGCCCAAGAGTGGGATTGGGAAGGGATATTTGGTAGCTTTACATACATGAAATAACAAAGGATGATTGGTCTAAAAATGGGGAACTCCTTATTAAACAAGTTGATCTCACTTGTGGGATGAGTGAGGGTCAACTTTGGCCTCTTCCTTGATCTAACACGGACCAATGCCAACTACACCTTTCTCTCTTTTTTGGGTGCCACTGAGACTATGTCAAGGGCTAATTCCTTTCCTATATCTTGTTATTCAACTTCCTCTACTTAAATCTAAGCTTATTCAACATGTGCTTCTTCTTCCTCATAACCATAAGAATTAGCAAGGTTTTTGAGGGTGTTTCTCCTAACTTATGCTCATTTATTAATTTAGAAAAAAGATAAAAAACTTTTAATAGGGGTGTGGTAGAAGAACATAGTTGTTGATGTATGTATAATCTAGATGAGTATGGAGAGATCTTCTTTTTCTTGGAAGGAATAACCTATAGATAAAAAAACACTTACAAAAAGGGTTACTAGTAAGATAGTTTAGACACTAAAAAATTACATACAAATGGTACTAGATGTCAAAATGCCTCAAGATACCTTAGGAACCACCTAACCCTTCTTGACCCACTAACTAACCCATCATAACTTGGGTTTAATTAGCTAATTATTTAACTAAAATCATGAACTTAATAACCTAACCCTTAAACCCAACCCTTTTTAACTCATCTTGACCCCTTTTCCTCTAAACTCTTAACCATCGATGGTCAGCTTGACCATCGATGGTTCGGCTAACCATCAATGATTAGGTCTTCCTTATTCTTACACAAACACTAGATATAAAAAATAAAATGTCACAATTTAATATATCCACTTTACCCATTGCTAATGAACTCCCAAGTATCAAAATCAATAAGCCAACCCATTGGGAACCTTCTATCCTCCATCTCTCTTTGCCTATTAAAGGAGGGGAGTAGGAGGTGAGAAAGGAATACCAAAAGCATTATAGCTCACATATATTCAAGCTCTTTATCTAGTCTTATTTTAGCAATTTATCAATAGTAACAAAGATCCAAACCTCTACCAAAATTACTCTTGAGGTAAAGTACTATTACTCTACCAAAATTGCTCTAGCCATCAACCATCTACCATTAAACCATATGTACAATTTATGTTTCAATTCTATTTGGTTTTTGATTTCTAATCCTAAATTAGATCTACTACACCTATCTTCTAACTTCCCTATCCCTAATTAGATCCTTAACCAAGCCTTTATCTGATCAATAACCCATTCTATAACTCCTTTTTGAGTACCTATAGAATTCCATAAGCAACTATCGATGGTCAGCACAACCACTGATGGTCATCTCTAACTACAGATGATTACCCAAGTGATGATCAATCCAACCACTGATGGTCAGCCCAACAACCAATGGTCATTTTGGTAAGAAATAACAAGTTATTTCTAACCCTTTTCCCCTAACCAAATCTGAATTTTTATGTCCCTACCTGTTCATAAACCCCTACCTATTTTTTTGAACTATCCTGATCTATTTTAGCACTATTATTGACCCACTTTTGCTATATTTAGTTATTTTTTCTATCAAGCATTCACTTTCTTCTTGTATTTTATTTCATTAATTTATATTATTTAATGCAAGTATCTTACTTTTATCTCTTTCAACTTAATTTTTATGAAAAAGTGGATTGACAACCTCCTAGCAAACTCACGCTTGTTGTATCTAACTCACGCTAGGTAGTCCACCTAACTATCTTGCTAATAACCCCTTTTGTTAGTGCTTTCTTATCTACATGTTATTCATTCCAAGAAAAAGAGGATCTCTCCATACTCATTTGGATTACACATACATCAACAACTAAGTTTTTCTACCATACCCTTATTACTGGTTTTTTATCTTTTTCCTAATTTAATAAATGAGCAAAAATTAAGAGAAAAAGATAGTTAGGTGGATTGCCTAGCGTGAGCTAGATCCAAGAAGCGTGAGTTTACTAGGAGGTTGTCAATCCAATCTTTGATAATAATTAAGTTGAAAGAGATAAAATTAATATATTTGTATTAAATAATAGAAAGAAACTGAAATGTAATACAAGAAGAATATGAATGTTTGATAGAGAAGATAACTAAATATAACAAAAGTGGGTCAATACTAGTTCTAAAATAGATCAGATTAGTTTCATAAAATTAGGCAGGGGTTTGTGAATGGGTGAGGATACAGAAAGTCATAATTAGTTTGGGGTAAGGGATTAAAAATAACTTTCTATTATTTCTTACAATAGTGACTATCAACGGTTGGGCTAACAATCGATAGTTGGATAACCGTCAATGGTTGGAGATGATCATCGATAATTATGTTGATCATTGATGGTTGCCTATGGAATTATAGAGGTACTAAAAAAAGAGTTTCAAAATGGGTTATTGATCAGATGGGGGCTTAATTAAGGGTTTGGTTAGGAATAAGAAGTCAAAAGATAGGTACAATAGATTTGATTCAGGCTTGGAAGTTAGAAACCAAACAAAACTAAAACATAAACTATACCTACGGCTTGGTGGTTTATGGTTAGATTTATTTTGGTAGAGTAATGGTACTTTGCCTTGAGATAAATTTTGGTAGAGGTTCAAATCTTTATTACTGTTACTAAATTGCTAGAAGAAGACTAGCTAGAAACTTGAATACCTATGTGCAAGAATTCTTATGATGATTCTTTCTCACCTCTTACTCCCCTCTTTTTACAGGTAAAGAGAGATGGAGGATAAAAGGTTCCTTAGGAACTTGGATTGCTAATTTTGATGCTTGGGAGTTTTTTAGTAATGGGTAAGGTGGATATATTTAATTATACCATGTTATCTTGCGTAACTAGTGTTTATGTAAGAATAAGAAATACTTGACCATCAATGGTCAGCCTAACCATCGATGGTCAAGTTAACTATCAGTGGTCAAGTATCTAAAGGAAAAGGGGTCAAGATGAGTTAAAAATAATTGGGTTCAAGGGTTAAGTTATTAAATTAGTGAGTTTTTTTAACTAAGTAGCTAACTATACCCATGGTTTGATGGGTTTGTTAGTGGGTCAAGAAGGGTTAGGTGGTTCTTAATATATCCCAAGGTATTTCAACATCTAGTAACATTTATGTGTGGTTTTCTAGTGTCTACATTTTTACCCTCTTTGTTATGTGGATTTGAATTAACAAGATACAAAATAAAAATGGATTACTTGGTCAAAGGTTTGGTTTCCCTGAGTATGGGAGGAGGTGTTCCCCCTTAAACTGGGAGTTGATGAGGTGAAACCAAAATTGAGTCAGGGTTTTATAAATGGAGTATGGTGAGCCATGAGGTTGGTGAAAAAAGGGTGGTTGGGCATTTGAAGCACAAAAAATAACATAAAATGTAAATAAATATGATATGTAAGATCACACAAAGACTAAGGTTGCCAATGTTGGTAAAAATAAGGTTAGGTCTAAAAGGACTGGTGATGGGATAACCAGGACATAACATTAAGCATGACTGATTAGGTTATTCTTATCAGGTCTCCTAAACAAGGTTAGCGTTTTCATAGGTATCTAAGTTAGGAAGTGATCTTTTAAATAACATAAATGGTTTTGTTGTGCACTAGGTGGTGAAAATTCAAATGTTCAACATGGAAAGGTTGGTTGATGTAGTGTAAAAGACCAAGCAAGATTATCATAAAAATATGTGATAATTTGGGTCAAAAATGGCCAATGTTAAGGTGGACATGGTCTCATGGTTGGTTGGAGAAGGGTTATCTCCAAAAATTCTAGTTTTTGTTTGGGAGAGAAGGTAATCTCAAAAAATTTGGCATCTAAGTGTGGGTACCTAAAAAAATTTAAAATGTGATACCTTGACTATTGATAGTCATGGGTACCAAGATCGACCATTGATAGTCATCTTGACCATTGATGATTAGGGGGAACCATAAAAGGTTAGATGATAAAAAGCAAAAATAAAAATTTATTTTCAATTTTAACTTGTTGATGCCCATGCTTTCCATGTATTCTAGATATTTGGTGATTTATGTGAGAGGGTTGACTGAGAATTTGCTAATTGGTTGAAGGTGTGTGTTACAATCATTTGATAGGATTGAGATATAGGGAGGATGAGGATATGATTGAGTAGTGGGATGTGGGATCCATCCTCGATAGTGATTAAGAAATGAGGTAGGGGTGTTTTAAAATTGTTATTTTAGTGAATTTAGTTGTTTTGGATTTGAATATGGGTAGTTTGTGATTGTGTTGGTAGGGTTTTTGGGGGGTTTTACCTAGATTTAGGTTTTACTTTTTTTTTGAAAAATTAGTTAGTGAAATTTGAATTTGAGGGAGTATTTGGGTTTGGGGTAGGGTATAAGATATAATTAGGTTATTGATTTGTTGAAATTTTATTTGTTTATTAGGTTTTGAGGAAGGTAGGGTTAGGTGATTCACTGCCGATGGTCACACATAATGATCATCAGTAGTTATACCTAACCATCGATGGTTGACCATTGAAGAACAAAGGTTACTTGACCATTAGTTGTCTTAGTGGCTATCGATGGTCAAGTGTTTAGAGAAGGTATGCTTGAAAAAAAAGATATAGAAAAAGGGTTTTAAAATGTTTTAAAGGGTGTGGGGTGGTTAAAATGCTAAATGTAAGCTAGGATAGGAAATGTAATTAGGAGTGATGTGGTAAAATGGTTGTTGGTTAGAGTTAGGTTTTGGTTTGAGAGGTTTAGGGAAGATGTTTGAAATTTTTTTGAGGTTAGGATAGAGGTTTTTTATAAAATAATTAGATGTTTGGTTTGATGGGTTATGGTAGGTATTGAAATGTTTTTGGGTGAGGGTCATTTTCAAGTGTTAGATGTAATTCTATAGATGGTTGTGAGTTAGTTTGAAATAGGTTGATTTAGGTGAGTTTAGGTTTATAAAGAGGTGGATTTAGGTAAAATGAGTGAAGTAAATGGAAATGAGTAATGGTAATGGAAAACTAAGTGTGCATATTAATTTTGATTTTTGTAAGCATGAGATTAGATCCAGATGAGGGATTGGGTTCCTAAGATTTTTGTGGAGATCCATAGAGGGACGACTGAGGATGATTGGACACACATGCGGGAGGTTAGCCTTAGGTCTATGAGATACTATCAATGCTTACCACAAGATGTGGCGATGATCATGGCCCTCTTCAAGAGATGGGATCTAGCCACAAACACCTTCCTCTTACCAATAGGAGAGATGACCATCCTATTAGAGGATGTTCATAGGATTATATGGTTTCCAATTTAGGGGGAGTCTATTTACCATATTGAGAGTGAGGAGAGGGATGAATAGATGGATCTCCTATACAATAAAGATCAAGACCTTGCTAGGTGGCATGCTGATGGTTTTGATTATGGGCCATTATAATAGAGGGCTCTAGATAAGAGGCATTTGATGACTATGATGATGATGGTAGTGTCTTGTTTTTCATTAGTTGATTCAAGTAGTGGGTAGTTTCCTTATCTACTATTGGGAGTGTTAGTGGAGATGTTGCTTGGTAGGATAGTGTTCAGGTGGGCACTAATTTTGTTGGTTCATATATATAGAGAGTTTTAGGTGTTTTAATCTCATAGGAGGTATGAGATCAGCATGGGGTTTATTCTCCATTTTTGGGCATATAGACATATTAGGGTTTTGAGACCATTGGGGCTACCATGGGAGGGTTACAACTAGATGGATTTTAGAGTGGGTTTCATGTGATGGATGAGAGATTATGCATTAATAGGAGCTAGAGTAGGGGAGAGAGATATTGAATAGTTTAGGGATGCATTGGATGGTTTAGTTGTGGATGATGTGGTGTGGAGGCCCTATGTTGGCTTTCTTAGGTGGGCCCTATATGTTTATCATACATTGTCATTACAAAGCTAGAGGTAGATCTATAGGAGGAAAGAGGGTGAGATTGAGATTATCCCTTTTGATAGAGTTTGAAGGTAGTTGAGACTAGTGTAGGGGATTCTAAGTCTATTCTTTAGGTACAAGAGGGAGGATGCTAAGTTCTTATTACCCAAGACATAGCCAGAGGAGGTGGTACTAGATTGTAAGGAGCTACCTATTAGAGCAGGGGTTGATGATGCTAGTTTTGTTGATGGCTATGTGACATGGTACTAGGCCCTTTATGTAGTGGCTAATTTTAGGTGGGAAGATGGGGGATAATAGGCCATGGATGTGGATCCAATTGGTGGGGGTATATAGGTATAGCTAGAGGGTGGATAGGTAGGATCAATATTGATTACTGCATAGGCATAGATTATAGGGATAAATTATGACTTTATAAGGTTAGGTTACCATGGTTATAGGTGAGAGAGATCAACCCAAGACCTCACTAGGCTTGGTGACCTAAGAGAGGGATACGTTGAGATAGAGGGTAGGAGTAGTGGTATCACTAATAAAACCACCAAGTACCATCCTTATAACATGGTACATGGCTATAGTGGAGGAGTTAAGGTATTATGAGGCCATAGTACTAGCACAATGTCCTGAGTAGCATTGATGGGGTGAGTACAGATCTAGTTTAGTAAGTGGGGTAGTTGTGGTGACTCCAAGTCAGTGGGCTACATCGGTTGGTGGATAGGTAGGCATCCCAAGAGGACCAACACTAGATGGTAGTGGTAGTGTAGGTGGGGCCAGTGGTAGTGGTGCCTTAGGGGCATGATATATGATATGATGTATAGATATAGATGTACATGATTTTGATACTGACCTACTTGTTGATGGAAAAAGATATACATGATTTGAGAGAGATGATATACATTTTTACATGTATTATTTTTGTTTATGACATGATGTATATGATATTTTTGATGTTTATGTGATGTATAGATGTAGTTTATGGTTCATGGCTCATGGTTTAAATTTTTTGCTTTATGATTTATGCTTATAAGATTTGGACTTAGTAGCTTAGGCATGTGATGATTATGGATGATTATTTTATTTTGTTTATGGATATGATGTTTATGATGATGGATGGTTTGATTATGGTTATTTGATGTGGTATATGATATGATGTTTATATAATGTGATTTATTTCATTGATCATAGATGTGATGTTTGTTTATGGTTATGATGTTGATGAAAGCACATAAAGTAAGTTGGATAACCAACTAGATGTGAGAAAAGAGATGAGAATCATGAGACATATGTCTACATGAACCAATGATGAGAGGAAAAGGAAAAAAAATGATACTTTTTCATTGGTAAGGACAAAACAAAAATGAAAGTTAGATTGACTTAAGGAATATAAGCATTTCAAATTCTTTACATTAGCATGCTTTGGTTGATAAAAAGGTGTCTTGATCACATTGTGTCAAGTAAGCTCATAATCCCTTGATTTGTAGATGGTAAAGGTAGAGGTAGGTGGTGGGCTGATAGGTAAGGTAACCTTATGTGCATTAGTTTACCCCTTCTATAGGTGACCTAAGAAGCATATTGGACAAGTCCATGTCTTTATGTAAGGTGTAGACTGATTGATGTAGGAAGTCTACTAATACTAGATATGAAATATGATTATAGCTTTCTTGGGATAACTTGATATAATTTTGATATAGGGTCTTTTATTATTGCTATCATTTTGATACATTTATGAAGCTGATTGATGCAAGAAGATTCAAATGATTACTTTTGACAAATGTGACTTATCCATCCTTTAAGGGAGTGGTCTAAGTTTGGGTTTGTTTATTTGGTCGCTATATTTCAAGGGAATAGTTGATCTTTTAAGAAATTTAGTTTTGGGTAGCTATCCTTTAAGGGAATAGTTTGTAATGCTAGAGATATGTGACCCAAGTGATATTTTGGTATCCCAAATTGTTTTAATGCTAGGTTTAGACATGGACAAGTCTATATAGGCTTAGAGGTTTACCTTTATGATGGAAAAACTTTTATCATAAAAGGTTAATGATAGGTGAAAGGGGTGGTTTTGAGAGACAATGATCATGGGATTCTATCTGATTAGAGATGAAATAAATCCATGATAACCATGTTATAAGTAGAGTTGTGGTACCCATATTTACAATTAGGCTATAAATATGAAGGTTAATCACATGGTTTTATGTTGTAATTGATTATCCTCAAAGGGATAGCGATAGGTAAGTGAAGGTGAAAATATCCTAAATAAAGGGATAGGCTTAAGTTAGACAAGAAGGTGAGTTTAATCCTCTTTTAATTGAAGAAAGGATGCATATGTGAAGCATTGAGAGGCTCAAATTATGGTTTTCATTTGATTGAGGATAAATGATAAGCTTCTGATCCATACTTGTGGGTTATGATGTAGGGTCCAAGCTAATTAAAAGAAAACTTTCTTATTTTACTTTTCTCCATATTGGTCACATGTTGGTTTTCCTTTAGGATGAAGTCTCTAATGTTGAATTATCATTCATTTAGGTGCTTGTTATATGCATGTTTGATTCATTTTTGGTAGACACAAGGATGGTTAAGTGATGTAAGATGATGTTCATCAAGTAGTTCACATCACGATAGACATTCTTGATGATATTCACTCTTAGAAATGATGTCTTGAAAAGATATGTGAAGAGAAAGAATCTAGACTTTGAGAGGCAAGACTACCTCTACTCCAAATACTAGAGAGAAAGGGGTAGCACCCATAGAGGTTTAAATGCTAGTGTGATAGGCCCATAAAACAAAAGGATGTGTAAGTGGCAATCCTAACTTGAAGTATTGACTTATTTGGTTAACATTTTTTTAAGGGTTTTGTTAGAGGGTTCCACTTGTCTATATTCTTATGGATGGTAAGATGAGGAAAATCTCAACTTGATGCAAAATGCATCACAAAGACCTTGGAATTTTTTATTTTTGAAAGATTTTCCATTATCAGTGATGATCTTATGGGTAATACCAAAATGACAAATGATATGATGATTGATGAAGTTGACTATATTATCAACTTTAGTTGAGATGAGAGGAATGACCTCCACCCAGGTGGTAAAATACTTAGTGGTAGTGATGATTGATTTGTGTCATTGTGAAGAATGAAGATTAATTTCCCCAATGAGATCGAGTCCCCATTTTGAGAAGGGCCAATAGTCTTTGGATACTTGAAGGCCGTGGGCTGGTATGTGATGTAAATTAGAGTGCTATTGACCTTAGACACACTTCTTTACATAATCATAATAGTCCTAGTTGAGGGTAGGTCAATAGTAGCCAAGGCAAAGGATATGTTTAATGACAACTAAACCATTAAAGTGTCCCCTATAGATCAATGTGGTTTGATGGTTGGGAGGCCCAAAAGGGATGATGGTTCTGATGTTGAGGTCATAACTAGGATCATGGTTGAGGATCCCATACTCTTGAGGAGTAGGAAAATCATATAAGCTAAAAAATGATACTCCCCTAGTGAGAGACATTGGAATGTGGGCTCTAAGGGGTCCTCTACAAGGATATGAGAAGAAAGGACAAGCTAGTTGAAGCTTCATCATTGGTAGGGTAGAATTGTTGCTAGTTGGTGGTGAGGTGGATGAGGGAAGAAGAAGAATGTCATTGGGTCGATATGTCATGTTGTAAGATGTGAAAGGATTAGGGTCAAATTTTATGGTAATAACTTAACCCTCATTCTTAAACTTGACACATCAGTATAAGGTAGATAGGACACAAATCATGACATGGATTCAAGGACGTCCATGTAAGATGTTGGATTAGAACTCACCTTATATAATGTAAAAGAGTTATGAAATTGTGTAAGGTCCAAAACAGATGTGGAGGATGATTGTCTCCAAGGTAGTGGCCATAGTATCATTAAAGGAGTGGAGGACTGCTATAGTTTTGACTTAATATTTTTAGGCAATTGGAGTTGGTCATAAGCATGGGAGGAGATAATGTTAATACTATCTCCTTATTCTAATCATCACCCTTTTGATATGATTTTGATTTATGTATGTAGTGATGAAGAGGGGAGGTTCAAGATTTTTAGAATGAATAAAAGGTATTTCTAAATCTTAGAATGTTACAAAGGTAGATAGTTGAAAGGCTTTGATAAAGGATGTAAGAGGTTGAGGGTCTTCTAATTAAACTTATATCGACTATATGACCTTTATCAATGCTTAACAGTGATGGGGTGAGGTGTTGATTAGTTTGTAAAGGCTCATATTCATCGGTGTTTGGTGAAATTTTTTTAGAACCACTTGTTGGATGGATTCAGAAGGGTTGGAAGGAGAGGCACCCAAAATGGAAATTTTGGGTTTTAGTAAAGGTAAAGGTGAGAGTGATTGGTTTCAGTTGGAAGGTTGAGGGGTGGAAGGATATGTCTATGGTATTGACACTTTGGCCTTTCCTTTATCCTTTTTTTGGACCCTAGATTAGGTAACCATATAGATAGTGTGGATTAGGGGAGGCGTTTGGCTAGATGGTTACTTTAGTTCCTCCTCACTTTCAGATGAGAGTGGAGGAGGTAAATGTTGGGTAAGTGTTTAGGTTGGTAATGGTCTCAAACTAGGTTCATCTGATAATATATCATCCTCATCCCATAAGATATGGATAAGTGTTTGGAGAGCTTTCCAATTCTCTATGTCATATCCAGGAGTCCTATGGTATAAACATATCAAATTGTCATTGAACCGTGATGGTTTAGGATATGAAAGGTAAAAAAAATTGATAGGTGGTAGTCTTAAGGAAGAAGTTTACAAAACAATTTGTAAAATGGTCAAATAATATTTGAGCAAAGGTGTTGGAGGTGATAGGTTTGTTTCTATTCAAATTTTGTTTTCTATATTCAAGAGAAGAATTAAGAAACTAAGAGATATGGTCAAGGCTTGTGTACCTGGATATAGTCTGCGCACCATAATCTAGATGCTTTGAGGACTCCTCTTTGGCTGTGGAGGAATGACACCTGCAAAGAAAAGAGACTTGGACAAAAAGGAGTTAGATGGATAGATGGTGGGTTGCCAAGCAAAAGCCTGTTCCCAAAAGTATGAAAACTTCCTTAAGGGAGGTCAACCCACTAGTCAATAGAAAAAGAGTCTGATAAATAGCAGAATGTTAAAAGACTGAAATGATAAAAAATGGAAATGAAAAGGAAGCAAAAGCTTACATGAGAGATGCTATCGGCTTGGTCATAGTCGCCGACGTCGGTGGTCCTACCGGCGTCGGTTGATAAAGTGCCGATGTTGGTTAGTCTGCCGACGTCAGTGGGGGAAGCAACTGGCGTCAGTCGGGGCAGTAGGCTTGAATGGGGTCTGGTTGAGTCTATGGTCTGTGGATAGGTTCTGGTTGTGTAGAATGGTCTGTGGATGGTCTGAGACAGAGTTTGGGCCTGGTTGAATGGTCTGATAGTCTGGTTAAATGGGCATAGTGTATGGTCTGATAGAGGATAGAGGCAACAGAGAGATGGAGGAGATAAGGGTTCAGGTCTGGCTTGGTTAATAGTCTGGTCTAGGGAGAGGGAGTGTTTGATCTAATTCATAATACATAAAAGCAAATGACTAGAAAACACAAAGAAAACACAGACAATATACTTACCTGTGCCTTGTGGAAGGTGTGCTGTTGATGATTGTACCTGTTGTTGGTATTGAAAGCTGATGCTGAGTCCCTGTTGTGCTTGATGTTGCAGAAACTTGATGTAGAATACCTGTTGTTACACTTGAGGGAGAGAATAAGAGGCTTGGTTTGAAGATTGGCGAAGTGGCAGTGTCTAAGAACGGATTGATGATCAAAGTGCAAGATACCAGAGTCGGGTTATGCGAGAGGAGACGAAGAGAGCCCAGAAATTGTGATTTTTTGTGATTAGCTGTGGATAGGGGTTAGACGTTGGTTTAAGTAAACCAACATCGGTGATCCTACCGGCGTTGGCCGACAGTTGACCGACGTCAGTGGGTGTAGAATGCATAAAAGGGCCAACAAGCCCGTTCTACATCCGCCAAGTGCATAATTGGTTGAATAAATGTCGAAGGTAAGGATAAAGACGCACGAGAGTTTGTTAGGCAGTTAGAGAGAAGTAAGAATAGGTCTTAGGTGAGTCATAGGATGGGAATTAGTCCAAGGCGAGGTGTCCTAGGTGAGGTGTCATGGGTGATGTGTCCAAGGAGGGGGGGTTAATTCAAAATAAGTTAATTATTTTAAATTAGTAATTGCATGTTTTAGAAATGGGTTAGGAATGGACCAAGGGGGGAAGGACCAAAGTTAGACACGATTTAGGTGTCTACATTTGCCCCTTTTTGTCTTGTTGGTTGTTCTAGATGAACTGCAAGACAAAATAGGAGTTGGCTGCCCTAGGTATGGGATAAGGTTGATTTCGTCTTGTTGGTTGTTCAAGTGAACTGCAAGACAAAAATAGGTGAGGGTTGGTTGTCCCAAGTGTGGGATGATGCGGATTACCCTGATGTATGGATGAGGTATTCCCCCTCAAAGTGGGAGTCGAGGGAAGGGAACTTGATGTCGGGTGCCGATTTGACAAAAGGTGGATGAGAAGGAGAGTGAGGGTGAACGCTACAAAAGTTGTGATTGCGCGCATACCACTTCATGGGATAGGTAGGTCAAATGGTTGCAGTCAAAAGGTTGAGGAGTGCCCAAATTGAAATAACTAGGCCCCAACATTTAGTTGTCTACTGATCAGGTTATGCAATCTAAGCTGTAGCTCCAAATGGTCATTGTGTTACAGGTATCCTAGGCTTAGGAAGTGCTCTTAGAAACACAAAAAAAGTGACAAGTAGTGCAGATCAATCGGCTTGCGATCTTATACTTGTGAGGGTCCAAAAATAAGGTCTGTGAACAATTTTGCTATCTATTCGTGAGGTAGCATGTGTGCAAACAAAACCAAGACAGAGTTGTCTCAGAAGTGGTCAGGGTCTAAGGAGATATGCGTGATCTCCATGGTCGTTGGTCGGGTTGAGATATAAGTGATCTTAAATGGGCCCCATGAGGAGTCAGAAATGACTTCGACATTGGCAGGGCTGGTTGATTGGTCATGATGAAAGATGGGTGGATAAAGGAATGGCCGAGCTAACCTCAGAAAACTGAGTTCTACCTACATAGCCCTTGTGGGAAGGGCCTCAGACCAGTGTAGTTCGGAGAGAGGGTCAAAGAGGTCGATAGGCTGGTTTTGGTTATGATGAGGAAAAAAATATGTTACAACCTTTTCCAATGGTGTATGCTGTAACATTGGTTGAGGGGTCTTTCATCCCTAGCAATTTTCCATATTGGTGATGGATGTATGATAAAAATGAATTGAGGTCTATTTATGCTTCAGCAAGTATTGGTTTATGCTTAACATAAATTGGGTCGGGTCGATAGTTTCCATGTGTATTGTTGTCCACCGAAACTATGTGAATGGTCTGGGTCATGTCATAGTCTAAAAATGTTTGATTGGTTTGGTTTGGGTTTGGTTGGATAGATAATGATTTGGTTGGATGCGGGACCAAAATGTGTCAAAAGCGAAAGGCGAATTGCTCTTTCATTGACAAGGACTAGAATGACAGCATAGGTAAGGGGTTGTTTAGAAACAAAAGACCCGTTCATGCATTGCGGCATTGACCAGTGGTTGTGTTAGAGCGGTAATTGAATCACTTGACGTTAAGTGAGCTCAAAATCCCTTGAGTTATGTAGGGGTGATAGGATTGATAATGAGATGGAAGGGGGAACCCTTTTTGGCAGGAACAACTTTGCCCCTTTTATAGGTGACCCCAAGAATGACTATAGACAAGTGCATGACTCTAAAGTTTGTCAGTCAGTTTTTTTTTTTTGAAGGCAGACTGATCGATGCGGGAAGCCTGCGATGGGATATTGTCTTGCTTGGTGGTCATGTCGTGAAGCTGATCGATGTGGGAAGCCTCAGAGATAGTGCTGTGTATGGAGAAAAATTTATGCATAGCCATCCTTTGAGGGAGTGGTCTATATTCTGCTTTTTATGTTTTTGATACAACTTTGGCCTAGCTATCCTTCAAGGGAGTAGTCTAGTGAATACAGCAATGATGATGCAGCTATCCTTCGAGGGAGCAGTCTACATTTATAATGTTATGACCTTGGAATATGCATCCCATTTTGATATTTATTTGATTGATTTTGATGACTGGACTTTTGATCATGGACTTGACTATAGAGGTTTAAAGGGTTTCCCTTTTATTAGGACAAAGCATTCATGCTTGCCAAAAGGGTTAGGATTGAGGGTTAAAGGAGATAAGAATGACAATGACAGGGACTGCTCAAGGGACAAGCTTAATTTAAATGTCAAATGAGTAATTACTTGACTAACAGTGGACTGGTCAAAGAGGCAAGACATAAAAGGGGCTCAGGTTCTGACCAAATCTTGACGCATGATTATGTTATGATGCGAGGTCCGAGTCAATGGGGAGAAAACTTGCCCCATTTTCTTCATTTCAAATTGGTCACAATGATTAATGATGGTTTGAAGAAGTGATAGGTGCTTGGTTGGTCGATGTTTGATAATTGAAGTTTGGTCGAGGTTTGGTTGATGCTGGTCAGGGTCATGATTAAAAGGTTGATTGATGGTTGGTCGAGACTTGGTCGAAGTTTGGTCAAATGTCTGGACAAAGTTGGTCAAATGTTTGGTTGACTGTTTGGTCGAGGTCATGATAAGGTTGGATTCCCCCAGTTGCTTAGGGAGAATGTTAGATAAATTGGTCAAGGTCGGTTGAGGCTTGGTGGCTAAATGGACCGTGTTGATGTCAAATAATGGGGTCAAAGGTGGCAAAGGGACCATAGTCTGGTGTGGAGATCCCGATTTAGGTGATGAGGTTTAAGAAGCATGGGTCGGTGTTGATAATTTGTCAAAGAGGTGGTCAAGAGGGTCCTTGATTAGAAGGGAATCCTTTCTCTGTTGTTGATGAATGACAGCCTTAAGAGTGCAACAACGCTCAGTGTCATGTCCCAGAGTGTGATGATAATGACAGAATTTAGAGTTGTCGAACCAAGAGGGTTTTGATCCGAGAGTTGATGAGTGGGGCGGCGAGGAAGATTTGTTGACGATGTGGTCGAAAAGAAGGGTGTCATTCCCCATACATTGGCGAATGGCAACCTTGAGGGCACAACAATGCTCAGTGTCGTGTCCAAGCGTGTGATGATACGCACAAATGCGAGTGTCATTGAACCAGGGTGGTTTTGGTTCGAGAGATTGATATGGTTTAAGAGGTGGGAGATAGATGTGAGAGGACTGCAACAATTACCGTAATAGCAAAGCATAAGAACCTGCTAATGGGTCTGGATGTTTTGTTGCAGTGAGGGTTGATGACTTTGGTTTGAGAGGTGTAAGAGGCATAGGTCGATGGTTTGGAGAAGATATATGTTTGACGGGTTGAATGAGTAATGGAGGCAACTTGCCTCTGTGAAGTATGGGAGTGGGAAACACTCCTAGTAAAGTGGATGGATGCGGCCCCAAAATAGAGGGCAATGATGAAGGTGGGGAAGGAGTCCTCCGGTGTGGTCTAATGGCCTTCTTTGATATGGTTTGAGGGCCATTATTGTGAGAGGTGAGGTTAGATGTGGGGCGAACACCAAGAGGTTCAATCTCTTTTGGTAAGGTGGGTGCTTGTGTGGGTTTGGGCTTAGATGTGGACGGAGGTGAGTGAGATGTAACAATCTCAGGCAAAAGGCAAGAAGAAACCATGACTGGGTCTTCTTCAGTCAAATTGGGTGGAGAGACTGGGTCTTCTCTTGGTAAATAAGAAATAGGAGAGTGCGGCTCTTCAAGAGGGCAGGAGGCAGGGATGATCGTGCCTTCTGCTTGTGCTTGAGGAATAGGCAAGGTAAGGTCTTCGGATGAAGGTAAGGCTAATGGCGTAAGCATGGTCGAGGTGTCCTCTAGTATGAGAGAGGTAGATGGAGGACTAATAGGAGAAGAAAGTTCTTCATCCTGTGAGGGAGGAGGTTGGTCAAGGACAAGAGGCAAAATAGTGTTGATTGTGTGAATATTATGGTCATGAGAGTCATTAGTCATGGTTTGGATGTTGTTTTGAGTAGGTGGATGGTTTGGAAATGGTTGTTTGAAGATGTCAATGTTTTGATTTGGTAGGGCATTTGGGTTATCTAAAATAAGATCCCCCTTGTCGATCATGTCTTGGATGATGTTCTTGAAGGTTTGGCAATTGTCGATGTCATGGCCGTGGACACGATGAAAGTGACAGAAGTCGGCCTCCCTATACCATGTAGGGAGGGCTTTTGAAGGGTCGAATTGAGGTGGTCAGATTGGAGGGAGATTGAGGACCCCCTGCTTGAGTAGTTTTTCCAAAACGGAAGCGTATGATTCTCCATGTGGAGTGTATGAACGCTGGATGTACCGTTGTTGGAATTGTTTGGTGATGCTTGGAGATGTAGAAGGTTGAGGGTAATTAGTTGTTGTCGAAGATGGTGATCTAATGACCATAGTGTTGGCCACTCCTTTGGGTTTGGAGTTGGCTGAAGAAGAAGGTCTGGAAGAAGAATGGTCATTGGTTTTTGCATTGGTATTACGTAATTTGACCTTATCCTCTTCAATGGCGCGGAGTTCAAGCTTTCAAGCCATGGTGAAAGCTTTGTCAAAAGTGTGGAATGTCTGAATCCGCAAGGTAGAAGAGATGTGCCTAGCACATGCTTGAGAAAAGAGCTCGATGAGCTCAGGTTGAGGTAAGGAGAAAGAGAGCTAGTTGATCAAGCCTCTCCAATGGGCGACAAAATTGACTATTGATTCATCATCGAATTGCCTAATGGAGTAGAGGTCTGTGATTGAGACTTGTTTGGTGATGTTGATAGAAAAATGGTCAAGAAATAATTGGGCAAGTTGAATGAATGAAAAGATAGAATGTTTGGCAAGAGAGCTATACCAGTCAAGGGCAGAGCCAGAAAGGGACATAGGGAACGTGCATAAAAGTAATGCATCATCGTGGGCAATAAGATAGCAGGCATGTCTGAATGCCCGTAGATGTTGTTGTGGGTCCTCCTTACTCTGGAAGCGAGAAAATTTAGGAAGCTCCCATTGGTTGGGGTATGGTCAGATAGGGACAGAAGGATGAATGGGCTCGTTGCAAATTTGCTCATATGAGAGAGCATTGCGTGAACCAGAGATAGAGGTCTCGAGACTGGACATTTTATCCATCAGCATTTTAATGACGTCTGCTGATGGATTGACAGGTGGGGCACCCCCTAGGTTTTAGGGTGCCTGAAAGGTGGTCAAAGAGGTGTATGACGTACTTGGTTGTGCTTGTGTAGGCACAACATATGGATAGTACATCATAGGGATTGATGTCATGGTCAAAGGGGCTTGTGTCATGAAGTTGGAGGACACAAGTTGACTAGCTACCGCCAAAGGTGTTTGAGTGGCAGCGCTAATAAAAGGATAGGTTGTCACTCCTGTATTCATGGGTGCAAGAGTGTGAGGGGTTGAGACAATCAAGTTCTGGTATGCTGTAGAACTCGGTTGAATTGCGTGTGGTTGAGGGGGTAATGGAACCCCGATGGAGGTTGGTCTAAAAATGGATGGGGAGGCCAGACTTTGCGTATTGGCCATGGTCGAGTGACTGGTCAAGAAAATAGGTTGAGTCATGATGGGTTGGGTAGCGGATGACGTCGATGTCATTACCGCTATGACTGAAAGGTCCCGCATTTGGTTTCTTGCGAGATAGTTTTGGAGGGCTTCGACGTTGAGGTCCAAGAATCTTTCAAAATCTTGGTCCCCTTCAGGGATGATGGGAGTCTGAGTCAGGGTTGGGGTCGGTCCTATAGGAGTTCTTTCAGTCTCCGAGTGGAACTCCATGATAGGATTGGTTAGGGACGAGAGAGCGTGGTCAAGAAGAGGTTCAGGTTCTAGAAACTATGTGTTTTTAGTTTTAGAAACTCAGAATGAGGTTGTGGTAGAAAAAGAGGTCAGGTTTTAAGTTGCTATTTTGGAAAAAAGGATTGTGACAGTGACTGACGTCGGTTTAAAAATTGATGTCGGTGAAGAATACTGCCGATGTCGGTCAGATGACCGATGCTGGTATAGAAAAGTTGCCGACGTCAGTTACAGAACCGATGTCAGTTACTGTGTTTTCCATAATCTCAGAAAAATTTGAAGATTCTTGGAAAAAAAGGAAGAAAGCATCCTCACACACTCAAACAAGCAGATGAGAATAGAAAATAGAGAGAGATAGACAGGCCCTAAGCGTGAAATCCTAAGAATCAACTTTAGAATCCTGTGGCTTATGCCTTAGAATGATGTTTGGGAGGTTGGCTGTTAGAAGGGTCCTAGAATAGGTAATCTAAAGATGGTTTCAAGTCTTGTTTAGGTGCTCAAGAAGTCTTTATTAGGTTTGGTACGTGGCCTGGTGCTAAGGAGCAAGCTCCCCTCACTTCACGAGTCCAGTGATAAGCTGGTCTCGCTTAGCCAAAATATACCTTGCCTAGAGATTAGACTCCACCAGAGAACGGAGTGGGCTTTCCCCTTGGTGATGAAATCCAAGTGAGATTGCCAGGTAGGGGTAAGGTATCCGCTGGGGGATGAAATCCCAGTCGGGCCTTGTCTCAAGTATTGTTTGATGTTTGTTTGAGTGCACGTGGTTTAGGTTGTGTAACATGAAGTGGACTAGATTAATTTAATATGCAGTCTAATTACTAAGTGTGGACTAAGAAAATGCAAGCAGACAGAAATGAATGCAAAGTGTTTTAATGCCCAAGTCAAAATGTGAAGTTGGAATGAAAACAAATGGAGAAAGGGTTGAAAGGATATGATTTTGGACTAGTCTAGAAATGCAAGAAAGGAAAAGAAAAGTTTTTTTTATTCTTGCTTATGATGTCATTTGGAAAAGAAAAAGGAGGTGAAAAGGAAGAAGCCTAATGCACCTAAATGAACAAAGGAGGAAAGGAACCCAAGAAAGGCCCTTAAGGGTCCCACCGGGCGTGCCAAAATGTTTCTATTCAAATTTTGTTTTCTATATTCAAGAGAAGAATTAAGAAACTAAGAGATATGGTCAAGGCTTGTGTACCTGGATATAGTCTGCGCACCGTAATCTAGACGCTGTGAGGACTCCTCTTTGGCTATGGAGGAATGACACCTGTAAAGAAAAGAGACTTGGACAAAAAGGCGTTAGATGGATAGATGGTGGGTTGCCAAGCAAAAGCCTATTCCCAGAAGTATGAAAACTTCCTTAAGGGAGGTCAACCCACTAGTCAATAAAAAAAGAGTCTGATAAATAGCAGAATGTTAAAAGACTGAAATGATAAAAAATGGAAATGAAAAGGAATCAAAAGCTTACTTGAGAGATGCTATCGGCTTGGTCACAGTCGCCGGTGTCGGTGGTCCTACCGGCGTCGGTTGATAAAGTGCCGACGTCGGTTAGTCTACCGACGTCGATGGGGGAAGCGACCGGCGTCGGTCGGGGCAGTAGGCTTGAACGAGGTCTGGTCGAGTCTATGGTTTGTGGACAGGTTCTAGTTGTGCAAAATGGCCTGTGGATGGGTCTAAGACATAGTTTAGGCCTGGTTGAATGGTCTGACAGTCTGGTTAAATGGGCATAGTGTATGGTCTGATAGAGGACAGAGGCCACAGAGAGATGGAGGAGATAAGGGTTCGGGTCTGGCTTGGTTAATAGTCTAGTCTAGGGAGAGGGAGTGTTTGATCTAATTCATAATACATAAAAGCAAATGACTAAAAAACACAAAGAAAACATAGACAATATACTTACCTGTGCCTTGTGGAAGGTGTGCTATTGATGACTGTACCTGTTGTTGGTGTTGAAACCTGATGCTGAGTCCCTATTGTGCTTGATGTTGCAGAAACTTGATGTAGAATACCTATTATTACACTTGAGGGAGAGAATAAGAGGCTTGGTTTGAAGATTGGCAAAGTGGCAGGGTCCAAGAACGGATTGATGATCAAAGTGCAAGATACCAGAGTCGGGTTATGCGAGAGGAGATGAAGAGAGCCCAAAAATTGTGATTTTTCGTGATTAGCCATGGATAGGGGTTAGATGCTGGTTTAAGTAAACCGACATCAGTGATCCTGCCGGCGTCGGTCGATAGTTGACCGATGTCAGTGGGTGCAGAATGCATAAAAGGGCCAGCAAGCCCATTCTACATCTGCCAAGTGCATAATTGGTTGAATAAATGTCGAAGGTAAGGATAAAGACACACAAGAGTTTGTCAGGTGGTTAGAGAGAAGTAAGAATAGGTCTTAGGTGAGTCATAGGATGGGAATTAGTCCAAGGCGAGGTGTCCTAGGTGAGGTGTCATGGGTGATGTGTCCAAGGAGGGGGGGTTAATTCAAAATAAGTTAATTATTTTAAATTAGTAATTGCATGTTTTAAAAATGGGTTAGGAATGGACCAAGGTGGGGAAGGACCAAAGTTAGACACGATTTAGGTGTCTACAAGGTTTTTGGTTTTAGGAGTGAGAGACTTCTTAGAAGTAGGCTTTACCATAGAAATTGTAGGTGGTGGAATGGTTTTGGTAGGTGGTTTGAGTTGGGATTTTTTGGTTGTGGTTGGTTTAGAGGTGGATGATGAAGGTTTGGAAATAGATGAGAAGGTAGAGGTAGTCAGGTTAGTTAAGAATGATGGGGAGTTTGATGATTTAGTGGAGGTAGTTGTAAGTAGAGAAAAAGGAGAAAGTTTACTAGATGAGGAATAGGTAGTTGTGAGAGGTGGTATAAGAATGATCTTATGGGATGGTAGAAGGATGGGGTCTTAAGATAGATGGTAAGAGGGAAGGAGGTGGTATATCTCTAGTTTGAGGTGGGAGTTTAGGTGGTTCCACCTTCTTAGTTGGTTTGGTTGGGTTTTTATTTGGTGGACTAGATGGGGTTAAGTCCAACTTCAAAGATGTGTGAGAAAGGTTAGGTGTAGGAAGTATTCCTATATTCTTGATGGGTTTGGTTAGAGAGGTGTAAGGTGATTTGACAATTTTAGATGGAGGTGGTTTGGGTGGTTCTCCTATAGTTTTAGAGGAAGAAGTGTTTAAGGATGGGTTTGAGGTAATGCTAGGTTTGATGGTGGATGAAAGTTAAGTTAAAGGTCTAAGTTTGTTTTGATACGGGATTCCAAGACAATGCCAAAACGTGGATCTATCTAGGTTGGGTTAAGAATTAAACTCTAGACTTTGGACCAATCTAGAAAAAAGTTTGTAAATGGGTTTGATTCCTTGGTCATTAGTTTCAAAGATTAAGCCCATGGGTGGAGGTAAGGGAATGGCTTCTTCACCTATGTTCTTGATGGAAGTTTCCAAGGTTTGGGAGGACATTTCCTCCATGGAAGGTGTAGACAAGGTAATTTCTTCTTTTGGGATGGTTTCCAAAGAGAGAATGGGTGGTTCTATGGTAGGGGAGGAAAGTGTGATGGCCTAAAGTGAAGGAACAAATATGGTTGTTTCCTTTATTTAGGTGTCCAAAAGAATGGTGGGTAATTCCACCACTTTAATAAGTGGAATTGGTGAAAAGGTGTTTGAAGTAATGGTTGCCTCCTTTGGTATTTATATCAAAGGAGATGTGAATAGGTCCATGGTCTCATCAAGTAAAAAAAGAGGGGTGGTTTCTTCCTCTATTTGGGTGTCCAAAGAAATAGAGGGTGAGTCCACCAATTCAATGAGTGGAATGGAGGAAGAGGTATTTGAGGTAATGGTCTCCTTAATGATAGGTTCACTAATAATGACATTAACCATATGGACCTCATGAGTATGAGACGATTCTGGTTGATTATCTTCATAGTTGGTAAAAGGGGGATGATTGGGGAAAGGTTTAAGAAATATGTCAAGGGACTGATTTAGGGGTGTGTTAGGATTATCAAACACAAGTTCTCCCTTATCAATCATGTTTTGGATAATATTTTTAAAGGTGTTACACCTACTAACATCATGTCCAATGACCTAGTGGAAAGCACATAGATCATTATCATTATACCAACCAAATGTAGGGCAAAAAACATCAAATTATTGGGTAGGTTTTATGGGAGGAAGGTGTATGATGTTAGCTTTGAGAAATTTATCCAAAAATGAAGCATAAGACTCCCCTATTAGAGTATATTGTTTTGGGGTAGCTCAATTTTGGTTTTGGTTTTATTGGTTGGAAGAGTTAGAGGTTGGGTTGGGTTGGTTGACAGTTGGTGGTGGAGTGTTTTTAAGGACAACCGAGTTGATGGATGCTTTTGGTTTGGTATTGGGATGGTTATATTTATTGGTGGTTTTGGATGAGGAAGGGTCATTAGATTTAAATCTAGATTTTTTTTTAAATTTTAACTTCCCCTCATCAATGGCTCTGATTTCTAATTTACGTGCCATGGTGAAAGCCTCATCAAAAGTCATAAAAGTTTGAAATTAAAGAGTAGGGGAAATATGTTTGGCATAACCCTAAGATAAGATCTCAATCAATTCAGGTTAAGGTAAAGAGAAAGAGATCTAGTTGATAAGACCTCTCCATCTAGCTATGAAATTGACAATTGATTCATCATCAAATTGCCCAATGGATTATAGGTTAGTAATAGAGACCTTTTTAGATATATTGACTGAGAAATGATCTAAAAATATTTGGGTAAGTTAGGAAAAGGAAAATATGGAATGCCTAGTGAGAGCTCTATACCAATATAAGGTTGGTATAGATAAAGACATGGGGAAGCTACAAAGGAGAAGAGCATCATCATATGCAATCAAATAACAAGAATGGTGAAATGATCTTAAGTGTTGTTTGGATCCTCCTTGCTTTAAAACTTGAAAAACTTGGGTATTTCTCATTGAGGAGGATAAGATTAGATAGGTATGGATGGATGGATAAGTTCATTATAGATTTGATGATAAGATAAAAGGTTATGAGCCCTAGAGATATATGACTCCAAGTTGGTTATTTTGTCCATTAATATTTTGACCAAATCTATTTGAGGTTGGGAAGCTCCATAATTGGATCTTAGGTTTGGTTGAGGTTGGGTGGAAACAATATATGGATAAGTGGTATAAGGTTGAGAAGATACCACATATTGGTTTGTGGTCATTGAAGGTTGAGATGGTGCCACATAAGGGTTAATGGGCACAAAAGGTTGGGTAGAAGTGCTATATATCCTTGTGGATTAGGAAAATATTGGTAGGATGACATGGGTATTTATTGAGGGATTGATATGGTTTGATTTGGAGGTATGGATCGGTTGGTATTTGGTTGGGGTTGAGTGATAACTATTTTAATAATAGGTGACAGGGTAGGAGGTATGAAAAATACCAAATTTTGAAGTGGGATGGAAATTGGTGGGTTGGTAGTGATAAGGGGAATGGTGAAAAATGGGATGGAAGATACCCCCATGGTGGATGAGGTATGGGTAACAAGAGGTGAGGTTTCCCCTATGTTGGAGGTGTTTGTTGGTGTAGGGGATGTTTGGCTATTGGTTGGAATGTTGGATTGAGTTTGGGTGGTGGTAATGGATGAGATATTACTAGAAGAAGATGCTTGGGTGATCATAGGTTGGGTAGAGGTAGCATCAACCATAAGATGGGGAGGCATACCATAAGGTGGATTCATAGGAGGAATTGAAGCAATAAGGGTGTAGTGAGCTAAGGTGTTAAGGTAATGTTGAAGGGCTATGGGGTTGTTATCAAGGAAGGCAGTGGAATCCACATCACCCTTGACAACTATCTAAGGAATGGTAGGAAGGGGAGAAAGATGAGGAGAACTCTCAACATAAAAAATATACTCCATGCAAGAAGAAGAAAAGAAGATGATGGTTCTTGGTTGGTTTGGTTCCTCAACTGTTGTCTATTAAAGACCATGTGAGGAATAGAAAATAAATGATGAAAAGGTCACAAGTCAAACACGAAGAAAGCAAAAGGAAAATAATCTTAATGCAGTCAAAACATATACTAAATTGTGTTTAAAGCTTAGGATTCTTTTTAGATCAATTTTGGCATATGACTTAGAAAGTGTGAAGAGGAAATTTGGTTTGTAGATCAGGTATTAAAGAGGAAATATACGGTTGGTTTCAGGTATTAAAGGCTTTAAAAAATAATCTATATTAAATGTCAATACATGGCTTGATATTGGGGCCTACCCCCTCACTTCACACACCATAGTGATAAGGGTATTAGTTGCTTAACCAAGATATACTAAATTTCAGAGTTTATACTCAATTAGAGAGTTGAGTTGGTTCTTACCTTGGTAATGACCTCCAAGTGGGATTACTGGGAAAGGGTAAAGTTATTGTTAGGTGATGAAATATTAGTCATGCATTGTCTCAAGTTTGTTTTGATGTGTTGATTGATTATGTGGTTTGGTAAAGTGTGTGATAACAAGAGTGAAACTATGATTAATTACTTTGATTTTAAGTTAACTAGATGAACTAAAACAAGCAAACAATCAATGTATGCAAGGTTTATTTTAAGCCCAAAAGAAATTTTGGATTTCATTATATGAGCATAGAATAAAAGAATAAATGGGAACCTAGATGATGTTAGGGTCCCATCGATCATGCCAAAATGTTTCTCTCAATTTGTGCTCATTTTTTAATTTAGGAAGAAGATAAGAAACTAGTAATAAGGGTGTGGTAGAAGAACCTGGTTGTTGATGCATGCATAATCTAGATGAGTATGGAACATTCCTCATTATCTTGGAAGGAATAACCTATAGATAAGAAAATATTAACAAAAAGGGTTGTTAGCAAGATAGTTAGGTGGACTACCTAGTGTGAGCTAGATCTACGAACCATGAGCTTGCTAGGAGGCTATCAATCTACTCTTTGATAATAATTAAGTTGAAAGAGATAAAATTAAGATACTTGAATTAAATAATAGAAAAGAACTAAAATGTAATACAAGAAGAATATGAATTCTTGATAGAGAAAATAACTAAATATAGTAAAAGTGGGTCAATACTAGTGCTAAAATAGACTAGGTCAAGTTCAAAAAATTAGGTAGGGGTCTTTGAATGTGTGGGGATACATAAAGTTAGATTTGGTTAGGGGTAAGGGGTTATAAATAACTTATTATTTCTTACCATAGTGACTATCAGTGGTTGGGTTGACCATCAATGGTTGGAGATGATCGTTGATAGTTGTGCTAATCATCGATAGTTGCTTGTGGAATTCTGGAGGTACTCAGAAAAGAGTTATAGAATTAGTTATTGATGAAATAGGGGCGTAGTTAATGGTCTGGTTAGGGATAGGAGAGTTAGAAGATAGGTGTAGTAGATCTGATTTAAGCCTAGAAGTTAGAAACCAAATAGAACTAAAACATAAACTATACTTATGGCTTGATGGTTGATGGCTGAATTTTTTTTGGTAGAGTAATGATACTTTACCTTGAAAGAAATTTTAGTAGAGGTTCAAATCTCTATTTCTATTGATGAATTGCTGGAAGAAGACTGGCTAGAAACTTGAATACCTATGTGCAAAAATACTTGTGAAAATTCTTTCTCACCTCCTACTTCCCTCCTTATATAGGCAAAGAGAGATAGAGGATATAAGGTTCCCTATTAGGTTGGATTGCTGATTTTTATGCTTAGGAGTTTGTTAGAAACAAGCAAAGTAGATATATTAAATTATGCTATGTTATCTTGTAGAGTTGGTATTTATGTAAGAACTAGGAAGACCTGACCATTGATGGTCAACCTAACCATTAGTGGTCAAGCTAACCATCCATAGTCAAGTGTCCAAAAGAAAAGGGGTCAAGATGAGTTAAGAAGGGCTAGGTTTAAGGGTTAGGTTATTAAGTTAGTGAGTTTTGTTAACTAAGTAACTAACTAGACCAAGTTTTGATGGGTTGGTTAGTGGGTCGAGAAGGGTTAGGTGGTTCCTTAGGTATCCTAAGGCATTTTGACATATCATACCATTTGTGTGTATTTTTCTAGTGTCTATAGAGGGCACCCTATACTATTTTATTTGGCTCAAAGTAAATTAGCTCCAAATGCTCAACTAGGGATGGTGGTCTTTAAGGGAGAGTTGAGAATGAAGGTCCCTCATCAGGCCTTTCCTCTAACTTTTCCTTGCTAGTTCCCTGTATAATTTGACTTTGGGGTTATGGGAGCTCCATTTGAGGTTGTTCTTGAGGTGGCCTAGAAGGTTGAGGCAATAAATGATACTAAAGTGGATGCATTTACCATATATCCCCTACTAGTTTGTTATCACTAGTAAATTTGTGTACAAGCTTGAGGTTGGTTCCCTTAAACTTGGCCAAAACTTCTTCAAAGTTGTTGGATTTTATGTAAAAGGTGTCATGAGGGTCCATTTCATGCTCATAGACTTGTTTGGGTAGTTTTTTTTTCTTCAAATGTGGGCCCAATACATTTTTAGGATCCCACTATTTGAGATCATCCAATTGAAATGAAAAAGAGTCCCTATGCCTAGACATGGTGTCCACTTACTTCTAATCTTGTAAAATTGTTCTTCCTATGGTCAAAGGAAAGGGATGGAGGAGACCCTTCCTTTTCTCCTTGCATAATCCATCAACACTGTGAAGGAGTTGAGATGAAATTTCCATTCTACCAGCTTAGAAGGAACATAGATAGGCAATCTGTAGGGTTGGGTTAGAATTCCCTCAATTTTAATGGCAATGTAATTTAGATAAAAATAGATATCACCCATCATCTCCACATACTTGTTGATCAAAGGGGGAATCCTAAGCATGGGAATCCTTATGATGGCCTCCACCAACATAGGATAGACATAGTCACATATGAGTTGCATGTGGTGCCTATATTTGAAGATGAAATTTTTTTAGTGGTGGGAGACGGTGGTTCTGCCTTTAGGAGACTATTTCTTGATGCTAGGGATCTTGGTGGAAGCCAGTAGGGTATCCAACAAATAAGACATCATGTAAAAATTCTTACTTGTCTTCCTTTTGATTGTAGTGAATTATTTTCTTAGGAAGACACTAATCATATCCCTAATTGGTGGGGTGAGCTTATTCTCCACCATAAAATAAATGTAGGACCCCAAACTCTTGTTGACATAAGTGGTGATAGGGCCTCTAGATTCTCTATTTCATAGAGTCATGATTACCCTAATCCCTTCCTTAAATTGGAAAATGGGGATCTTTCCCTCAAAGTCCCAAAATACATGGTTCTTTTGGAGAAACCATGGTTTGAGGATGGTGTCTAGGTCATGGTCAGTAGTCCATCCTTTGATTGTGTACAAGTCCACATGGGGTTTTGAGAGCTTGTAGTATTTTTCAAAGGCTAGTGGGGTAATTTACGCTACTCTCCTAGATCTTCCCTCATATATAATCCAATCACCATCAATTCTACAATCAATGAAAATTAGAGCAAGGATGCCAATGTAATGAAGTACCTTTGGTTTGGTAACTAAATGGTGGAGGCTGACCATTTGAACCGTGGACAAGTCATAGTATTTTATACTTACTGCGGTAATCCTTTGCTCCTCCTTGGTGATGGTTTTTAGCTCCTCTATGATCTAGAAGAGATAAAACCAATTCTTGTTTCCATTATTCAAGGATATGACATCCATCTTTGTATCCTTGAAAAACTTTCCTTTATTGTCTATAAATAGGTACATATTTGTCTCATCTCTTAATTGTTGTCTTCAAGCTGCCATGTCTTTTGTGCTTTCAAATTATTCATAATTGGATTGCAATTGGTCTATGTGCTAACTCTTCTATGCTCAAATCACAATTAAGCTCTCCTCAAATTGAATTGTGATTAATTGAGTTCACTTAGGGTCTCTTCTATGTAGGGTTTAGGGTTCTAAAGCTTTAATGGTGAGGGTGTATCTAAACTTTGGCTCATACATGCCTTGGATTTGATTTGGATTTCCACCTTTATACTTTTACATTTTGAGCACACAAGATCTTAGTTTTTGCCATTTTGTGCTTGCATGGTGCTTGTTTGGTGTTTACCTAGTAATTTTTGCAACATTTTTCATAAATGACTTTTGAACACTAGCCATTGGCATTTAAAAATTCCCATTTACTTTGCACCATCAGATCAAGATCCTATGAGTGACTGTGAATTATCGATTATGATCCAGGCTCTTGTTTGTTATTAGCTCTTTGGTACTAATGCCCCATGGTTATGCTACTTGGCACCTTTATGGGCCTTTTGAACTCATTTGAAAAGTTATTGGTGCTTTCACACCATTGGATCAAGGAGCATGATGAAGCATGAACCATTAGATTCTTTGTTAGTCAATTATGATTGTGTTTTCACCATGCATTGAGCCTGTGGGTTCTTAGAGCTCCATTGAAAAACACAAGCTATTGATCTATAAATATGTATGAGATTTAAGTTAGTTCATAGACATAAAAAAATTAGGTGGGGATTTAGTTTTAAATACCTCAAGCTAAGGTTCATTTTGTGTTTATTAAACATGAAATGAACTTTAGGCTAATTTTTTTTACCTAAGTCTATTGGATTTATACAAAGGGGACCATGGCTAAATATTTTAGGCCAAAGTTTATGCTACATTTAAATAATACAACATATATTTTGTGCTAAAATACTCAAGTCAAGCCTATATAACATACTCACAGGGGTCAAAATGAAATAATGATCTAGTGCTAAATAGAGTTTTATTGTATTCATAAATACACTAAAACCTTCATAAAAAAGCATTTGGTCTAAATTTTACGTCATAAAGACTCTTTAAAATAAGACTTAGTATAATTTTATAGACTAAGGTTCATGATATTTAAATAAAATGAAATAGGGACCTTAAGGTATAGACTTAGACTAAGCTCATTTTGAATATACTTAGACCATAAGACCATTTTAATATTTACAGTTCAAAGATTTCCAGTGTTTGAGCATCCTCTGAGGGCTTTTATTAGTTTGTAAGCTATTTCATGAGATTTCTAGCAACATTTTGGAACGTACCTTAGTCCTGAGCAAAATAATTCATTAGCTTAAATTTGATGGTATCATAGACATCAAATACATCCTCACAGATGTCAAATGATGGTTGAGAGAATGTCAATTTGGAGCTCATAAATTTTTTGGCTTGGATGGGCTTAAATTTTATGGTCATGAAAATGTCAAATGTGTCCTTGTAGATGTCAAATTATGGTCATACAAACATCAAATTTAATCTCATCAAACTCCTATGTTCCAATGCGAGAGTTACTTGGCACCTCTGCAAGGCCTCCCAAGATCTTAGACTCAATTCACTCTATTGGATCAAGATCATGATGAAACAAGAGCTATCTGATCATGATTTAGGATCTTACTTATGATTGGTCCTATCTGACATACGATCCCATTTGCTTTTAATCTTCAAACATAGGAGTGTTGTGTGGTAACTTCGTAGAGCTCTTGGGCTTTTGAATTTTCAATGATATCTTCATTCTATCTGATATTCAACCCATGATGAAGTAAGAATCATTAATCATGATCTAGGAGCTTGAGCATGATTGGTAAAAAAGACTAAGTACTAGATTCTATCAATATTTCCTTATGTAATTTTATTAAAAGGTTGTAAGTGTAGATCATTAGATCTTAGGAGTTGCATGTTTTTTAAGTTTAGACCTAGGTTTTCCTCACTCCATTGAATCACACTCCATGATGAAGTGAGAATTGTCAGATCTACAAAGAAGTAAGGAAATTAAGCTAGGGCCCATGGTAAAGTAAAGGCTTAGGCTAAAGTTTTAAGGCTAAGGTTTCATTCATATTAATAAATACATTGGGGCCTTAGGATTAAAACTTTAGGCTAAAAGGCTAACAAATGGACCATGTTAAAAAATAAAAGGGACCCTACAAAACTAAATATTAGACTCAGTTAGAAACAATAAAGAACTAATTGGGAAGATAATAAAGGGGACCAAACATTTTTTAGGCTAAATTTTTAGTTGTGTTAAAAAACATGACTAAGATTTAAACATGAAACTTGTGCTTAAAAATAAATTTAAAATGCTCTCATCAATTAATTCTCACCAAATTCAAATTTGAATCAAGGGTTTATGCTAGGATTTTAGAACATGAATAATCAAAAATGGATCCATGAAACCTAAAAATTAAAAACATGAAGATCAATAATTAGCAAGGTTAGGTAAGCTTAAAACAAACCATAAATCAATACCCAAGTTTGACATAGTGGATGATTTTCCAATTCTAAATAATATCCAAAATAGGCCATGCTTGTAGAGTTAAGCTTCAAAACATCTCAAGGGTCCCAATTTTAAAAAAATGGGGTATGTTGACGTCAACACAACCATCCCCCACTTTAGAAAACACCTGCCAATTATCCAATCGTGACCAAGCCAATAAATACCTCTCCAATTGAGATAATTATTTGAAGACCAAGATATGTTCAAAATTGATAATTTGTAATTGATTAAAAACCAAGGGAAAGATAACCAACTAATTCAAGATGTTTTTTTTGAAACACTCATTTATGACCAGTTAACATATGATGAATCACCTCTTAGTACTATACCTTTTGTCTAGGAGTCTAACTCTAACAATCCAATCTTTATTGAGTCACTTCTTAATGATTATAACTACCTTTGGATAAATATTTATCTCGACCATATGATTGTTTTAAAGAGCTTCCCCTTGAGAATCCAATCTCTAAAGAGTTTACTCTTGACATTTTTCCTATCATTGAGGAGTCTCACTTTGACAAACTAGTCTTTGTAGAGCCCATCATGCCATCATAAGCCGTTAGTTGTCCAATACTAAACATTCAATAAAACATCATTATATAAACATACATAGTAGATGAAGAATCAAAATTTAAGTTAGGTTCTATTATTGAACTCACATTAGATTTAACATCAAAAGTAGAATCAACATCAATCTCAACATTAGATTCAGAGTCCCTTGAGTTAGAATTAGCTTTAAAATTAAGATATGTTCATGGCTATTATAATATTGGTTATACATGCCTCACCAATCAATTCAAATATAGTTATGATCCTTCCATGGTTTTTGAGGATTATTCCTTCAAATTTGACATAATTTCTCCTAGTATCTTTTACGAGGATTATACTACCTCTCTCCATTCCATTACCATTCCACATGCCATTTCCACTAACTAACCTAGCAATTTTATTACCCTTCTACCTCCCACAATTGTCAATTTGGATTGATCGAATCAAACCTTATTTAATTACATCCATGGTGACATATTAGTTGTATAATATCAAGGGGCTAATACCAAAGTCATGCAAAATAAGAACAATCTCCTAGTAAAACATTTTTGAAGGCGTTAAGAGATAATCAAAGTTCAAACTCAACACCTAATGAAACCTTTTTGGAGGTGATAAAAGACAATAAAATTAAAAATTCAACATTATTCAATGAAACCTTATCATAGGTACTATAGGACAATCAAGATAAATTCATTAATGAAAACCAAATTGAGGTGCCAATAGTTGAGCACAATAGTTCTTCATTGCTTGATGAAGGCATTATCAAAGATGAAACTAGTATAGATTCCAATTTACAACATATTAATATGGTAACTACTCTCAATCCCAAATAAATTTTTTTTGGTGGTCCTATCAAGAGCATATTCAAAAGTCTTTAGCCCTACCACATCCAAAGTTATGTCGAATCTAGAATCAACAACATTATGTGCACCTGAAAATACCTATCTTCATTTTTTGTCCAACCATTGTACATTCCATTATCATCCACATTTACATCATAAAATCAAATATATAATCCAAAATTTATCCATATTTACCATCCCTAGTTTCACTTTCCTTTGTAGAGGCTACAAATATACCTTGTCTTTGCATTGAAGGAAATAAAATCAATGACCAACACAGATCATAACAAAATTTTTGGCATCCAAATATGTAGTAGGTTCTTGATAGAGAAACCATTTATAAGAGGTGTGGGCTATCAATTGACATGATTGATTGTTTTAGTTGTATCATATGCTGATCAATATGTGTATCTCCACATCAAAAATAACAATAAAAACATTTACCTTGTCAAAAACAAAAACCATACCTTTTCCACTTTCCAAAAACCATAAGCTTGCCATTGATATTTTCCATATACCTTACCATTTTCATTCACCATTCCTCTTGACATTATTTCATATCCTATCATTTACCTTACCTTCTCACTTGGGGGCAAACCTCCTATCATTATAGCCAATTTCCATCATCATCCTAAATAATACCCTATGCTGTCCTACCATGCCATCTTACCATGCCATCTCTATTTGACCAAAACTTGTTCTTAGCCATCCTACCCAACCCTTTTTGATCTTGGTTACTTTGGTTCTTCCCATACCCTATGTGAGGGGATTCTGGTCTAGTTTTAGTAGTTTTGAATTTTATGTTTAAATGGTGGTCTATGAAAGTAGTGTGATAGTGGATATGGCAAGTTATCTTTCATTTACATTTAACCAATGTTACTGATTATAACTAATGGGAAAACCAATATCCCACTTTGTGTTACTAATTATAACCACTTATTGAAAAATTAGTATCATAAACTTATGCCATTATTTTCTAATTATAATGACCTATGGAAAAATTAGGAACAACACCTTTTCCATGTATTGCCACATCATCTTTCCATTACTATTCTTATTTGCCTAGCTATTTACCTTAGTTTTAGAACTTGATGTTATCAGGTTGGTTCTCACTACCTTTCATGTTGGTGAAACTACTATGACTTTAGGTCCTAATGGGACTATGTAGTCCATGCTTCATTCATGTTGGTGTTAGCTCAGTCCCTCTTTTCCATAGCTCTCACCATTTTATGATCAACCTAAGACAATGCTCTTGTCATTTTGGAAGTGACATCCTGTCAATCTCTAACAAGTTAAGATATCTCAAAATTTTAAAAACATTCAAAAAATTTAAAATCCAAAAACATTTGTCCCATCTAAGGCTAGTTAGTCATCCTCGATCCACTCTATAGGGGTAAATCCATTATTAGGATGCTTTCTTTTGCTTTTAATTTTAACATTTTTATGTGTTCATTTGCTTGCTTATTTATTTGCTTTTAGTACTATTCCTCGAATCAGTCTATATGTGTTCATTAGGTGATTCCTTGCATATTATTATTGAGTCCATCCATATTCATATGTCAACATTTTTATCATGGTTTTTATCATTGGTGCATTGTTTTCAATTGTTTATTGGATCTTGAGTTAATCCTTATGTATATTTGAGAAAATTTCTCATGGTGTTCTATTATGAGGCCTACCATCACGTGCTATAGTACAAATTAGATCTAGTATAGAAGTCTTACAAGAAATGGAGCCATAAAAGTTTCTCCTTGGTAACCTTGGCAAATCCTCCCACCCATATTGATAAAATCAACCCATTAACCATTCTAGTTGTATCGATGTTAATAAGGATGGGCATCTATGCATTGGTAGGTATAATTGAATCATTTCCATTGATTAATTCTTATTGTTATATCACTTTTAACATCCTTGTATGCCTTATTATTTTTGGCTTCTTCAGTCATTATATCATCGCATCTACATTTGTACCCAATCATCTTTAATCTATGCAATAGATTATATCCTAGAGTTATGTTTGCCATTATGCCCTATTGGGGCATAATAAAAAATCATTTTTTATTATAGGTAATTTTAATGATTATAAACTCCTATGGTCAAATCATTATTTCAACTCATTAGCCTTAACTGGGGCATATGCCATTGTCACTAATTATCACTGAATTTGGGAAAATTAGTGTCTCAACCTTTGTTATTGATTATAACTACCTTTAAAAAAATTATTAATTTTTAAATCAATATATGTAAGAATTTTCTCAATTGGATTAATATCACCAATGGGTTAATTTCATTCTTCTTATTTATTTTTGAGGGACCATCCATTACACATATGTGTTGGCTACTCCCTCGAGAGGGCATCATTATAGGCTTCTCAAACATTATTTGGATAGTTTTCTTCAATCATTATCTTCTTAATGACCTTTTTCATTCTTTGAGAAGACATTACTATGCCTATATCTTGTGACATCTTCCCAAATATGGGAAAACTATAGACCCCTAAAACTAGCCACAACTGGTTTTTGACTAGACTTTAGATTGATTCCTACCAACCATTACAAATCAATCCTAAGAATCAATAAATGTCCCAAATTTTCTTGTGCATAATTTAACAAATATTAGCATCATGTTGAGGCATCCCTAACTAGGGTATCTTATTATATGCAATAATAACCTCTCACAGATTCATCCCTAAGCATCCTATGACATCACAATAGTTAGTTTGGCCTATGGACCTATTAAATGGGGAACATGAACAAACATCAAATCTTGAAAGAGCTAAAAGGCTAATCAAAATTAATTAACGAGATAAACCAAATTAAATACCTAGTTGAATTATCCATTTTAAATTAATTAATAACTAAAAAAGAAAATTCAAAAATTCAAAATATCCTATCCTTTCATCATTGCCTTTATGAGTTGTCAATCTCTTTGAAAATATCCTAAAATATCTATTTTGGGGACCCATGCCTATTCATTAAGAATCATAATTACTTGACAACTATTAACTCTAATAGGGATATATTTGACTCACCTAGGTTAGGTTTGAACCCATTCCATGTTTAAACTCCAACTTTACTCACTTTGGGTTGGAGTTAAATCCTTAGTCTATAAATATAATGCCATGCCTATTCATTTTTAAGCTCTCATAAGCCAAAGTTATAATACAAAATTGGAAAGAGATAAGGTATTTTTTTGCAAGCAATGTTATAATTCCAAAATTTTGAGCCAAGTTAAATCAAGTCACATCAAAGCCAATAGTGCCAAGGAGAGAAGGAGCCAATAATCTTCATTTTACAAAGACTTCTTGATGTACATTCTGAGCAAGCCACTCAACAAAGCATTTGGAGCTCCCAAGGAAGGTAAAGGATTTTATTGTCTTTTATGTTTTAGTTATTTTTTCATTTGATTTTGATACTAATCTGTCCCCAATATCTATGATTGGAGTGTAAGTGTTAATGTGTTTTTATTGAGTTTTCTTACTTGAATTAACATATTACTAACTTCCCTTCTTAGATTCCTATGATCATAGTCTGAATGATCTAGACTATCCTAAAGTTGGGGCTACTAGACAATAACACCCTATATTGGAAAATAGCTCCCTATGGGGATAGTGTCCCAATCTAGGCACTAATGTCTACCGGGTCTTATTTTTAAGTGATCTAAATTGAATTTTGAGTCTCTATTCTGTTCTGTGTTTGCCTTGAGTCTGATGTCTGAAACTGAGCCTGTGTGTTGAAATGTTTTGTGAATAACAATATAGGAACTTGATATTTGTGATAAACCCCTATGAATTCCCCCTATTTTGAGGGTAGTTATGAAACCTATGTAAGAACTACTCTCTAAAAAAGTAGCTCTACAAAATGTGTTAGCCAGAGAATGTGCATGATATTCCAATATAATGTACAAACATAACAACATAATGTAAATGTATCTAAGCATAAGTAGGTAATGTAAGATGTATGTTGTAATATAACATTACATGATGGTGTCAAGATATATGTAATCAATGTGTATAGTATCAAATCTAAGTAACTACCTAGGGGAATGGGACATGATGTCCATCACAACACCCAAGTAGGAGGGGTAGATGCATGAGGTCCCTCATGGCATCAACAATTGGTGTGTGTGTAACAAATAAATATAAGTGTCATAGTGTAGAAGCATACAAGGAAGCATACATACAATCACATGAGGCATGTAAAAGATAGGCCAAGGGGACATAATACAAGGGATATGGGCACATGTCACTAAAACTAAGAATGAATACATATAAAGACATGTTCAAATTTCCACATACATAAGCAATAAATAATTTGGTGTAGAGCCAAATAGAAGGACATGTTAAAATGTCCACATATACAAGCAATAAATAGTTTGGTGTAGAGCCACATAGAAGGACATGTTCAAATATCCATATATAGAAGTAGGAAAGCACACACAAGGGGCATGTGTACATGTCCAAGGTATACAAATAAAAAAGTTGAATATATCCAAAGAATAATGGCATATTCAAATGCATTTGAAGATGGAAGAAGCATTAGAATATAATCAAGTCTAATCTAAGAATTGGAAATGAAAGCATGTATAAATGTGTAATACAAATCTATGTAGATGCTAGGATGTATATATACTAAGTATAGATAGTGATAGTCAACAAAAAATATGAGCAATGAAGAGTAATGATCAATATTAGGATAAATCAATGTGTAATTGGAATATATAATATGTAAAGATAGAATTTTATTATAACAACTATGTAGGAGATGCTCCCAATGGGTAGATGTATCAAATGTATAAACCTGGATTGGTGTAAATGCCCCTAATTGGTAGAGGATAGATGGTTTGGATCCATGTAGTGGATTGGATTCCTATCTAGAATTTGTAGTACTCAATAAGAACAAGTGAAGCATATGTGTATGATAAAATTGATTATACTAAGATATCTAAAAATATGCAATATCTGACAAGTAGTAAAAAAGTAAACATAATAATGCATATAATCTATAAAATTTTGTGTTTTTGAAATATTTAAATGTTTTTGTATTTTGACATGTTATATTATTTTTGTGTTTTCTGAGCATAAGCTATGTATAATAAAATGAAAATAAACTATATATAAGGAACAAGTGAGAGAAGGAAGTATGTACAAAGGTAGGAACCATAATAACTAATGAATTTCATGGGAGTCTCACTATCACTATGGCCTATGTCAAAAATAAGAATGATATTCTCTTGTGTAGTGTGATTGTTATGTTGTAGTTTAATGTTATTGTAGTGGTAATATGAGCATTGTTCATCATCAAAATCATAATAGTGTTCCACATCAAAATCATAATAACATGGTGTGTTAGAGGAAACTACCTGATACTGTGGATTTAACATTTCTAATTTACGCTTTGGCATATTGATTGTGATTTTACCCTTTGAAATTATGTTTGTTGTAGACATATGGTATTGTGGAAGTTCTTTTTCTATAAAATATATTATGAGAATTTTTGTTGGCTGAGCATGATTTTGACTATGCAAATTAGGATTTGGATATTTATGTAACATTTCCTATGTATCTGGATGTTTTTTTGATAAACCATGTCTATGAATGATGTGCCTTAGGATGTTTAATGAATCCCAAACCTTATTGACCAATATTATCAACTGCTAGAATGGGAGAAGTGATGCCTTGGGCCTATTTGTACAAACCTTGAACATGTTATCATACTATTGTAGACACTTTTGACCAAACCCATACCACATTAAACATTTAGCCTCATTTTGGAGAGGTATATTTGCTTAATTTATTTGTGCTTGTTGTACTATTTATTGATATGTTTGTGCTTTATGAACCTTTTATTGTTTTGAGTTATGATTTGGTAACCATTTTTGTACTATTTTTGAGTGTGACCCTTTTAAAATTAGTATATGTTCCATTGTATGTTATTTAGATGAAGTGTCACTATGTGAGTCATTTGTATCCATTATGTGTTGTATTTTTATTTTCAATTCTAAACAAGAATTTATGTGGTGCCCATGTATTCTGTGATATGCAAAAAAATATCGAGATCTCTTTATTGGGTGTAGAGGAGGTAGGTTGATCAAATTAGATTTAATAATTTACCTTACTATCTCAATTGAAATCTTATTTTAATTTTTAATGCTTTTTGAATTGCTAGTTATAGATGTACTTTACTATGATTTTGTGTTCTGATATGTAATATTGTTTTCCACAAATTGACTAGTTGAAGATGTATAAACATGATGTACACTATTATGCCATGGAGGCCTTAGTCTTGTAAATTTATTTTTCAATGTTGTAATATTTTCATGTAATAGTTGATTCTAATTTTTTAAACCTACAATTATCTTGCTCATGCTAATAATTTGATCATGTATAGTCTCACAAGTGAAAACCCTAGCTATTTCTATTTAAACATGTAGGCACACACCCTGTAGGGAAGAGGTGTAAATAGGATGAATATGGGAATTAGTGATAGTGTTTTAGGTTTCTTTATCTTATTGAGTAATGATATCATGGACTTGATTAGAGGGAAAGTAGCTATCACTCTAATGCAGATGAGGAGGAGAAGGAGATTCTTTCCTGTGCATAAGATATGTGTAGTCATATAAAATGTCCAAATTGGTAGTTTGAGTGTGGCTGGCAAAACCCCATCCATAGGTCCTTTTTTCATATTCTTGTGACCCTTCTAGACACTTTTTTTCTCATTACTAGTCATTCAGAACCTTCTAAACCCTGATTCTACCTTAGTCAGATAGTATTATTTGTGCCAATCTTATTCCCCCAGGTCTCAAGCCTGTAGGATAGGAGTGCTAAATTTGGATAATAGTGTTGAGCACCCAAGTGCCCCATTTTTGGTGCTCCTATTCTTTTGCACTTTGAGCCCCAATAGTCATTTTCATCTGGTCCTTATCCTTAATTAGGTCAACTTAGCATGAATACATCTAACCCATGACCAATATTTCCTTATAAAAATCCACTCAAAGCTCATTTACAAAGGAGGTGAGCAAACTTATAAAGCAAACAAGAATACAAATAAAGCACTAAGGAAAACTTCCCTATTTTCTGCATACATTCACCCAATACAACTACAAACATACTCATATCCTCATACCATTCTGTAGCCACCTCATATACTATCAAATTAGTATTTGCATTTGCATCACACAATTGCACAAAACACACTAGTTGGGAGAATTACATATGGCTTGATTCCTCTTCAGAGTATTGGTATGTAGATAGTGTGCCCATACAAGGGGTGTGGATTACATGTCTAATACATCTTACACACTAACCTCTCCTCTTTTTCAAGTAGCTCAAATATCATTTTAGTAAGCATGATGGAAGGTTAGGGTTTGAAGACAAAATAAGGTCCATAATGAGTTCCATCAATAACCAATGCCTAATTTTTCATAGGCAAGGTAACACAGGCACAACACAACTACTAAGAAATTTTTAAGTCTCTATGATCAGTTTGGACAATAGTGGTAGGAATGGACAAAAATGCTGACCACTAAAGCATTCATTTTTTGATGCTTCTATCCTTTCATTCAATAAAAGCTACATTCAGGTTTATGACACCTTCCTAGTCTTGCACAGTCATTTCTAACCTCTGTATTAGCTATCTCAGTCTATTTTCTAGTTAAGTTATATTTATTCCTATTTATTGCTATTTTTAGAAAGGTGAAAAAGACAAAATAATAATACAAATAAGGACTATAATTATTTATATATTTTTTACTAATTTATTAATCCAAACCTTTAACTAAAATAGGAATAAAACTCCGTTATTTCCAAAAAATGTTAAATCATTTGGTAAACCTGACTTACTTCATTTATGCACAAAAAACTTAGAAACCCTAGGGAAAATTATTTATTGATTTAGCAATATTTTTTTGATTTTTCTTGCATATATAAATCAAAATTTCACATTTAATTTTTAAAATTTACCATAATAATTTTAAAAATTATTTTTTTCAAACCCTAGTTGCCTATACTAGGTCTCGATATTTTAAAACCCTAGCTTAAGGTTTTGAAATTTAAATTTTGATTTTTGAACATTGGGTTGAATATTCTAATTTTATTAATCATGATTTACTTATGCAATTTTTTCTAGTTTCTCTTGCATGTTTGTTTCCTTTCATTTGGCATGAATTCAAAAATGACATAAATATATATGTACATGCTATTTTTAGTACAATTAAAATATATGTCATATTTCATTACTTATTTAACATGATATCTCTCTACTATGTATAATTTAATTAAGAATAAAATCCTTACATACTTAGAGGATCCATTACATAAGCTAAAAACCACTTGTCAAGTTTCAATGTCATATCTTATGCACAGGAAATAATTTCCTTCTCCTCCTCTCCCCTAAAAAGGGTGATAGCTACTTTCCCTATAACAAAATCCATGCTATCACCTCTCAAAAAGGTGAGGCAACCTATACTATTTATCCTAATGCATAAATTTAGCATATATCTTCTTCAAACCCTCTTCAACATACGTGCTTACATGTTCAATCAGAAGCAACTAGGGTTTGCACTTGTGAGACTCTCAGGGATCAAATCATTAGTGTGAGTAAGTTAATTTCAGATTTACAAATGTAGAATAAACTATTACATGAAAATATAAAAAAATTGGAAAATCAGATTATAATACAAAAGCCTCAAAGGTACCCTAGTGTCAAGCATGTATATGCACCTTCACCTAGTAAATTGGTTGCAAGAAATATTACATATAAAAATAAGAAATCACAACAAAGTAACTATACAACTAGTGATTTAAAAAGAATTCAAAGATTAAATAAGAATTCAAGTGAGGTATTAAGGGAAATGAATAAATCTAAGTTGATCAAACTACCTCCTCTACATCCAATGAGAAGATCCAAATATTATTATGCATATCATAGAATGCATGGACATCACACATATTCATGTTTGGCATTGGAAAAACATATACAATATATAATTTATAATGAGGACCCTATACAAGGTAAATCCATCAAGCAATCCATAGTGACATAGGAACACATTCACAAAGGGTCAAATTTAGAAACAATACAAAAGTGGTTACCAAAGAATAACTCAGAATAACAAAAGGATCAAAAAGAAAAATTAGAGAAAAAAATAATACCATAAACACATGTAAAGCATGAAAATAATTCAAATATAACTCTCCAAAATGAGGCTCAACTTTCAAAGTAGTATGGGTTTGGTCAAAAATATCTGCAATAATTTGATTATCAAGGTCAAGGGTTGGGCAAGCATGCTCAAGGCATCACTACTCCTATTCTAGAAATTGATAATGTTTGTCACCAAGGTTTAGGATTTATTGAACATCCTAAGGAAAATAGTTAATAGACATAATTTATAAAATGAAAATATCTAAATGCAACAAAAGTCAACACTAGCATTCCATTGGTTCAAAATCAAGATGATAATGATGAGTGGAACAATATAGGTTATTATGATTTCCAAAATACTGATAATGAATCCAAATATTCAGAGTCATTCATATCCATTCCCTCATGATTCAAAATCACACATGATTCCTTTGTTTGATATAGGACACCATGATAGGGAGTCCTTCCTAAGACTCATCGGTTAGTATCATTTCTTCTCAGTCTTTCTTGTACATAATTTTTTCCTGCTTTCTTGCACATAATTTTTTCTTTCTTTCTTGTACATAGTTTCTCAACTTAACTGTTCATAATTTCTCAGCTTACTTATACATAGTGTCTTTTTTATTAATTTTAAATAGCTTACTTCAAAATACCAAAAATAATTCAATATTTCAAAATATCAAAAACAATACTATATTTCAAAATACCAAAAACAATATAACATGTCAAAATACAAAAACATTCAAATAACTCAAAAACACCAAATTTTTTTTAATGCATTATCCATGCTTTATATTTATACTACTATTGTAGACTTACATTTTGATATTATATGATATTGTTTTTTGATTCATCTATATTACCATGCTTTAATTGATCTTCTTTGAGTGTGTGCAATGACACCTAGATCCTTGATTGCTTCACTCACCCATTAAGAGGGCATCTTATTTTTACATTCGAGACATATATCGACATATCTACCCATTGATGGCATCTTATACATGACTAAACCATCATGGCTATGTCATTCCTACACCACACACTCTAGTTATCATATTGATGTACATTACTTACTAGCTTACACAAATTATTCTATCGACACTCACTAGTATATAACACTTGTGTATTTCTTAACATCTACCTAGTCTTGTACTACATATTTTGCATACTTTCACTTCTTGCTTTGATCAGTTAGATGAGATAGTATTTCCAACATTTACATGCTTTCATTTATTGCTTTGAGTAGCTATATGTGATTGTATTTCTTAGTTCTTATTTTGATACTTATGTGTGCCTTAGGACAATTTCCAATGTCCTTTGCTTGTAATCTTGTATGTGATTATGACCCTTATGCCAATATTGGTTATTTATAATTGTATGTGTATGTGGGAATTTGAACATGACTTGTATGCTTGATTTATTAGTTTGAATGACATGTGCCCATGTCCCTTGTTTTCTCAGTGCCTTGGCCTCTTTTGTATGCTTCTTACTTCTTACCTTGCTTTCTTATTTGATTCTCAATTGTTTGCAATGCCATGATCCACATCATGCATTATCTTACCTTATTAGATGCCATGATGGAAATCATGCTCCATCCATCCTTAATAACTAACTAGGTTTCTAGTTTTAGTTCAATATACTATACATGATACTACATTATGACATCTATCTAGACATACCCCTGTTGATCTAAAAATATCCAATATAAACTATGTTATATCTTGAGAATTTTTTTGGATTATCATTAATATATTATGTATTTCATAGAGTAACACACTTACAAGGCTCTTTATTCTGAGGGAAGTCATTGTAGGGTCTTCATTCCTATCCTTAGAAGAGGGGGAAACAAACAAGGGTTTTGTCATAAAGATGAGATCCCTCTACCAATCAAAAATCAATTTTTATAACACTCAAAATAGTAACCATAATTTAAAACATGTAGAATAAACCAAAAAAATAGTGATGAATATAGAATAGTTATAAAAAATAATAAAGGACAAGAGCCCTAAAATTGGACTACAACATCAGATAATAAAGTGTCTAATTTTTGATGCTCCTATCCATATAGCCAAAAACCTAGAATTTTTAAAAAATAGATAGAAATGTAAGGTTAATTATAGTTTTGTTAGCTACAATTCATTTTTATATTGGGTAGTTTCAGTATAATTTTACTCAAATTATCTAGATATAGGGGGCATTATGCATGGCATGATGGCTCTTTCTTCTAGTTTCAAATTGGTTAGTTGGTACAACTTTCATATCAGAATCCATGTTATAGACACTAATGATTAGGGGAAATGTGCACAACACATTTTCCTTCTTTTCTTTCTAGTTCATTGGAATATCTAGGTATTCTCAATAGTTGCATGCCTTTTTCTATCTACAGGTGGTTGGCATCATTTTAAAGTGGCTTTCATATAATCTTAGTTCTTAGTTTCAAAATGGATTTCATACAAGCCTAATCTCCACATTTTAGAGTGGCCAAGATTGGCCTAATTCTTAGTACACATTTGAATATCCTTGCCACATTATTAGATTACAGAGCATTGATGGGCTTCATGAGCCATCTCATATGACACACATTCATACTAGTATTAGTTCATAGTTCACACTTAGTGGATAATGATGGATCCAAAGGACTATTTAGCCTTTGTATTCTTGATCCACCTACTTATAGGGATTGGACACATAGTAAAAACATTAATTAACACATGCATAATCACATAAATTCACTACATGATGGGAAATGATGGAGTCAAAGGACTAGCTAACCTTTGTATTTTTTTATCCACTTACTTAGAGGGATGAGACACATAGCCCAAACATTGATTAACACATATGTGTTCACATAGCTTCACTTATTGGGTGATAATAGAGCTAAAGGGCTAGCCTTTGTATTCTTGAGCCACCCTTAGGGAATTGAGCACTTAGCTCCATTCATGATATTACTCTTTGTACATCATATACCAAACATCACTTAACATTACTCAATATCACAATATGTTTTATATTGATTTGCATACCCAATGAGGTGTATTCATTCCTTTTTCTTCCTCTCTATTATACCCAAATTTTATAGGTTTTTATTTTAGACATAACATGTATAGTAATAACTGATCTACTTTTTTTTTCTCTTACATATTTACACTTCATGTTGTGCTCTTTCTATGCACACTCAACATCACACATCTTCATGGAATTCACCCTTACAAGTAAGTTTAGGTATGATTTCTATTTTTCCTTTATTCTAGTATTTCACTTTGATGCATCACTAGAAAAAGGGGTTACAAATATAGTCATATAAAATGTCCATATTGGTAGTTTGAGTGTGGCTGGTGAGACCTCATCCACAAGTCCTTTTTTCATGCTCTTACGACCCTTCTAGACACCTTTTGCTCATTACTAGTCATCTAGAATCTTTTGAACCCTTATTCCACCTCAACCAAATAGTATTCTTTGTGCTAATATTATTCCCATAACTCCCAATATTTTAGGATAGGAGCACCAAACTTGGACTATAGCATCAAGCACTAAAGTGTCCCATTTTTGGTGCTCCTATCTTTTTGCAGTTTGAGCCCCAGTGGTCATTTTCATCTAGTCCTTATCCTTAATTAGGTTAGCTTAACATGAATAATCTGACCCATGACCAATAGTTATCTATAAAATTCCACTCAAATCTCATTTACAAAGGAGGTGATCAAAATTATAAAGTAAACAAGAATATAAACAAAGTACTAAGGCAAACTTCCCTATTCTCTACATACAATCACCCAATATAATTGTAAACATACTAAGATCCTCATACCAGTCCCTAGCCACTTCAAATACTATCAAATTAGTATTTACATCCATATCACACTATTGGACAAATCACATTAGTTAGGATAACTACATATGGCTGGATCCCTCTTCAAAGTATTGGTATGTAAGTAGCGTGCCCACACATGGGGTGTGGATTACATGTTTAGTAAATCTTACACACTAACTCCCCCTCTTTCTAAAATGTCTCAAATATCATTTTATCAAGCATGATGGAGGGGTAGGGTTTGAAGACAAAAATAACTCCATAGTGAGTTCCATCAATAACTAACATTCAATTTTTCATAGGTAGGCTCACACAGGCACAACATAATTGCCTAAAAAGTTTTGGGTCTCTATGATCAGTTTGGAGAACAACAATAGGAATGGATAATAACATAAGATACCAAAGAATACACTTTTTAGTGCTTCTATCCTTTTATCAAACAAAATCTAGATTCAGATTTACGACACCTTCCTAGTCCTACACAACCATTTCCAACCTCTATATCAGTTGTCTCAGTCTATTTTCTAGAAAAGTTATATTTCTTCCTATTTATTGCTATTTTTAAAAAAGAGAAAAAGATAAAATAGTAATATAAATCAAGACTATATTTATTGCTATATTCTATACTATTTTATTAATCTAGATCCTTAACTAAAATAGAAATAAAACTCCATTATTCCCCCAAAAAATAAAATCAATATGACATTGAAGTTTTAAACATAATTGTTAGCTTATGTGATAAATCTTCAATGTGTGTATATGTTTGCTTGTTAATGGATTTACATATAGGATAAATATAACATGATATGAGATATGACATATAATTTAGTTCATATAAAGCTCTATACATGTTTATGTCTTATTTGAGTTTATTTTGAATTAAAAGGAACAAACATGTAAATGAAAGTATTAGAGTTTGAAACAAAAAGTGATTGATTTCTTCTATCATTATGATCATGATTATATGAATTAAAAGCTATATGAATCTAAATTTTAAGGTTTATAAATAAAATATGAGTATAAATATAAAAGGATACAAACCCTAAGTGTGTTTAGGGTTAGGGTTTTGTTAAATTAGGGTGGTTGTGTAAAAATTTAAATTAGATTTAAATAAATAAAACCCTAATGTGTAATTTATTTAGATAGTTATCTAAAAAAATTAGAAAACTAGAAATATTCAACCCTAATTTATTTTAATTTTTTTTGGATTAATACAAACTAGTATTTAAAGCAATATTCAAAGTAAGTTAGGTTCACCAAATGATTTAACCTTTTAGGGTTTTACACATGTAATTACTATGTTTGGTTAAAGGGTTGATATGTCTAAATAATTCAAATAAATATGCAATAATTAAGTACTAATTTATTATGACCTTTGACTTTGTTTGACTTTTTAATAATACTAATAAATATAGACTTAGCTAAAAATTAATTATCACAAATGATTTGGGTTTTAAAAGTTGATATTTAGACAGTAGTCTATGTCATCAATAAGATTATAGTGTTTATCTGCTCACTAGATAGTATCACCCAGTTTGGATAGTGGTGCCATCTATGTGTAGTGTCCTCAATGTGGCACTAATGTCCCATTTGTGGGACTATTCCTATTTTTGGGGAACACTTGTGCTTGTGTCTGTATGTTCTATTCCTACATAACCAAAACTTGTAGTTTTATATTGTACTTGGAAAACTTGATTTGATGTATAAAACCTAATATATTTGCAAGTATGGAATAATAAATAATTCTATGTGTGTTATTAGGCTGGACTGGACATCCTCAACACCCCACTATGTAGAGAGTTTCCTACATACTAGTACTCCAAGGAGGGATCAGGTTTGATGTAGTTCTCCCACCTAGTGCTTGATGTATGTGCAAGTGAATGCTAGAATGAAAGTGGCCTTAGATGTATTAAGTGTGCTTGAGATTTTTTTTTAAAAACTACATTTAGAGATGTTATATATGGTAGTATGTATAAATTAGGGAAGAATAGGGATCAAATACCTTAATTTTGCATAACTTTATCTTTGGTTTGAAAAAATTTTACATCTATTTTCCATCTAGTGAATAAAGGTGAATTAGAATTGTATTTATAGGATTTTATTTATTTTATAGATAAGAAAATATGCTTAGGCCAAGTAGGGAGGGGTGCACATTTGAAAAATATCCATTGGGAAGAGCTAGAGCTAAAGACATTAGCACCTAGTTGGGGACACTAATGACATATTGTTATAATGTCTTGAAAGTGGTTCTTGTGTCCTCTTTTTGTATGATTCCTAGGTTTTTTAGATTAGGTCCTTTTCCTGTTATAGTCCAAATTTCAAGTCTATTTGATCAATAATTTTCATTGTATCTTTATTTTCCTATGAAAACCCTAGGTTTTCATGTTAGTAAGGGTTTGAATGAACACCATGAGAAAAAAGGTTAGTAGGTTTAAAATGATAATTTTGGGAATATGTTTTGGCTAATTATAGGTGACTGTGGTCTACTTAATGATTATAAAAGTGTGTCTAATATTCTTAAGATGGATCTAGGGATAAGATAGGAATAGGGTAACTCAAGTGACACTCTTAGAATCTAATTACCACTTTTAGGTGATTCAACACAATAATAAAGGTGTTGAGTGCTTTGAAAATATATACCATCAATCATGTATTTATACTCAACTAGAAAACTAAGTTGATTTCCCCCTTAGTAATAAAATCTAAGTAGGTAGAACTTGGGTAGAAAATTTTAATACTTTTTGATATTATATAGTTTGGAAATGTGTGAATAAAATAAAAATATTGTGATTAAATTTATAAATTAAATCTTCTTATTTAGTCTATGTGTGCTACTCTAAGCAAGGAACAAAATGAAAGATGAGTTAATTACTAGCAACATGTGTTAATTCCTTGCTTGAAGAGTACAAGTTTAATTTAGATTATTGAATATGAAAATAATATAGAACATAATAGATTGGGTCAATTTTATCTATTGAATCAAGGGCCAAAAAACATAGCTAAATGAATCAACTACATCTCTTGGGCCATAAAGTAAGCTATAAAACTAAGTTGATCTAGTCGACCTATTTCCATATAGGTTTACAATTTTATAGACTAAAAATTATGGATAATAAAACTGTAATGAAGAAAAGATAAATGATTAAGATGGTGAGAATGAACCTAATGATTTTAAAGATGCTAAATTTACTATATTTATACTTTTCCATCTAGATGAAGATGTTTAACCTGATAATAGAGTTAACTAGGTCGACTGAGTCTAAAAATATATGTGTAAAGAAGTGAACTATGTCAAGTGGATTGATCCAGTTACCTATGGTTAAAGATGATATACAAAAATAAAAATAGAGTTGATCGAATTAACTATGTGTTAAAACTGCACGCAAAAATTTAGATTGAGTCGATAGATTCAATTAAATGATGTAAAAATGAAATAAATAATAAATGAAGGTGTGAAATAAAACCTACAAGGTTTATTTCATGTCAAATTTTCTAGAATTTATGATAAGGGAAAGTTAAGATAATTTACAAATTAATCTTATCTTGAAGAAGATAAATCACACTAGCCCTTCCACTTGTTGGTACATCTAGACAATCAGGGTCATGACCAATATGAATCCTCTAGACCTAACTACGGGATCTCTTACCACATAATATCACTAGAGAGGGTTCCAAAGCCTCTAGTCAAGAAATAACACATAATAAACCTAGCTAGGTTATTTGGTTTATAAAAAAGTAAATACAAAGTAAAGTAAAAAATAATCTAGTGCTTATGAAAGCATGTTACATACATGGTGATAGTAAATATGTAAAGAATAAATCTACTCAAGATAATGTAGTGGTAATCCTAATGCATGGATAAAAACATATTCATAAGCTAACACATGCAAATCTATCTATTAATAAAGAGAAACAAGAGTTAGGAATACTTACCTTGAATACAAACCCATCAAGCCTAAATATCTCCCTTGGCCAATGGTGATTTGAAAGATGTTGTTATGTTTCATAAGTATAACAAAGATAGGTCAGATCTAGGCTACATGACTCTTCCTATGCATCCAAAAGAATTTTCCCACAAGACAAGATTCTTATCTCTAAAGGAAGTATGAAAACCTCAGTAATGGCTCCTCAAGTAGAATGGTGGATAAACAAATGTACAAATAAATGATTGTCTCTATATCTCTAATGAAAATGGTGAAAAGGACGTGCTTATATAGATGGATTTAACCCTAAACCCTTCCAAAGTTTTAGCTGACACAATCAACCTAATTGACCAATTTCTTTAATAAATAAAGCAATTAGGTCTAATATTAGGTCAATTGGCCTAGCTTAGTCCCATTACAAGCTTATTTTTAAGAACAAGGTCAGCCCATGTGACCTTTTTCAGTAAATGACAAAAATAGATTTTGGCTTAGGTAAGGGCTATTTGAGGTGGTGAATTGCTTTGAGGAGTGTGTAAGAGAGGTGTCAAAGCTTATAGAAATATTTATGATAGTTTATGTTGAATTCAAGTGGTGGTATATGGAACAACAATATTTCAAAGCTCTAATGGTCTTCCCACCCATTTTTTGGTGTACCTTTTAAGGCATGCACTGAGAGAGATTGAGTCTTGATGGGTTCTTGTAAGAGAAAAATCATCCTTAATTTATAAATAAAGTTTACAAATATTGTGTGTATATAGTATGCATTTTATTTTTCTTTTATTCTAGTACTTTCATTCCATTACATTGCTAGATTAAAATGGGAGTAAATATACACATCCTAATTTGGTCAAACAAACACAAGTACTATGTCTTTTATGGCTCTTTCATAGGAAGTTCTTAATGATGAATGAGAGTCTTTTTTGCATGATACCTTTGGTATTTTTATCCTTATTATGACTAATTTTACCTATTTTTACACCTCCAAATGTTTCATGTCATCCCTTTTCTAGTCACACTAGACAATAACATGATCTTGGATAGGAGCAAACCATAGTATTGTCCACCTCAACACTTTTATCCAATTATAATTTTTTTAACTTGTTTCAGGGCCTTACCCTCCTTTGGGTCTCCTCTTATGATTTTTTCTATCTTTTTACCTTATCAACATGTGAACAAGTATCTCACATTCAAAATAAAGACCATTTTATATAAAGATATTCAAAAGGCATTTGACATATATCAATTACTACTTTGGCACATAATTACATAAAATCAGTCAATAGTATACCTCAACACTCTACATATTTACTCAACATCACACATAGATTTGCATACTTGATCAAAGAAGTGCCTAAGTGAAAGTCATTCTTATAAACCATGTGCATCAATTGTGCATGTTCCCTAAGGGAGAACTATATTTGATTTGAGACCCTTACTATGTAGGCTAATGTAGGCATTAGCCAGAATAACATGGTTTATAGGTTGTTTGATCATAACATCCCACCTTTGCCCCTTCCTTTTGCATTCGATTCAGTTATTATTTCTTGTGTGTAGGTATTCATTAGGGTTTTGAATAAATAATAGCTAAAAGATGACACATAAAGATGATTTAAAGTTCCTGAGGACACATATATGACCCGAGAAGCCTCTTGTAGCATCTCCAAAAGTTTTAGGGCTCTTATCCACAAAATGACACTAGCACAATGCCTTTACCAATAACACACCATACTACTATCCCACTGACTGTTCTATTGACCTGGTATAGGTGGGACTCTAGTTTTTGAATGAAAGGAATCCTAACTATTCCTCTAATTTTTTCTAATCCTACCATCACCTAGAGATGCTCATTCAACCCTAGATAAGTGGACTTTCTCCTTTACATTACTACTCAATGTAAATTGATTAAGTTATTCATTTACAATATTTATCTATATTTATCCCTTTACTCTATCCTTTTAATAATCTAAGGATTGCATTTATTAATTCCTAAAAATTTAAATAACTAATTAATTCTATAAAACTAGTGAAATAAATGACTAAAAGAGTGTTTAGAAGAAAATCTTGACTTTTAGATGACCTGGAAACAATCATTAGGATTTGATAGTATAAAACATGCTCAAATATAAAGACCCAACTAAAAACATTTGGGGTGAACAAGGAACATCCTAATAATCATCAAGTTTTATTTTTGGTTATCAAAACCATAGATAATATAGTTTTGGGAAGTGATGAGAAGAAAAAACATTTCTAATGACATTATTCAATAGATCTTGGGTTCTAAAAACCTTGCTTAATTTTTTAAAACATCACACTGATTATCAAGAAATCATACTTATTATTTAAAATTTAATCAAATAGTTATTGAAGCTACAAATGATAAATAAAATAGTTTATTTTGGGGCATGTATGATCTACACCATGGGGCCTAGGACCGAGTGTGTAGGGGATAATTGAGTTTGGTTGTGTAGAGTGAATGTGTGGAGAGTATTTAGATGGAATAATCAAACACACATTTAATGGAGCATAATTCTTATTTGCAAGAAATGTAACTTATATTTATAAATGAAATAATATGAAAAATAGAGTACAATGTCTATAGTATGTGTATATAGAGTAGATGTGTGGAATAAGATAACAATGTTACAACTGTGTAAGATGGCATTGATCTAGTTGTGTTTTTCACCATCTAGATAGATGTGCATATTATGTATTTAACATGCATGATTAAAAAATTAGTAATAAATACTATATAACTACGAAGGAGGATGTTGATAGGTGCATTGATATCCTATCAAATGTTGTAGTTGGAAAAAATCTAAACAATTAATGTCCAACCTATATTCAATGATTCCCAATCCCATGATCCTTAGTTGGTGGCTAATGGATAGTTTATCCACATTTCATGTAGTTAGGATAGGTCGATAGGTGGTTGTACTAAGGTGGGGACCAAGGGAGTTATTTAGTCCATGAGTAAATGCCTATGAAGTGCATAGGGATATGTAGTGTAAAGTGTGCATACTATGATCTAAGGCAAACATTGCATGAAAGTCTATGGTTAGGCATGAGACTTATTGTTAAGGTTTTCAACAAATTATAGGTAAAGGGGTGTGAATGTGTTTTATTATTTTTGGGAAACTAGTGTTTAGTTTCTAAACAATAAAGGGTATGGATTAAGGGAAAAAATATAGTTTAATATGGTAAAATATAATTTCCTATCTAATAATTTACATGAGGAAGAGAAATTAATTGATCTAAAAATGGATTGAAATGAATGATTTAGGGGCTAAAAATTGAGGTGCAAGACTGGGACACTGTCATGAAAAACTAGGATAGGGGAAGAATGATGACATGATCTAGAACTTCTATTAGCCTGATACCTACCTATATTAACCCTCAAACTAGGGTCTCAGATCAAATATAGTTCTCCCTTAGGGAATGTGCATAGTCAATACACATGATAGATGTAAGAATGAACTTTCACCTAGGCCCTTATATGATCAAGCATGCAAGTCTATGTGTGATGCAAAATGATGAGCTATACTATTGACTAATTTTTTAATTATCTGATGTGCCAAAATAGTAAGTGTTAGATATAAAATGTCTTATGTAGTCCTTTATATAGGAGACTCTTTATTTTGAATTTGGGAGCTTTAACCACATTTGTTCAACATTAGAAAACTTAAAGATAAAGATAAGAAAGGGGATGGGACTTATTAATTAAAGGAAACTAACTGGTGGAACTCAAAATGACCTTGGATATGAGTGTTGAAAGTGGACACTAGTGGCACCGGTGCTATGGTCCAAGTTAGGTGCTATTATCCTAAGCTAACAGGGCCTAGGGGGATGGAAATAACACAAAAAACCTGACTTGGTTGAGGTAGAATGACTGTTTGAAAGGCTTAGGATGACTAGGAATAGGTAAAAAGGTGATTTGAGCATGAAATAAGACCAATATGACTATAATTAAAGACATGGTTAAATGTGCATAAAGCTCATATTCTCAAGTCAAAGTCTCTTGTGAAAGGACTATGAAAAGACATGATATGTGTGGTTGTTTGACCAATTTAGGGTGTATAAATTTCCCCCCTTTTAATCTAGTGATGTAATGAAATGAAGTACTAGAGTAAAATAAAGAAAATAAAATGCATACCTAAACCTACTTGCATGGAGATGAATGTGCTGCAAAAGGGTCCAACTCACTTCTTGGCCAGGGAAGTAGATGAAGAGCCAAATAGTGCCTAGAGAAATAAATAATCCCTAAAATGGATGCCCCTATACTTAACCTAGAAGTGAAATCTATATAACATGGAGAAGGATGGCAATGCTTTCCCCCTGTGCTAAATTTGACTTGAAATGAGAAATGCTTGAAGGCCCAAAACCAATGTCTACCCTCTGTCCCACATAAACTCATGTAATCTGGAATGTGTGCATAAAATATGTATACTATGAAGAGTAAAATATATCATGCCCCTACTCTGAATATCTAAATTAGAACTAAGAAGTAATCAAAGGCCCAAAACTAATATCTCCCCTTTATCTTACACAAAATCATATAGTTTGGGTTTGGGTAATGCTATGAACTAACTAATGTAGATGATTATAAGGTCTAACCTAGTGATAACCTAGGTATAGCTAGGTATAATCTGCAACTCTGGTAAATGTGTGAGAAGAGAATGGAATGACTTGCCATTCCATTTTTATAATCTTGGATGATGAAGAACATGAACATCTATGCCATGCCCCCAAATTTGGTATGTGAGTGATGCATATGTATAGTCTAGTAATCTATATAACCACATGTGATATGACCTATTGTGCCATGCCCCATGTGAAAAAATGGAGATCAAAACACTGTGCTCTACACTATGCCTATAATTTGCTATTTGGTCCTATAATTGTGTCATGTTATATGAAGCTGCATGTGTGAGATGTGTAGTAATGTACATGCCCCCAAATAGAGTATCTAAGTCTAAATCTATATTTAAGTCACTTATGAATCCATATAATTTGAACCACTATATATAACTAGTCTATATATCTATAAACTAAAGGTATATCACCCTAAATGTCTTGAATAATGCTGAGTGACCCATGTAGTCTGAATCACTATATATCTTGACCAATCTGAGTTAAATATGATAATATGAATATTGGAGGTGTATGAACCATGGTGTATCCATCTATGAGATTGGATAGGCATGTTGGATAAGTGTAAGAATAGGAATAGTAGGAATGAGCCTCCCTTTTAGGGAGAGGGATGAGATTGGTGATAGATGAGGTTGAGCCAAAAGTGATGAATAGTGGTATAAGTAAGAATAAGGCTGGCTTGTTGTAAGGAGATTGAAAGTTTGTTTGATTGATTAGGTTGAGTTGTTTGATAGTTGAATGAGTCTTTGATTGGTTAGGACCAAGTTGAATATCTAGATATAAAAGAGTTATAGATATGTGTGTGCCATAGTAAGTAGATGATGTAATAAGAGAACAAGGCTTACATTATGTCAAAGGTATAGTTGCCACAATTCTATGGAATAAAATGGTTTGTAAAATGGAGCTATGGGGTTCTAGTTATGGGGAAAAGGGTATTTTACTTTGAATGAGAAAGATATTTAATATAGGAGAACTGGATTGATTCTTGATTCATTTGTGCATTGAATATGTTGAGAATTGGAGCTCTAGGTTAGGAGATATGCTGAGGAGATGAGCACCTACCATGACCTAATTTGAGTAGTTGACATCCTAGATTGAGGTTGGTGATGATGTTACTCTGGTGAGTAGCTAAAATGCATGATTTTTTGCCTATTTAAAAGTCTATTTTAGACATTTTTGAACTATTTTAAGAGTCTTAGGAAAATTTCAACTAGTTCTAGTGGTCTTATCCTTCCTCTAACTTTATTGTCCAGGCTCCAACACTATTGTCTAGGTTTCACTGCTCCTATTTAGTAATTCTATCTTGTACCCATTTCTATTGTCTTGGATGCTAGATTTTTTGAGCTACTACTTTGTTTAGCTATTATGATTCTTATTTGCTTATTTATTTGGAATTATGGGTTGATATATATGCTATTTTATAGTTTTTATAGGTTGAGGTATAGATGAGGGAGTTTTGTAGAGGCTAGGTGATGGAGACACTAAGATTGTTACCTTTGTCAGATGATGAAAAAGTTGTGAAGGATAGGGTAGGTGGGTCATGTGTGTGACCTATGCACTGTGAAATGGGATAGATATATGATTACCACCTTATGTGAGAGGTGGAATGTAGATACATGTAGTTTTTGTCTTCCCACTGGAGAGATTACAATTATTCTAGAGGATGTGTACCATATTTTGCATTTACCAATTAGTGGATGGTGTGTGATTTTGTAGGATGACATGGGTGTTGATGTTATTAATCATGTGTCCTTATATTTTACTGGTGTGCCCTTAGGCATACATCAGAGAGGTAGTGATAGCAATGTATTATTGTTAGTTATTATGAAATCAAGTATTCTACATCTATAGAAGTGGTTGGTCATGTTGCTGGCTTCATTTATTATTATGGATGAGAGTGGGGTGTCAAATGAATACAAGATGAAAAGGATTGTGCATTGTATAGAGGTTTGTGGCACTATGTTTTCATAGGGTAGGAATATGCTTGCCCACATATATGAGGGTTTTTATAGGTTTACTCAGGAGGCATTTAGTGGTGGTATGAGTGTAACTACCTTTTTGCATTATTGGGGTTATGAGCAAACAGTGGTTGTGGGGCTGATAGGATTATTGAGGGAGAGGTGGCCACCTCCACAACCATTTGTGGAGTGGTGGATGAGTATGTTGAATATCTAGTCTCCTAGGATAGATCACTATAGATGAGTTTTAAATAGATTTGTGGCTCAAGATATCATATGGAGGCCCTATAGAGGATTCCCTAGGTGGTTTGAGAATGGAGTGTAGTTATAATATATGAGGGTCAATTGTTGGTTACATGACCACTGGGTTGGAGTGTATGAACACTTTTAATATGAGCATGTGACTAGATAGTTTAGAGTACCATAGGATGTGCCCCTGACCACATGGGTGTGGGTGAGGAGTGCATGATCACCAGTGAGGGTAAGAGCTTATGGGAGGCCTACTAAGGCTAAGTTAGCACTATTAACCTTAGATTCATGAGATGTGGCTATAGATATTCTTGATGTAGATGGTGTTGGATGCACAAAGGCATATACCACATGGTGGATGAGGTATCAGGGGGATCCATTATATCCTATTAATGGAGGGGGTGCCCTTGAGTATAAGGATCCCATTCCAATCTAGATGATGGGAGGTAAGCATTTATTATATTTAAATTATGTATATGTTTATGCTTGTTATTACTTGTTTTGAATGCATATCTAATATAATGTTATACTTTTTACATTCAGGTGGAGTGGGAGGTGTTCAAGATGAAGTACCTACTGGGGGAAGAGGGGGAGATAATGGGTTCTAGGAGACCATCATTGAGTTGACACTCTGAGAGCTTACACAACATGTTTCTGATGATGTAGTGGAGGGTTTAATAGAACATGAAATAGTTATAGTCAGTGTTTATACTCATTTATTTGATAGAGCTATTATAGAGACAACTACATATGTTTAAGAAGTGGGAGAGAGAGATGAGCTGAGAGTTGAGCTAAATAGGAATAAGATGCCTCTACTAATTATGGATCAGTCAGTACACAGATTATGGATGATTACATAGATCTTTAGAGGTGGTATGCAGAATTGTGTGAGGAGCATGGGTGGTTACTAGAGAGAGAGAACCTATGTAAGAGGCATTCAGGAGCTTGAAGAGGTGTGGGGTCATCAAGTGTTAGGTTGGATTATGGGACTAGTACTGGAGGAGAGAGTGAGACTAAGAGTGAGGGCATGATGCCCATCCATGATTGATTGTATCTTGATATGATGTATATGTTTTGAAAAATTTATTATATATATAAAGATACTGGGTTAATTTTGATTTAGGTGTGTTGTGTTATGGATTGTAGAATAAATTGGTATTGCAATGTGTTGATTAGAAATAGTTGATCTGTTATTGATGTTTAAGGTTGTATATGTTTGGTAAAATGGTACTTGGGATATATGTTTTGAATTTTGTTGATAAGTTTAGGTGTGATGCTAAAATTGATTAGTAATCATATGTAAGAAAAAAATTGCTGGTTTTTATAATTGGTAAATTGTTTGGATAAATTGAGTTGGTTTAATGTTGGTAAAATAGGATTTGGTAAGATCTGGAGTTTGATAAGCTAGTTTTGGATATGGATAGTAATTAGGAATTAGGAATGTTAGTTTTTAGTATGTGTGGATGTAAGATAACATGCTGTGTGTATTACTTCCTTGAGAGTGACTCAAGAATACAAACATTGGTCCTTTGGATCCATCATTGCCTTATTAAGTGAAGCTATCAGCTGATGTTGGTATGAATGTGTGTCATATCACTCTATGCTATATCACTATCTAAACCTTGATAGCTAACTAAACAAGTGCCCATACTACTTATGCTATGTAGGAATATGCTCTATATTTGATACTATCTACTATGTACTCATTATAGCTAGATGTGGAGATTGTATAAAATGCAACTTTATTGGACATGCAATAGGAACTATATGTTGTAAAGAAGTCTCATCTATCCATAATCATATACCTTGTGGCCTCTTCTATGATGTGTATAATTGAGCCATAGATTGAGCTAGAGCTAAAAGCTATGATAAGGGCTCATTTAATCTCAACTATAGTGGATTGCTACATGATATAGGACCTAGAAAATCTAGCCATAGTGAATATTTCTTATGAGTATTACTCTATGATGTGGGTTCATTTAATCTTAATGTTAGTGGATTGCTATGTGAGATAGGACCTAATTTTTTTTGCCATAGTGAATATTTATTGTGATTAGTACTCTATTATGGTGCCTATGACTCTACTGGATATGTATATATAATTGCACTATGTACTCCTCAAACTATAGTGATATATGTAGGGTGTTCTCATTGTATAGGTTTTCAAACCTTTTGAATAGGTGGAATAGGAGATATCCTATGGGGATCTATCATAAAAACTGATTTACTCTCATAATGAGTGATCGATGATTCATATGAAGGAATATCTTGGGATGACTAAATCATGGGTGAATGAATGAGGTCTATGTTTTTATGGTGGAGGAGATATCAGTGTCCCTTATGTGAATGCTATGATGCCATTATCAACACATCTATTAATGCAATCTTTGAGTCCATAACAATCATTATCTCTATGTCCATGGATACGATGATAGTTATAAAAAGGCCAATGATGCTATTTCTATAGGAGATGTGGATCTCATTGATGAGTAGAAGGCAATGTGATTAACCTCCTATCTAATAGTTTTGATAATATGACACATGCGCTATCCCACTTTGAATCAAACTATAGTTGTTCCTTATTATTATTCTCTATAGCACATACTGTAGGTTATGCTATGGAGATTGGCTCTTTAGTCTTAACTAGTTTCTTTTCTGGTTGTGGTCTCCTATCTTGTTTAGGACATGGTGGATGCTAGATGCTAGGAGCTGTATATATTACTATGAAATCTAGAGTAATTTGATCAACTAAATATTCCTCAATCAATCCCAATTTCTCTTTTAAAGCTAGAATTGTATAGCATAAGTGCCTAAAAGAAGACTTTATTTGATATAGTAGATGCTCAAGGAGAGGTTGGTGAAGCCCCTTAATAAAGATATGCTGAATCTCTAAATCTACTAGTTTGTATATCAATCTTAATGTGTTATTCTTGAATCATAAGATATAATCACTATCTGTCTCTGAATTATTTTGATGTAAATTTACAAGTTTCTCATATGTAACATGAGGGCCCATGTTTATTATGTAATATTTGAGAAATGCCTCTTATAAGTCATCATATGTGTGCAAGGAACCAATGAGGAGTAGATGAAAGAACCAATTCCAAGCTTCCCCCACTAATGTTTGCTAAAATAACTTGAGTAGAATCAAAGGACTTGCATGAGATGGCAAATTATTCTGAAAGGCTTGAAGGTGTACAAATGGATCTACAGTTCCATAAAAATGAGGAAATGATGGTATTTAGAAATGCTTAGGCAATGAAGATTTTATAAATGTTTTTAGAAGAGGGTTACCATGTGAATCATTGTCATCCATCCAAGACTTATAAGCCTTGTTTTCTAAGGTAAGGATATGTAATTGGTGTTGTAATTCACCAACTACATGCATTAAAGATATAATCTCCTGGGATGGTACATTAGCATCTTGAAGTGGTTCATTTAATCATTGAATTTGATCATTAATTTTAGTCATGGGAACACTACATTTAACAATTAGATCATACAGAGAGGGTGTGCTCACTTGAACCTTGGGAGTAATGGTAACTTGGACGTTACTAGAGGTATGTGGGCTACCATTCTCTTTAGGTGAAGAGTGAGAACTGGGTTCTACTGTAGTGAGGGGTGGCTTGGGAGATTCATTGGTATCTTTATGTTTTATTGTATCACATTCTAATTAAGTAAAAGATGTAATATTAGCATGACCATGTGCATTATTTGAAAAGAATCATGCATATAAGTAGAAACAACATTTGGGAGTGCATTATGTTTGAGAGGAGGAGTGAGAGAAGAGTTAGAAAAATGAGATGCATATTATTCTTTATTATGTGCATAATAATCATTATTGTTCCATGCATTGTCATCATTGGAATATTGTTCATAATCACTCTCATTTTCATATTTGTTTGCATGTTCACTATCATATTCATTATCACTTTCAGTGTAACTAGGGAGAGGTGTAAGAGAAGAATTTAATTCTTTTCTAATATGCAATAAAGTATCATTTGAAATTGGATTATCATGTGCATATATGTTATCCATGGATGGAGTGCATGCATTATTTTCATGAGAAGTAAGAGAAATATATTTATCATTTAGATCTTCTTTGGACACAATAGAGTTAGGAACATGAGATGTATCATTTGAACTATGTAGTGGTAATTTGCTTCTATTGTGTTTATATTATTGTAATTTGAACATTGATGTAGAAAAAGAGAGAGAGAGAGATTAGGTTCACATGGAAGAAAATTATCATGAACTAGAGGTTCACTTGGAAGTGCATGACTAATTTGTTCATTTGGTGCATTGTGTAGAGGAGAATGAGGTGAGAAGTATATTTCCAATTTATCAAAATTATTTTCTTTAGAAGAAGGAATAAAAGAGATAGGTTTGAGAGAAGAAGATGCATCTATTTGTGCTTCACTATCAATTTCACATATATTATCATATTCTTCATTACAACAATAACAATTATCTTCATTGTAAATAAAATCATTTTCCACATTTTTAGCTAATGTGAAATTTTGTCCATTCATTATCATAATTATGGGAGATTTAGAAATTGATCTATGGGATGAGAGGGAAGAATTACCTTAGTGGCCATTTTATTTATTTCACCAAAGAGAGTGTGTAAAAGTACTATTAAGCAAATGAATGCAAAAATAACTAATAACATAGAGATTTTGAAATTACATTTGAAAAAGTATATAATTTACAAAAAACTCAAACTATTTTTCTAGAAATTGTAAGGGAAGAAAACTTGGGGTTTAAGGACCTAGTTTGGAAATCTAGGGTTTTGAGTTAGGGTTTTAATTTTTTTGAAAATTATGTCAATAATTTAAATTTTAAAAATAATTTTGAATAAAATAAATGAACAAAAATTAGAGATTTGAAATTAATTTTTTTCACAAGAAAACTACTAATATTTAAATTTTGAAATTATTTTTGACAAAGTAAACCATTTAAAAAAATTCCAAAATATTTTTCTAAAATTTGCAAGGCTTGGGGTTTGAGGACCTAGTTTGGAAATCTAGGGTTTTGAGTTAGGGTTTTATAATTTTTAAAAATTATGTCAATAATTTAAATTCTAAAAATAGTTTTAAATAGAATAAATGCACAAAAATATATACAAAAATAAAAAAATTGAAATTAAATTTTTGCATAAAATATGAAGGAAAAACCCTAAGGGTACTTAAGGTTTTAGATTTGTTTGAAATAAGTTAGGTTTACCAAATATTTTATTATTTTTATGAAGCTAGTGTTTACTTCCTAAACAATAAAGGGTCTAGAGTAAGGGGAAAAATCTAGTTTAATATGGCAAAATATAGATTTTTATCTAATAATTTACATGAGTAAGAGAAATGAACTTATCTAAAAATGGATTGAAATCAATGATTCAGGGGATAGAAATTGAGGTGCAAGACTGGGACACTATCATGAATGTATATCTGGCCTTCATTTTATGATTGGATAGGATCACCAAAAGTGGATAGGAGTGGCACTAGTGTTGTATTCTACTTCTACCACTATTGTCTAGAAGATATAAGTTTTTTAGGTTTTGTTTGCTACCTTAGTATGAGCTTGTGTAAAAAATTTTAGAGGCTGAAGGTTAATAGATCTTATTGTAGGTCTATTTCAATCTCTAAACCCTATATCTATCTACACACATGTAAACAAAAAATGCATCAAAAGAAAAAGGGGTAAAAACTAGGTTAGGGTAAGAATGATCACATGATCTAGAACCTCTACTATCCTGATCATTAGTTATATTAACCCTCAAACTAGGGTCTTAGATCAAATGTAGTTATCCCTTAGGGAACATGCATAATAAAATCACATGGTAGATGTAAGAATGAACTTTCTCCTAAGCCCTTCCTTGATCAAGAATGCAAGTCTATGTGTAATGTAAAATGCTGAGTCATACTATTGATTGATTTTTTAATGATATAATGTGCCAAAGTAATAAGTACTAGATATAAAATGCCTTGTGTAGTCCTTTATATAGGAGACTCTTTATTTTTAATTTAGGGGATTTAATCACATTTGGATGACATTGGAAAACTCAAGGACAAAGATAAGAAAGGGGTTGGGGCTTATTAAGTAAAAGAAACTAACTTGTGGGGCTCAAGATGACCTTAGACAAAAGTGCCAAAAGTGGACACTAGTGGCACCAACACTGTAGTCTAAGTTGGGCACTATTGTCCTAGGATGATGGGGCCTAGGGGGATGGAAAGAGTACATAAAACCTGACTTGGATGAGGTGGAATGACTTTTTGAAAGGATTGAGATGACTAGGAATAGGTAAAAAGGTGATTCAAGCATGAAACAAGACCAAGATGACTAAAATGAAAGACATGGCTAAATGTGAATAAAGATCATATTCTCTAGTCATAGTCTCCTATGAAAGGACTATGAAAAGATATAATATGTGTGGTTCCTTAACCAATTTAGGGTGTATACAAATTTTTTTGTGTGAAAGGTGTAAGCTATGGATAGTATAACAAATGAGGAGTGTGTTCAACTAAAAAATAGGTGTGAATAGATCATTCACCCTTTCTTGAAGAGTAATGGTATCCATTGCATCAATCTAAATCTTAGAAAAGTACACTCAAAGTTGCTAAAAAGTGTACTAATTATATTGATCAACATATTGTCAAACCTTAACCATTTATAAAATTTGACGTGTGCCATGGTAGTTATGTGTGTTTGTCACTTCAATGATCTAGTCCTTATCTACATAGCAAAAGTATTTTGGGATTGAAATTAGAAGGATGTTATGTCACTATTAGATCAAGAAGTGGTGAATTATAATTCTTAAGAAGTTCCACATTGAAGACTGGGTGCATGACCAAGTATTAAGGTAGATCAAGAATAAAGACATTCTTAATATTTGTGTATAGAATGGTGCAAGGACTATAATTCAAAGGCTTGATCTTTTGGTGTGGACATCTGGGGCATTAATTTTGAAGGTGTATTCAAATTTTATCACTAACTTAGAGTGCATGAGGTTTGTGATGTGCATCATGGTTCTCATTATACTTTACTTTTGTGCAAGAGAGAACCTACTAGACTTACTGATGAACACATTGTATATGTCATAGAAACTTTTTAGATTTATCTACTTCTCATTCTTGTGTACATGACTTAGTGTTGGCTAGTGAAAAATAGGATATGTCTAGAGGTACCAAAGGCTGAAACCCAAGACATGTATGAAATGGACTATGGCCTATAGATCTGTGTAGGGATCTATTTTAGGTGTGTTAAATGTACAAGAATTTATCATCCCAAGTGTAAGCATGTGCATGGTTGTAAATTCACAAAAGATGAAAAAGTATGTTATTATCTATGTAGAGTCATCTAGACACATCCTTCTTGGGTGTGAGGATTATCAGACTCCTACAAGGTGAATAACTAGGCATGATCTTACCCTGATCAAGGATCTCTTGTATTTGGTACTAGATTTCATCATTTTCCCAAACTAATCTATGACACAGGGGGTTATTTAGAGGAGGACATATAGGGACTAAATCAATGTTTTGTTTTAATACATAGTGTGTTGGAAGACCTTTAATCTATACAAATACTTTGATACACTAATTTATTAAATTATTGAACTATTTTTTATATGATTATGTGTGAGTGCTTGCACTTCTAGTGTGTGTTTTATCATTTAATATGAAGGTGCGTTAGAGTGAACCATGATAAACATGAACTATTGTACATGTAAGACAAGTTTGTGACATTGCTTGGTAGAGACCAAGGTGACTTTAGTCATGGGCACTAACTCAAATAGGTTGTAGAAATGATCTTTGGCATAAATAGTCTAATATTATGGCTTGTATTGATTTATAGCTTCATGGTTATAAATATAAATTCTCCCTAGTAAGATGTCATAGACCTCCATAGGTGTGATGTCATAAGTTATGCCATCTTCCATAGGCTTGACTTTATACTAAAAAATGCACTATCATTGAGCCTGTATATCTTTCCCCTATCAACCACCCTAGAGAATATGGTTTACGATGCATAGTAGTGTTAAGAACAAGGTATTGAGATATTGATTACATAATTATGTTATTATGACTATCTCTATTGATGATGATGTGGAAGGGATGACCCTTTACCTAGAACTTGGTGTGGAAGAGATGTTTGTGCTCTTTAGAGATGTTAATTATAATAGTGCTAGTGTTTAGATAAGAGGTATTTGGATCAATGATATCCATTAGTGTGGATCTTGATGCAGATTGTGCTAGTAAAGCCTATTGTGCATGACATTAATAATCATCATGGGTGGATGAGTGATGGTGATGGCACCACTTATCACTAGATTTATTGTTTCCTTTATCTTAAGTAGAAGGCACATTAGCCTTTGAGTGTTATGTAGTAATCTAAGGCTACTCACTTTTATAATAAGGCTAATGCTTTTATATAGGGGATATGATGTGGAGTTATGAAAGTTATAGGCCTTAAGCATTGTGTTAGATGAATAGGAGGTACTCTACTTCATCTTTACCTTGGATTCAACCTTAAAAACATTGTGACATGATTATCCAAAGGCATACAAATTTATTAAATCTAACTTCACATGGATATAAGGTGAGAGTCCACTAATTTACTTCAACACCCTATTTTATTCACTCAAGTTCTCTTACATGTGTATATAGTAGTCATGCAATATGTTGGTTTAGTCTTCTACTCACCTATCCTTGTGCTGGCTTAGTTTTTGGAACTTGATGTATTCATCTTCAAAGTGTCAAATTTTAGTATTCCTTCTTAAATACATCAAAAAAATTCTTCCATGATTTAATTGGAATTCACTCATGCATAAACTACACACTAAATGTATCCCACCATTCAACAACTAGAATAGACATATTTAGTATGAATAAGGTGGTATTCTCAACATCAATGAAGTATTTTATTGAGAAGTAAACCTCAAGTTGTCAAATCTAAGAATCCAATGCTTTGGCATCAATCTTGCCTTCAAATAGAGGGATGCCAATATTGACTTGTACTTTGAAGGGGGTTTGTTACTAAAATTGTTATGGAAAATATTGATAAGATGAATGGGAAGGATATGGGTTGAGTTATAATTCATGGAAATTACTAAAAGTTTTAGTGCATTGGTCCTCTAGCACATCAATGTCAAAATTTCAAACTTATGGGGATGATTTATGTTGATTTTGGGCATCAACCATCTTTATTTTTCTATGACATTATTCTTGAATCTATAAAACATAACCAAATATTAAACCTTATTTCTCTCATTATGATCATGTGGTTATAGGAATATAAAGGAATAAATTAGAGATCTAATACCAATTCTTAGGTTAGCTATGATATCAATGATATGCACCATATGGCCTAGGACTGAGTGTGCATGGGGAAACTAGGTTTGGCTGTGTAGAGTGAATTCACAAAGAGTATTCATATAGAACAATCAAACATAAATTCAATGGAACAAAAGTCTCACTTGAAATAAAATAAAATTCTATTCATAAATGAAAGAATAGGAAAATAGATTGCAATGTCTACAGTGCCTGTATATAGAGTAGATGCATAAAATAATTTAATTATGTTATGATTGTATAAGATGGAATTGATATAGAAATATTTTTCACCATTTGGCCAAATTTTTATGTTACATATCTAACATGCATGATTACAAGAGTAGTGATAATTTTTAAATAGCTACCAAAGAGGATGTTGATATGCATGTGATCTCCTATTAGATGTGATAGTTGGCAATAGTCTAAATAGTTAATGTCTAGGTTGTCTTCAATGATTCTAATTCCTATGATCCTTGGTTGGTGGCTAATGTATAGTTGGGCCACATTTTGAATCATGTGGTCAGGGTAGGCCAACATGTGGTTGTGATGAAGTGGGGCCAAAGGAGCTAGTGAGTCCATGAGAATATACCCATGAAGGGCATAGGGATGTGTATTACAGAGTACACAAACTATGATTTGAGGTTAATTTTTCATGAAATTATATGATTAGGTGTGTGAATTATTCTTAAGGTTGTCAACAAACTTTAGGAAAATGAGTGTGCATGCTTGCTCAAGAGGTTTGAGCTTTGTGCTGTAGAAAAAATGAGGAGTATGTTTGACTGCATAATGGTTACACATGTATCAATGTGGTTAGGGTTAGTAGGTGTTTTAAGCATAAAATACTTATAAAACCCCACAATTATGTATAATATATAATAAAAAACACACTAATAAATGCAATAAGGCTTTATCTAGGAAAACCAGTGTGATGCAGTGTGTTGTTACTTTAAACCTACAAAGAATTATTTCAAAATACTTTCATAATTTATTTAGAATGATTGTAAATTCTAAATACATTTTTGTAATAGTAAATGATATATGTTATTTTTTTAAGCCTCATGATGCATAAATACACTAAGATAACAATGTATTCATAGATTTAATGAATCTAAATTAGTACTCTATTAGAATGCAAATAAAAAAGAAATGTTCAAAAAAGTAGAAAAGATCAGACCATAATCTCTTAGGAGACTCTAAGAAAAAAAGATACCCAAAGCCCCTATAAATGTATACAATATATTTTTTGGCCCCAAAAACATATTGTGTACATTTATGTGGGACCCCCATAAACAATAGGAGGCATAAAGGGAATAGAGAGAAGGGATGTGTCATATCCCCAAACATGGCTTATGATTTTACCTATTAATTTAAATAAGTTATTAATTATTAAACATTTTAATTTTATTTTGACATGGTGTGAGTGGTAAATTATTAATATTTTGATAATATTGTGTTTGACACATTTACACTGATGATTATCATACATAGATTATGATTTTAATGCTACATTTTTATTATGGTTATTTTACTGATTAACATTATATTTATAACTATTATGATGTTTTTATGGATTTAAATTACTATTGATGAATTTTGTGTATGTATAGGCCTATAGTATTGGGGGAATGAAGTTGATTTCATACCCAATATGGATTTGACATGAATAATGGCTACAAATATCTTGTTGGTAAAATGAAATTGAAGCATTTATTGTTATTCTGTTGACTAAATTTTTAATCCCACTTGAGTTTCTTACTTATTGGGAAATATAATAATTGTTATATTGATAATGTGGATATATTAAGGATATCATGTTATCACCATATGATGATCATGGAATTATTAGTCTCTAAGTCAAAATTGACACTTATGGGGGCACTGGTATTCAACCACCATTATCGTTGATGGTACCAATTTCACCTTTCATGAATTATTGTTTACATTATTAAGCATTGGATTATGAGGTTTTTATAAGAGTTATATAAATTGAATTATTTTATTAAATACCATAAGGGTAACTTAGAGGTTATTAAATTTGTTCATATAACACTACTTATGCCATTAAGCTATTATAATTAAATGTTGATGGGAAGGCCTTAATGAATTATTCATTATTTGTTTTATAAATATTAGTGGATAAGCCACATGGCATAATTGAAAACCAAGGATTTGGAAGAGAAACCACCCAAGCATGACATTATCGATCCTTAAAATTAGTTGGGAAAACATTGTAATTGTGGCATTTACCACATAATGGCTTGGACTTGACAAAAAATAAAAAAAAGTTAAATATTCTTTGAATTCTATAGGGTGAGTGTGTTTTTTGTAAATTAAGCCCAAGTTAATGGGGATTTAGAGGAAATTTATGGTTTTAAGGGAAAACTAAAATATTTTTTGATTCATTTGAGCCATCATAATAAGAAGAGGCCAACTAGACCATGACAAACCTTACTAGATTGGAGGTAGGTAGCCTAAGAAATATACATGGTGGAATTTATATGTGATTTATTTAATTATTGAAGGTAAAAAACCCATGAAACATCCATAACAATCATTTAAATTTATTTTTTCATGATTTGGGACCTTTTTTAAAAGGGTACCATTGAATGGATATTTTTAAAAGGTAAGAAGAACTAGTCAATGGGTTATTTGAATTTTGTTGGTAATATTTCATTAGTTGGAAAAACTATGTTCTCCTTGCTATTTTAGTGTGAATAACATGTTTTTTTAAAAATTAAATCAATACATTTATTCAATTTTTTATTTGGTTTGTGTTTCTCTTGCATGTTGTATTTGTGAGGAATTTTAATGGCCATGAGGCCCATAAAATGATTTCTCTTTTTGGATGTTGGGGGTGGGATTTTGGTGGAGGAAGTGGTGGAAATATTGAGGGTTTTATGAAATATACATGGATTTAATTTTTTTGAGAAAATTTTAAGGGTTTCAACCCCAAGATTTCATTCAACCTACACATTAAAGAAATGTCTTGGTCTTTATTAGCACTTTTATTTCATACTATTTTGTTCATTTATGAGTGCTGGTTTATGCCTCTTGTGATATAAAAATGTGGTTGAGTTTGCATGATAAAAAGAAAGGAAAATGTGGTAATAATGTTTTATCTTTAGATCTACATTTTATTTGGCTTGTGCATGATGAAAACAAGTGGGAATATTGAAGATAACTAGACCTAGGCACATAAATAAAATGCATGTTTTCCTTGAAAATAACCTTGACTCTTGTTTACTTATTTATTTAAACCTTGAAATTGGATTGGTAATGGGTATTTGTGACTTTTATTGATGGTATTATTTTTGGACATGTGGCTATAGAAACCCTATGCCAATATAATATACCATGGTCATAGAGGTGTATACACACCTATGTATGTTATTGGCATATTGCTAGACTTGGATAGTCCCAATATGGATTCATGATTTGATATTATTGGGTTTTAATTTATTGTTATATGATATTTTATTGTGGATATTTAGGTTATGGATGCCTTATAAATATAATTTAACAAGAACATTTATTGACATTTAGAATGTTATTATATAAAAATATCATGCATGAATTTTCCATCTTGTTTGAAATTTTGGCTAAAAATGCTTGGAAAATGTATTATTACTTGTTGATGCATTTTATTTCAAAACCATAATCATAAGTCTCTTTATTATTGTATTATTTTGATGAAATTATCTAAGAAGAAATAATGAAAAAATATCAACTGAATGAGCTGTTTACTAATATTTGATAGTGGAAATGGTTTCTTGATTGATAGTAAAATGTGAAATCAAATTGCATATTATATTTTTTATTCATTTGTGCATTTGAAATGAGATAAAAGGGGGGTGTATTATCAAGTTTGTTGTTTTCTAATGGTTGGAATGTTTTTTTTATATTGGGACTGTTTGGGCTTGGAATTTGGATAAGTTATTTATAAGAACAAGTAATATGTTGATATTTTTATTGAATAATTAAAATCATGTATATACAAACTACACATTGTCATAACACAAAATTGGATCTATAGACACTTATACTACTTCATCCATGCTTATTAGTTGTTATGAAATTAGATGCAATGTAAAATCTAGTTTGAAATTGAGGTAAAAATGTGAGGGTTTTTAATTTTTTCTATAAGTCAAACATATCTTCAATTTTGATGAAAATATGTCAATTATTCATATAGATTAACACTTGACATATCCTCCTCAATGTTTATAAAGCATTTGATGTGAAGCATACTATTCAAATTCTCTTAACTTAACCTAAATACTACTTGAACTATAATAAAACTCCATGTAACTACATAGGGCCCTGATCCCACATCAATTGGGTATGTATGGCAACCCATCTCATGAGAATAGGAACAAAATAATTATTAGGTGGGGGCTTAACTCACTTGAATAAAGTAGGTGATAAACATGGCTTGAATCAAACCCTATCCATGTTTGATTGATTGGAGTGTATGCATGATTGTTGTTTCACTTATGAGAGTCTTATGTGAAAGAATGGAATTGTAGGAGTTTTGAGTTGATATTAATGCTATGTAGAATTAATGATTATGAAATATGTAATAAATTAATGTTTTTTAATTCATTAGCTTGATTGAGTACATGAAACTTATTATAATGTATTTGGGTAAATAAAATATATTTTGAACCTTACCTATTGGGAAAATATTTGAAATGATTGTATGTCCTTTGTGAATTGAATGAATATGGGTCTTATTCCATTTATTAGTTCAATTGCATGTAAAAATTGAATTGAAATGTTATTGTTACATGATATTAAAATTAAATAAACTGTAAATATTGAAATTTTAGGAAGCTTACTTTAGTAGATTTGTACATACTCTTGGATCATAGTCATTACATGGAGTTATTTGGATAAGGATGAAAATTGTGAAAAACTATCTTGAATAGATACACACTAAATCTTGGTTCATGAAATAATTAATAGAATGCCATTGAATTAAAATAATGTAAGCTCTAAAATTAAATTTATACATGAACATGTAAGGACACAAATCAAATTTCATGGTTATGACTAAATGGGAAGATTAGAGGTGAAAAAATCCTACTTTCAAACATTAATATGATATCATCACAATTTGGGTATCATAACAAGGTTGTAAATATCAAGTTGAATCTATTTTACAACCACTTAAGGTTTAAAGGATACATATGCACTTTGAATAATGAATAATTTATACCTTAAGGAAAGGTGGAAAATGACTAAGTTAAGGTGTAATTTAATTGATAGTTGATGTAATGTCAATATGATTGAAAGGAATTAATTTCATAATATGAAATATAAATTTGAAACAACATGCCCAATGTGGCTAAGACCTATTCAAAACTTATAAGGAATAAGTTATGAAGGTAAATAAGTAAGATTATAAAATAATGACAAGGGTAACACTAAGTTAATATCAAGGTAAATTGCATACTCAACTCGAGGAAATATTAAAATGAAAATGTTAGAGCTTAACCTATGTAGTAAGTTGGCATATGCAAATAAATTTCTTGAAAAGAAGACAAAAAGGGGTTTAAACTTGATAAGTTTAGAAACCTAATCCTCTTCTATGAGAACATGGAACCTTATACTATAAGGTATATCTGTCTATAATGTTGGCTAAGTCATGTTAATAAAGGAACTAGTGGAATTATCTTAGTAAAATGTGAAATTATCAATTGAACTCGAATGAGAATGCATAAGTCGATTGATGCAATGCAAATGGAAAATAGGGATGGCCTCCCTAGTCCTACAAATTTTGTTAGAAATTAAAAAGGGCATGACCCAAAGTAAGTTTAATAAATTTTAATGAATAAATACTTAGTTGAATCTAAATGACTATGCTCTTAATAAAATATAATTGACTACAGGCACAGACTACATTTAAAAGATGACGAGTGTCACAAAATTATCTTATAGACTCGTATATGTTGAAACTAAAATTTTACACTGGGTACATAGGTATAACTAAAATTTATAACCATGTCTATAAGTATTAATTACATATTTAAATAATATTTCATGGTTTAGGGTAGAAACACAAAAAAATATTAAGTCCCATTTTTGGGGTCCTCTATATAAAGATAAAGAATAAACAAGATAACACAATGAAGAAGGAAAAAAATATGCCAACAACTTCTAGTTTGATCAAATAATCAACAAATACATGTGTACCATATAAAAATGTAATTTAATGACTAATAAATGCCTAGGGGTATTTATAGGACTCTACCATAAAAAATTAATAAATGATTATATATATAAAAACTAAAATGAGATAAAACTAAGAGGGAATGATTTTTAAGACTATTATTTTAGAATTGGAACATTAAAGTCAAATGTTTACTTGATTAGATAGTTTTTTTGATTCAAAATAAAATCTACAAGATTTGGTTTGAATAATCTAATTTCAAGTTTCACGACCCACATTTTAATTTTAATAATTCATAATATCATTATATAATGGTCATGTTAAAATACATCATGCTTCATCTTATTTTGGAATGTCGATCTACTAGTTTCACTATGTAACCCATGTGAGTTACTCCTTACTTTTATAATCATAAATTTTGTTTTAAAGCTTAAAACCTTATATTAGTACCTAGACATAATTTTTTTGGGGTTCATGATTCTTTTATAATAGTAAATTTTATTTAATTCTCAAATTTTTCATCATTCCATAGGTTTTAAATGATACCTTATTTTTCAATTTTCAATTTTAGATTTTACTCACCTTAGATGGCATATTATCATAGATGTTCAAAAAATATAATCATTTATCAATATTTTTCCCAACCTATTTTTAGATGTATATGGGTTAAGTGTAATTATTGGGCTATGAAATGAATCTTTTTCTAGATTAGTTGGATTTTATTTGTATATGCTGTATTATTTTAATGTTTCACATTTAGTAGATACATACTTCCTTGAGAAAAATAGGGTAAGGTGTATTGTATTTAATTTTGAAGATAAAAATAATAAATTATTTTTATATTTTATCTATTTTTATTTCATGTTTATCTAGATATACTTTCACCTAAAAATTTATAAATATAGAGAATCACATGTTAGAAGGATAAATAATAATATTTACTTTTTTATTATCCTACCAAAGCTTAGTAGATATTAGTAGTGGTTATATAAATAATTGATAAGAATTTCATTAAAAAAACCCATATTTTTTTAATATTAAAGTTCTACTTTGTCATATATTGACTAGGCATACAACAAAACATGTGTACTATTGTAATTTTAGATAAGATATTTCAATAATTAAGACATTTAATATTTAATTGGTTAATATTTGATTCATGAGAATATATTGTGATATTTAATTTAAAGTATATATGACTACATTTTAGTTCAATATTTTATTTGATTTATGTTTTTTCCAAGCTGGTATCGATGATATGATTATAGGTAATAGCTGGGTGACTGAGCTAGGTATGGGCTTGGAAAACTTTGATAAATAATAAAAATAGACTCATACATGTAAATGATAACAAGGTAAGGAAATGAGTTCAATCAATCATCTACCATTATCCTTTCATGTTATTTTATATCGTGTTTACCTAGTATGCATTATTAATTCTTGATCTGAGGCTATCATTGGCATGTTCTAACTGTGTTGAACTCTTTGTTGTGGGAAAACTCTTCAAGTTTTAAACTTCAGAGCTAATTGGAAATTATAAATAAACTCATATTATTATATTTGTGTTTTTATGAAATCTTAGGAGTGCTATTGACTTAAATCTATGAGTGAGAACCATACCTTGAAGTCATGCAGTGTATATAAGGCATTTTGATTATATCTTTGGTTTGTGGAATTATTGAGGACCTAATTATGGAAAAATATCCATGTTTGATTTATATTAAAAATTCTTAATGATTATTAATTTTGATTAAGTCTTGTTTACTTAGGAAAAGGTAATGTGGAAGAGGTAATTTGACCACATTTTATTATTTTATTGGTTGACATTCGACCTTAGTCAAATGACCTAATAATTTGATTAGAGTTTTTACATGGAAAAAAAGTGTTGGTTATCTTTTTTAAGTATTTTGATATAATTTTGACTCCTAAGTGAATAATTAGAGGAGTGTGGAGGAGAAATAAGGTTCGAGCTACATCTTGGACTCAACCATGGAGAACATGGAGGTTATTTTGAGACCCACTACATGAGTTACATTAATGGACATGGAGATAGAGGGGATAAAATGGTAGAGGATTACTATGGAAAAAATGAATCTCATGATGAGAAAAAGGATAAGTATGGAAGAATAAAGAGGAGAAGGTGAGGCAACTGATATTGACTCCATTTTGTAAGTTATTTTACTTGTTTATTTACTATTTTCTCCATGCATAAGATTATATTATTATTTTACCAAAAAACCTATAAGGATGAGTAGGTTTTGAGAAGCGTATTTAATTTTCCTATAAATTATTAATCACTCTTTTCAGAATTTATATATACTATAGTTGCCATGGCATTATGGATTTGGGTAATGGTTGTTGCTGCATTTGTTTTCTGGTAGATATAAACCTTGATTCATATGATTGATTTTAGTACTTCTCAACTTTGGATGGTGTATAAATGTGGTGATTGATGTTAATGCTATGAATGTTTATATTTGATTTAACATTATGTCTTGAGAATATTTCCATTTGATTTAGCATCCTATCTTGATAATATTTCTATTTGATTTTACAACCTATTTTATGATTCTCTATTTTTAGGTTTGTGTTGTTTGTTGTGGATGTTATGTGAAACCATGGTAATGGTGGAATAGATCTCTCATAAGCCCTTGATTTATTTTAATTTTTTGATTATGGGTTTTTATCTAATGATCTCTTCCAACCCAAAATTGATGGTTGGGGTGGGTATGGCTACACCAAATGGATGGGCTCAACTTTCACAATATTTTTGCTATCCATGTTGTGAATAAATATGAAGTGGATATTATCTCTCTCTCTTTTTTAGTTGTGAAATAAATTGATAGTGCCAATGACTCATGGAAGCCATAAAATAATTATTTAAATGTGGATTAAAATTATATCTTAGTTGTGAAGTAATTTGATGAAATCTCTAGGATATATGTTATGAAGACATTATTGGTAGTAATCATATTGTACTTGTTACCTATTTAGAATACAATATGGAAATTAGTGTAATAACTTAGTCTTAATTTTTTAGGCATTTACTTGTAAAAATGAATATGAAGCAATTTTACATAGTTGACTATATAATACAATAAACAAAATAAAACAATTGAAGGTATTGGTATTTGGTTTATTATGTTTACAAGTATTCTTGTTCTACTTGGTGTTAAGATGACATTATTATGATGAATACATATTTTTTTATTGTAATATTACAAAGACGTTTATGAACAATGATACATTGGAAATCCTTAGATCTTGTGTAAGGATTTATTGTTGACTTACCTTGGTAAATTTGTTTTGTGGAAATACATTGATTCTCTATGAGAACACAGTCTTATATAAAGTATCATAGAGAACATACTTTATTTTTAGCATTTATTGATAAGTGTGAGATCATACTTGGGTTGTAATGTATTGTCACTATTCATTTTTGATGGTATAATTAATTGTGTTAATTATACTTGTGAGGGTAATATTATGATATAGTTGAACTGAGGATTGTAGACTCAATTGTGAGTTTAGATTTTTATTTTATTTATTTTTAAATTTTTGGCTTAATGCTAATAGTAGGGATCATTGGTTGCTAATTATGACCAAACTCTAGTGTAGAATTGTAGTATACTTATATAAAGACAAAAAAATGACACTATAATTGTAATTGATATTAAACTAGTTTAGATGCAAGTGATTGAACTATGGTGAAATAGACTACCGAAATTTCTTGATCTTTTATATTTATAATACTCTTGTTGTGACTTAAATTCTCAGTTGGAAACTTGTAACTAATGAAAATGTGAATTAATTACTTATTCAACTATGTTAAGCATCTTATTTGATAAGATTAATCATGACAAATAGTAGGAATGAACATATCTATTATTGTATTTATTTGATCATGCTAATGCATACCCTCTCTATTTATTAACTGTAGGGTTATTTACATGAATAAAGGACCCAATATGAAATAAATACTAAAGTAATTAGAATCATATTTTAAGCATGAATATTTCCTCATTTGCATTGTTTCCTTTCAATAGTTACAAGTTAGAATGAATGCCAAATGACTTACTTTACTAATATGAAATGAGTATGTTAAAGGTAATTTGTGAAGAGATAGTTAAAATAATGCAGTTCAAACTACCCATTTGGATTCTCAGTTGTGTGTATGTTACAATAATAATGAAAGTATTATGTATAGTATGGTGTTTTAACTAGATACATGAAATAATGAAGTTTTTTTATCTATATAAGTCTTGAGGACAAATCTTGATTAAATATGGTTTCATTTAATTGTATCATTCCTTATTTATATGTATTCTTTATCTGATTATTAATGGAAGTTGTAACATAGTTCAATCTGATAAAATACATTATGGAACTTTTTAAATATGGATGAACATGTATGTGAACATTGTGTAATTTGGGATTCTAAACAATTATAGTTTATTATTGGTAGTTTATAAAATGGAAGTTATGATTGTTATGGGAATATAATTTCTAACTTGCTACGTGCTTTATTATATATATCTCAAATTGAAAGAGAGGATATCCTATTGGGAGAAACCCTGGTTATTGATAAGAAGTCTTCAATACTATATGTTTTAGAAGCTGTGTAATAATTTCTAGATGATTTGTATTAACAATTATGAATTTAATAAGTAGTTAGGGTTTGAATTAATTACTTGGTCGAGGACTTGATAGAAATGGACATGCAATTAGGGCATGAGATGTCTCTAACAAAGAGACTAAATGGAAAGACATGGTTGTTTGATTAGAACAATAGTGTCTGAGTTGTCAAGAAAGTGGTAAATTCATTTATGAGTATGTGGATTCAATATTCTTAAACTTACGCTATGTTACTATTCATTTATGTTTATGATGTGCTTGAATTATTACTTGCACATATGGGCATATGTGTAATTTGGATTAATTCCCTAGTGCATTCTAAGACTAGAAGAAAATTGGTATATACATTAACTATAACACAAAAAAATAGTCAAAGACTTATTGAAAAGGAACCATGCTAGGAAGGATGTTATGTACTATCAAAAAGATTGAGTAGAAAGTATGAATATTATTGGAATTTGGTTTTGCATTAGCAGTGAATGTGGATTCTTGGGGTACCAAGCAAAAGTTTAATCCACTCAAACTGGTAGTTATTACTACTTCCTCTACTATTCACTATAATGGTCATTGTATTGTCTATCACCACTCTTAATGACATGTTAATATTAGATGGTAGAGACAATGGTGAAGTTATAGGGTTTATTAATTTTATATTTATGAATCATAAAGAAGAGATAAACCCTAATATAACTTGAAAATGCATGAATTTATAATGTTTTGATTACTACTAATTGGTTGGTAGTCTATGACATATTTGGATAGGTGGTTGTGTTTAAGATAACTTTCTATCACCAAAGAGACATGAACATATATTTGGTTATCATTGCATATTTTAGAATTAATATAGTATTTTGGTACTTATAGATGTATTATGTTAAAGTAATTTACTTCTGAAAACTAAATTTATTGAATAAATATTCTATTATGAATATAGGGTACTGCTCTATTTAAGATAATAAGTAATGGGTGAAAAATTATATGTGGAGTACGGTTTGTTGGGTACTCTTTAGTAAAGATCCACTAAATTGGATAAGAAACTTAAACCCTGAAACTCTCAAATGAGCATTGAATAATACTAATGATCTTTGCTAATGGAAGTTAACCCTAATGCTATTATTAGGAGACTTGCATATGAAATCAATAATGTACAAGAGTTATATCATAAAATTGATCAAGTATGACTATCATGCATGATTTTACTATGTTGGTGATAATAAGTTTCAAGGGAAAAAGCCTTTTAAAGATGAAGTAATTATTTTCATGGTAAAGTGTATAACTATTGTGGTTATTGTTGAAATATGGTAATAATAACTCAAACTTAGATAAGATCATCTAGTTTGTGATCTATATATATATATTTTATTTTTTAAAGCTATATATATAATAGGTAAAGAGATCTTGAAATCTTATAAAAAATGGATAGCCAGTTTTGTGCTCCCCTAACTACCTTTAAAAAATGAAAACTAGGTTTTTCTTTTGAATGTGTATATAATTAGGCCTAGTTTTTGACCATATGATTTTTTTGCATTTGGATCAATGAAAAAAAAAACATAAACATATATAGGCATGTAGATTTATGGAATATAGGGGCCCAAAAAAGCCATAGTTAGAAACCAACATAGATGGAAACCTTAAAATAGTCTAAAAATTAAAAAAATCATATATTTGGAATGAGGAGAGTGTGTTCGATGTCGTAGTAATAATTATATGAAATGTATCATTGAAATTCATAGTCTTTTTGTTGATGGAGGTTGGATTTTCTTATTTTATATCTAAAAACTTAGATTTAGATGTGTGTTTACATTTACAATCCTTAGGCTTGGGCATCCAAGCCAATTTTGCGTCAAAAGGATGGTATTTGAAATTAAACATAATATAACACGTATGCACTATAACTGATACATGTTACTTTTCCATAGCACATAAAAATAATAATTTATGTATACATTTTTATGTGTATGTATCTATCTATTCACGTTTATAATTTTATATATATTTTATTTTAATGTGGAGTGTGTCAATATATACACTACCACACAAAGGACATAATGGATATAATGATGTGATTTTGGTGAGTTTGAGCTCGTGAACATAATTTTGACTATATAGAATATGATTTAGGGTTTAACAAGGCCCAATTTCATCATAAAATTAATGAAAGAGTTAATTGTTTCAATGGTGGAGTAAATTAGGGCCAATTTGAACCCATTAAGCAAAACTGTGACTATAAGATGTGATTTTGGGCTAAATTAGCTTAGATTTCTTGACATATTGAGTAAATGAGTGAATTGGTGCAATCAGTGAGAAATTTGAGTGAAATTGAGCCTTGTGAAACTATTTTTTACTATAAAATATGTAATTTGGGGCTCTCAACCCCAATGTCATAAAAAAATAAACCAAATATTCCATTGGTTCAATACAATGGCAATTGCGGATAATTTGATCCCCTTCAACCTAACTATGAATATATAATTGTGATTTATGGATTAATCAATTATAATTTTATTAGATAATGAAGAAAATAATTATTTGGTTCAACGATAGATACAAGATTGAGATGTACATGATGTTATTTTTGGCTTAATAAAATCCAATGTCATCATATAATTAATGAAAGAGTTGATTGGTTTAATTATGGAGGTAATTAAGGTCAATATGAGCCCCTTGAACCTAATTATGATTATAAAATGTGATTTGAGGTTAAGTTGGATTTTATTTCATAATATATTGAGCCAATTAGTCAAATGGTGAAATTAATGACATTATTTTAAAAAAATTGAGCCATGAGAATCTAGTTTCAATTATATATGATGTGATTTAGAGTGGAATTAACCCTAATGTCATCATATAATGAACCAAATAGTTGATTAATTCAATCAAGGAGCCAATTGAGGCCAATTAGGGCCCCTTCAACCTAACTATAAGATCAGGATGTGATTTGGGCCAAATTGAGCCTTTTAAACCTAATTTATGGCTCAATCTATTGTATAAGATGCAACATATGGCTTAATCAACCCTAATTTTATCATAAATGCAAACATGAAGGTAACTGGGGCAAATATGAACCTGTTGAACCTAAATATGAGTACAAGATGTGATAATGGAAAAATTATCTCATATTTCCTAACATATTGAGCTAATTAGTCAATTATTACAATTATTGATGCTATTTGGATGAAATTGAACATCATGAACCAAATTTTGACTATATAAGATGTAATTAAGGGGTCAATCAACCTCAATATCATAATAAAATAAAATAAATAGTCCACTAATTCAATCATGAATGAAATTAGGGCTAATTTTATCTCCTTCAACCTAATTACAAGATCAAGATGTGACTTGGGGATAAATTATCTTTGATTCTATCATGAATTGATGTAATTAGTCAATTGGTGTAATTAGACATGTGAGTTAAATGGTGCAATTAGAGACATGATTTAGGCTAAATTAAGCTCTATGAACCTAAATTATGGCTCAATTGATTATATAGGATGTAAAATATGGCTTAATCAACCTTAATTTTATCAAAAATATAAACATGAAGATTAATGGGCCCAGAAGGTTATTAGGGCCAATCTAAACCCCTTGAACCCAATTATGAGTATAAGATATTATTTGGGGATAAATTAGCTCATATTTCATATCATATTGAGCTAGTTAATTAATTACTATAATCAATAATGCAAGTTGGATGAATTTAAGCCCCATGAACCTAATATGGCTATATAATATGTAATTTGGGGGTCAATTGACATCAATTTCATAACAAAATAAACCAACTAGTCGACCAATTAATTCATGAAGAAATTTAGGGCTAAATGAATTCTAATTATGTCACATGAATTTATAAAATTAGTCAATTGGTGTAATTAGAGATTTTATTTGGGCCAAATTGATCACTGTGAACCTAATTTATGGCTCAATCAATTGTATAACATGCAACAAATGGCTTAATTAACCATAATTTTATCATACATGTAAATACAAAGGTAATTAAGGATAATATGAACCCATTAAACTTAAATATGAGTATAGGATGTGGTTTGGGTATAAATTAGCCCATATTTCCTAACATAATGAGCTAATTAGTTAGTTAGTACAATCAATTATGTAAGTTAGATGAAATTAAATCCCATGAACCTAATTTTTTCTATATAGGATATAATTTGAGGGTCAATCGACCCAAGTGTCATAATATCCTAAACTAAATATTCCATAAATTCAATCACAAAGGAAAATTGGGTCAATTTGAGCCCCTTCAACCTAATTATGATGATAAAATGTGATTCAAGGCTTAATCGACCCCAATTTTATAAAAAATACAATCATAAAGGTAAGTAGGTATAATATAAACCCTTTAAACCTAAATACAAGTATAAGATGTTATTTTTGGCTAATGGAACCATTTATGAACCTAATTTAAGTTATATAAGATGTGATTTGGACACCAATCAACACAAATTGCATCACATAATATTCTAATAACATAGTTATATCATATATAACTATATAAATATAATGATTATGCATTTTAATTTATATTAATTAAATTTATAATAGACAAAAATATTCCTCTAATATTTATCTGTAACCTATTTCAAGAATCTTTTCCCTACTTACATTCTATACATCATTATGTACCTTGCATAGTTGAAGACAATAGGTATCAAGTTATTTTATTGGACCCCATCATTAAAGGATATGAATTTTATCTAGTCATGGGTGATATATATCATTAAAATAAGAGGAAAAACTTAAAGCACAAAACATTAGAGAAATTAAAAGTGTTGAGATAAAAACAAAGGGTATGAATGCAAACATTTTGCTCAAGATAAGGTACAAATACCATTCCTAATGAACCAAATGTTGTAGATAATGATGAAATGGATAATGATGAATTAAATAATGATGATGAATGTTTATATAAAATTCCAAATTATGTTATAATTCCAAATTCAAAGTATGAATTTTTTAATTTTGTTGATGATGAATCTATGCATGATGATTTACCCCTTACAATGAATAAAATTACATGGAAACACAAAATGATGAAAGTAACAATGAATAAAATCCTATGAAAAGACTAAATAGTGAAAGTAAAAATGAATAAATTGGTAATGACCATAAATATATGGAAACACCATCTCAACAAATTCCACCATTAGTAAAACCTACAAGGATTTTCCATAGAAAATACAAGTACTTAATTGAAGTTGATTTTTTTTAAACTAATGTGTAATAAAATGTATGATCACCATTAAAGAAGCATAATTGAAATAATTTTGGATATTTTCTATAAAAAATTAGAATTTGATAGTAAAAAATGTTAATTATTTATTTCATTGATGGAATTGATTAAGATGAGACCTATAATGGCCACCCTAAGACTAAGAACATCTAACATGGATGGGGAAAACAAAGAAATTATTGAAAATCTACATGATGTATATCATATTTTAGGCCTAAGGAGATGAAAAAAATATTGTAATACTACCTGATGTATAATTAAAACTTCTATAGTATGTGCTCAAATAGGGAGAAAACACTTGATTTCTAAAACTAGTCGAGCAATGAACATAAATAGAACAATAATAATGAAAACAACTAGGATATGTAAAATAATTTATGGTGCCAATACTAATGAGCTATGGTAAATCTATGGTATAATTCCATGAAAGGAAAAGACTATATATGTTGCTCTCAAAGATTTAATTACACAATTTTGGAAAGATAGTACAAGAGTTTCACCCAATTCAAGAGATGTAGTGAAAAGAAGAGTTGGTTCTTGTAACCATAAATGAAATTTAAAATATTTATTGGATATGAACCAAAAAAAATTGTACTCTAAATTTATATTAAAACATCTAAAAATTTCCATCAGTCAAACATATTTTGATATGGCCAAACCCTTTTATGTAAAAATCAATCACACACACACACACACACCACTTTTTGTAGGCTACAGGTTGAATTTTGAATGCACTATGATGTTTTTCATAGTATACATTGTAATTTGTATACTAAAAACATTTTAAAGGAGTGTGGAATGGAAGTTACACTAAAATAAATAAGGGAATTTATTCAAACCATTTTTTTGAAAGACCTACTGGATAATTTTTTTATAACAAATAATGTTTGGATGGAACTTGCAACATTTGTGTTGGATTGTCAAAATTAAAAAATTATATCCATGAGGAGAGTAAAAGTGAAATTGGATATAAATAATCTAGTTTGAGCAAGTAAAAATTTGATGAATATCAATTAAAAGATGATAAAGTATCTAAAGTTATGAGCTTATTACAAATAAAATACATGTTTCATAATTTTTGGTCAAAATTAGGGAAGAAATTGTTTGAGTATGCAAGGTACACACACAAAGCTAGATGGTTGGATAAATAATTTAATTTAATCAAGGACACATTCCCATTTAGTTCTATTATTTTAGTGGTCAAATTTAATGATAATTACACATTCAAACCATAAATGGAAGTTTAGTCATGGTATTAGAACTTAGTACATGATATAACATTCATGCATGCCCCTGACAATATAGAGAAAGATTGAAAAATATTAAGGGAGTACCATTTCTATGTCAATTATGATCAATCACATTATAAATAGTACATGCAAGGTTATTTTTATATGTTTTATGTAAATTTTATTTAGAGGAAAATTAATTTAAATCAACATTATATTTGGTTAGATAATTGCACATCATAATTTAAGAATGCATGAATGTTTTAATGGTTGAGTAGGATGCATGTTACTACTAGTGTAGAACATATTTTGATTTTTATTGAGGCTAGCCATGGAAAAAGGGAGCATGATAATTTTTTAACATGTGTAAAAAGAGCTATTGTAAGATAAGAGTTAAAGTTTAAAGATGGCACTATTTTGACTGATGCAAAAACCATTGTTGAAAATGGGCCACAGTGATCAAGAAAATTCTAGTGTTCAGAGATATTTATGGTTGATGTAGGAAGAATAGTTGGTAAAGTATGAGGATTGTATGACCGTAATAGGATCTAGTGAGCTCCACTCATTTCATTACTCAAATGTAAGTTCTTAGAATATTCATATAATACACCTGGCATGTTTTTTTTTGCAAGTGTGGAATTTTTTCATGTAAATGACTTATGGTTTTCATTTTACAAAAGTCTAAGTTTCATGTAAAAAACTGCAATTTCTCGTATTGGGAAGGGTGTTATTGAGACCAAAATAGGTACTTAATCTCTCAACCAGGCATGATTAGAGGCCAATAAATTGGTCCTAAACATTACCTACCACCTTTAACATGGTGTTAGTGCTAATTTATAGCCATGAAGAACCAAAGGTGGATATCTCCAAGTACTTCCTCAACATTGATAATATTTATTGCCAATGTTTTTGTACTCTTAAAAAGTTTTAAAAACACACATCTAGGTGGATTTATAAGTATTCATCATGGGATATAATGTAATTTGAATATATATGTGTTGGAAGTGATGAATTTAAATGTAGAGGTCCTAGAGGTAGAAATGTCAGTTAGATGACAAGATCTTGTCTCTTGACTACATCAACATTGCATTTTAGGACTAATTACTATGGTGTATGCCATAGATTCATATTCAAGGTTGATCAATTTTTTTTGGAATGAAATTATAGGGTTAAAAAATGTATGTGAGAGTTATTTGGTTTGTGAAAATGACTTGTAGTTTCTATTTTACACATATTTGAAGTTTGCCTAAAAAACTATAACTTTATCATATTGGGAAGGGAATTCTTGAGGCTAGAATGGGTAATCCATCTCTCAATCAGGAGTGATCAAAGGTAAAAAACCTAGTATTATATGTTATCTATAATACAAAATGTGTTGTAAGTTCCATTTTTTAAGCACAAAGCATTGAAGGTGGAGATCTCCATTTCCAATTCAAAGTTGACAACATTTATTGCTAGTGTATTTGTGCTCCTTAAAAATTATAAAAACACACACCTGGGTGGATTTAGAATTCATGGTCATGGGATTACATGTAATTTGTATATATAAATATGTTTGAAGTAATGAATTTTCATGTGGATGTCCCATAGGTGGAAATGTCATTTGGAGGATAAGAACTTATCTTGTGACTACAAAAAAGTTTCATTTTATGACTAATTACCACAACATATACCACAGATTAATCTACAAATTAGATGGATGTGATCTAGGGTGAAATTAGAGGGATTAAAAACACAAATGAGGGATATTTTAGTTTGTGAATATGACCTATAGTTTCCATTTTACATGCATATGAAGTTCACCTAAAAAATTATAATTTTATCATGATAGGAAGGGTATTCTTGAGGTCATAACATATACTCTATCTCTCAATAAGGCGTGATTAGAGGGAAATAACATAGTAATATATGTTATCCACCACCATCAACATGTTTGTAGTTCTAATTTTCAACCATGAAGGACCAGAGGTGGAGATATCCAACTACCACTTCATTGTTGACAACATTTATTGTCAATATTTCTGCACTCTAGAATAATTTTAAAAACATGCATCCACAAGGATTTGGAAGTCATGGTCATTGAATCACATGTAATTTTCCTATCTAAACATGTTATAAGTGATGTATTTTCATGTGGATGTCACAAAGGTGGAAATGTTAGTTAGTGGAAAGAACTTGTCTCTTGACTACAAACAAGTTACATTTTAGGACTGATTACTATGACATCTACCATAGATTTAACTCCAAAGTCAGATCAATGTGATCTAGGGTGAAATTAGAGGGATTTAGTTTATATGTGAGGGTTATTTTGATTCATATAAATAAATTAAGGTTTAATTTTTAAACATGCCTAAATTTTGCCTGAAAACTATACCTTTCTTATATTGGGAAGGGCATTCTTGATGTTAAATGAGTACTCTGTCTCTTGATCAAGCATGATTAGAGGAAAATAACCTAGTCCTAGACACTATCTACCACCTTGACATGTTTTTAGTGCCAATTTTAGCCAAAAAACACTAGAGGTGGAGATTTCCAACTGCCACTTATCATGAGTATTGATAATTTAACCAATGAGTTCAACAAGAGTAACAGAGGATGGAATAACTGATCCATTGGAAGACATATTAAAATTGGAAAGAATTAAATTAGAAGGAACATATATGAAATATTTATTATTTTATATGTTTAAAAATCATAATTTACCTAACCTTTGGGCCATTTATATCTTTCACCCCCAGTTTTATTGTAAATATAAATATTGATCCTAATAACAATATTGATGCATATACATGAAGGATCATTTGAGCGTATCAAATAATAATGCTTCCATAAAAATGTCTCATCAAAACCATATCAAAACATGTCCCATAACAATTGACCCAAATAAAGTGTATGATCATGAATATTTGATTTTAGTTGTCTAGCATTTTACATTAATCATCTCCAATGCATCATTTATTACACAAAACTTATACCTAATATGGTGTCTCTAAGTGTCATCTAGTCTAAACCATCCATGAAACATCCAAGGATGATATCTCCAAATGTCATCTGTAAAGGTTGAATGATAGTAAACTAGTGTATTAAGGGTATCCCCATTAAAATAGTGACAACATCATATCAAACATTTTATCCCATAGATCATCAAATAATGTAAAGACATATAGAAGTCTTGGAACATAATATAAAAGCATCATATTTTAGAAACATATGTTATTCTAATTTAGTTTTAGTTTCATACTTATCAATTACTTATTATTGTTGTACCCTTTAGTTCATAAGTCTTCCTAGTATCGGAAGGCTCACATTTGCTATCTTTTTTGTCTTTTACTTATCTCTTAGTTAAAACATATGTTATTCTAATGACCACATCTTCTATGTTACTCAAAATTCTATAAACCTAATTATTATCATCCTCTACACGTTTTGGTCATGTACCTATTGTGAAACTTACCAAATGTAATCAATCAATAATTAAAGTGAGAAAAGATTCCCTATTGTTTCATATTTCAATATCAGTCATATGGATAACCTATTTACAAGTCTAAAGTACTGAAGGAACATATGAGAAGTCATGATTTATAATTTACAAGATAGGTTACTCTATGTACTTATCACACATTATATCCTTATACACACACAAGAGAATCACATAGGACATAAGTACATAAGTCTAAGGCACTCTTCAGAGTATTAGCTCTATAAGAAACACCCATTTATAGATATGTCCTTGGGGAAATTAGACAATGTGTGGCCACTAACCCATTTTTCCCATAGTCACTCCAAGGTTTAAAAAGATAGGGTTTGATAATTTAACAAATAATAATATCCTAAGTGCATAATCTAAACACACTAGAAGAAGGTGACACAAAACCTAGAATGTTCTAAGTGGTTACACCTAGATCTAGTAACTATTCTATACTTGACACATGTGTCCAACTTAGATAGGTGTATTGACATAATCATCCAAATCTGATACAAGTATAAATTTCCATAATATGAAGATTGATTTAGAATATAGATCCAGTCTACTTCCAACCTATTCTATCTAAAATCTAGATGTGAACATTAAATTAGATAAATACTCTTGGTTTTAATTTATTTCAATATCAATCAATAGTTTTGCTTTCCAGTTTAAGCATATATTAGCATTTAAATTCAAGGTATTATATATATGAGTTTATAAATTAATTAGCCTACCATAGATCTATTTACCACCCTTGTGCTCATAAATTTTTATATTATTTAACCTATACTATATTGATCCATCTCAATTTAGGGTTAAACATTTGGTGAACCCAACCTTTGGTATCCAAAACTCTAAATATTGATCTAAGTTTTTCTATTTCTCTACTTCTAATTTATGATTTAAAAAGTTTCACAAGTGAAAAATTAGATTTCAATTTATTATAAATTATGCTAAATATGGATACATCTATTCAACACTTTTATTTTTAATATCTCATTATTGTTGTTGCTTATTATTTTGTTTTCATTGTTATAAATTTGATAATAACCAAATCAAAGAATGATCCTAATCAAGATAAAAATAAAAATTATCTTTACTAATCTTGTTGAAATAATATTGAACCTCTTCCTCCAAACCCTAAGGAGGGTGATAGCTACCATGCCTCTAACTCAGTCCATGTTATCACTCCTCAATGGGTAAGGTAGATGGTACATGTATGCATGTTCAATCTAAATTACCTAGGATTTGTGCTTGAGAATACCTAAAATATAAAATCACCACTATGTTCAAGTTAATAAAAGAGTTAGAAAATTAGCTTATATATCTAAGATTCCAAATATGCTAGTGTTAAACATGTGTTTACATATTCCTCTAGCAATGTTATACCAAATAACATTTCATATCCAAATGAAAAGTTATAAAAAAATACATCTAAAATAAAGGATTCAAAAATTGACCAAAAGTCTACTACGAGTCTAAGTGAAATCATAAGGGAGATACTTAGAAACAAAGTGATCTAACTATCTCCCCTACATCATATAAGGATATCTAAATACTATTTTACATAACATAAAATGAATGGGCATCATAAATATTGTTGTTTTGAATTAAATAACAAAATAAAAAGTCACAACGGTAGTGGTGATCATATCATTGATATATCAACCAAGACAAATACTCACATTATGATTACCTCTCCTAAAGTACAAGTTCTAAAATAGAAAATATGGCTATAAAAAAACAATTCAAAATAAGAGAAGGGTCAAACAAATAAATAAATAGAGTAAATACCATTACCAAAGGTTCCAAAAATTCCAAGTGATATATAATTACTAAAGGAACCAATGATATTAAAACCACTAAAAAGTAAACCATTTGAGCTCCCTTTATTGGTCAATACCAAATAAAAATAAGGAATAATTAAAAATTATTATGATAGAGATGATATTATTCCTAATACCAATATGATAGATGCACAATTGAGAAAATTTCATTTTGATCTGCTTGATACCTTATCACATGATCTATTCATAACTATAGGGTCTAGTACATATAAAATAAATCCATCTCTAGAAAGTATATAACCAAATGAAGATAAAGGAAAGGTAAACCATATAGCTTAGGACCTTCATAAGGTATCAATAATTAGGGTGCACACGTATACAAACAATGACATACTAGAAAATTCACAAGCATAGTATGGCATAGTTCATTATTCATATACAAATACTCAAAATCATATATCATAAGTTCAAGGACAACATAAGAAGTTATATTTATCCTATAATAATGATTACCTTGATTATTTTGATCCTAATAATATAGAATATTGGTATGATATTTATGACACTAATTATGCACAATATGAATATGACACACATGATATAGTGCCTTCATAGAGGCATCTCCTTGATGAGATCTTTGGGTTCTAGTATCACTTCTCTCTATATTAGATCCTTAGAATATATATTGTTTTTTTCATGTTAGTAGATATCATATCATTAATTTATATACAAACACATATATTTCATGCATCTTTTGAGTTTGATACCAGTATACCTGGCACATGATATATGCATATATGAATGCTAGGCCTTCCATTTAATAATTCCATTAATAAGTTGGGGGTATCCTTTATTCCTTGATCAAGATACACATAAGTTACATTATTAAATGATCATGTTTAAGATTATATACTAACACATGAAATTATGCATGCTTAGATCTTTCACAATGTATTTGATATGATATGTACTTAACATTTTTTTCACTAACACATATATCCAGGGACTATTATGATATGTTTATGCTCGTTTCTTATGTTCCATTCTTTAATTTTATGCACTTACTTAAATTTATTGCCTTACTTTCTATTGTCTTACTTTTTTAAGCATTTGAATATGATACATTATTTGTGACCCTCATGCCTTAGTTCACTTACATTTACATTAGATTATATCATCGATTATTTTATGGACATTTTAATATGTCATTTATTTCCTTGTGGACATTTGACTAAGTCATTTCCCTTTGATTATGAGGCATTTGAACATGCCTCTTATTTGAGGTTTCCTTGGACCATTATATTTTGATTTAATTTTGAGTGTTCTTATGTGTGTGTTTGATTTCTTGTTGATCTTGTATTGTTACTATTTATATGTTTCCATGATCTACATCATGTATCTTAGGATTTGATGTGATCACATACTATGTACTTTTTGATTATTTTTACCTAGATATGTTTCATCTATATGCTACATGATACAGTCACATATTATATAATTATCTTATCCTTTTGAGGTAAGGTGACTATGAGTTTATACTTTACCTCACCTCAAAAGGGAGGTGTATTAATAGGGTCATGCCATAATAGCATGACCTACACATTGTTCACAATTTAAGATTTAATTGGGGCATGTTTTAGGAAACATTTTCTACACTTATTTAGTGATCAACATTTTCAGATTCTAATGGGGCCATCTTATGGAATCATGTTTTCCACACTTACACAATTATTATATTTTATAGATTGTAGTAGGGGCATGTTATAGGAATATGTCTTCCACACTTGAAAATTTTAAAATTTCCAAAATTTCATAGTTATATGATTTAAATACACATTTGTGATAACATTCTATACATTGGTACCATTACTATACCCGTGTTTTAGATTGAGACATATATCAGGTGAATATGCCATGCAAAGGGAACCTTACATTAAAAATTAAAAAATAGTTTCATATTTCAAATACTTATATGGACTTAGTAAACACTAGGATGGATTTATATGGACTATTATTGAGTCTATCTACTATAGTAGTTGGTTCACTTTTAGTAAGGTTGAGGTGGTAAATATTACCAAGTTTATAGTATGGAGTGATCAAATCATCCACCCTCACTAAATTTATAGTATGATTTGACTTAGATCACTCACACTCACTAGGTTATAAGTATGATTGGGTTACATTATTTAGTTAGCCTCAACATCTAGGTGGAAACTCACCTTTTATCTAAGGTTGGAGGAAATTTGTCCTCCAACATTTATATATATGCACTTTCAAGTCCTACATTTGTCCTAATATTAGTTTTAATGATTCATAATGAAACATATTTTCAAATAAAATTTCCAAAAGACAAGACTACCCCATTGATACACATGTGTAGTCATAACCTTGGTCTCTTTACTTTTAAACATTTTAAATCCTTTTGGTCTTAGATTATATGCACTGATTATATATTGTAATACACTTTGGGCTATAATTAAATCAATAGTAAATCATTTAAGTGGGAATCATGCAAAGACAAGGTGTGTTATATACACCCAAGTATGTATTTACATCATTTACAATAGAAATTTCATTACTATATTAAACGGGGGAAAATGTAGACACTAAATCTAAATTATATATCACCCCAGTATTGTATACTTGGGAAGCACTTCTTATGGCTATACCTTCCTACTATAGAAAGGCTCACATTCACTATATCTTATATCTCAGTTTGACCATATGTTATTCTAATGACCAAGCCTTCTTTTCTACTCAAAATACTATAAACTTGATTATTATCATGCTCTACAAGTTTTAACTGTACTTATTTTCCATATTCTCAAACACTTGCATCTTAGCCAGACACCTATGCTGGCATAAGTGTCCTATGCCAAATGAAGTGTCTAGTGCCCTAAATTAATCAAAATTACAATTATAATGTGTCCTTATGGTTAGCCTAAGTGATTTAATGCAAGATCAATCCTCATTCTTTCCTCACCTAGCAAAGACCTAGAAGATCACAATACAACTTACCAAAAGCATTTAATCAAGAATTAAAGTGAGTAAATATTATGTATTCTTTCCTAATTTAATATTAATAATATGGATAAACCATATATATGTCTAAATTACTAAAGGAATATTTGATGAGACACATTTTATAAGTTATAAACTAGGTCACTCTATGTGCTTGCTTATCACACATTGCATCCTTATGCATACATAAGACAACATGTAAGGGAGAAGTAAATAAGTTTGAGGCCCTATTAAAAGCATTAGATAAGTATGAATTACCTAGTGACAGAGGGTTCCTTGGGGTATCTTGACACTATGTGCATACTAACCCATTTTTATTATAGTCACTCCAAGGTGAGAAAGATAGGGTTTGATCATTTAACAAAGAGTGACATCCTATGCACATGATATAAACACACAAAAATAAAGGTGAGATAAAACCCATAAGGTTCCAAGTGGTCACACATAGATATAGTCACTATTATATACTTGACACACACACACACACACACACACACACACACACACACACACACACACACACACACACACACACACACACACACACAAATTAGATAGACATGTTAACATAATCATTTAGATATGACATAAGCATCTGAGATCACAAAGTGTAAATTTACCTAATCTGATGATTGATCCAGAATCCAAATCTAGTCTATTTCCATCCTGTTCCATATCATATTCGTATGCACATAGTAAAAAAAACAAGTAATCTTGTTTTTAATTCATTATAATATCAATCAATAAGTTATACTTTATATTTTTAGCATATCTCATCATTTAAATTCAAAATATTGTTAATCTAAGTTTGTAATTAATTGGCTTGTTATAGATCTATTTATCATCCTTGTGCTTATTCATTTATATATTCTCAACCTTATAATAAATTGATCCACCTCAATTTAGGGTTAAAAACATATCCATACACAAACCAACTAAAGCATAAAATATCATAAAAAAATATAATAAGGATGACAAGACTATCCACCAATAGCCAAGGATAGTACCCCCTTCCAATTAAAGATCATGAAGAAAATCATCATATGGTGTAGCCCAATCATGAGAGGAACTTCACACTAATATATGACTCTATCTCAAACATTATACTATTTTATCCCATATAGTTTTAATTTCAACATATATTGAATGATTGTAAGTTACTTTTAATAGGTTCATCAAGGAAATATTAAAGATGATCATATTTAAATATGGCCATACAACCATAAAATTTAGTTTTGAAATAATAATGTGGGCCAAATTCTTTGTAAAAGTATGATCACCATAAAATGTGAACATACATATATGTATGTATGTATATATGAATATGTAAATGTATTTATGTATGAAATCCAAAAAGGTATACGAAATGAGAGCATAATAAAATGTTGGGTGGATTCCATATAGGCGTATAATGCCAAAAATGTGTACATTACCATATAGGCATACAAAAAATTACATCATCTAATACATATCCTAATCATAAAAAATCCTGCCTTTTTTACCTTCCTCAAAGAAGATTCTCCCTCCAATGCCTTATTCATAGATGGAGATCCATCAAATGCATTAAATTATTCTAATATATAACTATGAGTCCTTTCATGATAATATATTTCATGTAGCTAAACTTGTTCATATACAAATATTATTAGAAAATTTATATACTAGACACGAAACCAAGTTCAAAAATTAGTTTTAAACTAATACAAAATTATTTAAACATGTACTTATCACAATATTGTGGTTATGCTAAATTTTTATCTGACACTCAATAGGGTTAGTGATAGGTCGATCTACATGCACAAAAGTGTGAAAGGGAGAAACAACATGAGTAGGTGCCTTGCTAATCATCTAGACAAGACTATTATATGTCACCAAATAACCCTACGTACATAATACATTCATGTGAGTTATATTTTCCCAAGTATAGAGTAAAATTTTAAAAATAAATGTATATTTACAATTAAAAATTACAAGTTAACATACCTCAGTGTGTGGTTGCATAGATGAAATTACAATAATAATGCCTATGTTTGTTTTTGATTGTAGAGATGGAGGAGTCTCTACTGTGGTCATCAATTGAACAAAAAAATTAATTTTTAGTTGAGCATATCTATATAAATAAATACATGTAGATATGGTATAATATTAATGAAAACAATATCTATCTATATATATATATATATATATATACATTGATTAAGTAACATCAACAAATGCAATAGTAAACAACCCATAAATTAACTATGAACATGATGGTAACGTCTCCTCTTACAACATAAAAAATACATATATATTATTTAATTTATATTTAAATTATTTATTATCTTTTAAATATAAATATGTTTGAAAGTTAACATGTCAAATATATAAGATACCTACATATGTAGTCAACATCTACACACCAAATGTATGTGAAAAAACTCATCGATCAAAATGATAACAACTAGGTGCTTAAAAGACCCACCACCATCATTTAAAGGTCTAGTGCATAAAACACCACAAGATATACAAGGGTGAGGTCAAGCATACACACTAGGTGGAGTATCCCCATGTATACCCTCTTGTGGATCACTTTTGGAAATCTTAATCGTATGTAGAATGAATGTGTCAGTAACTACACAAAGCACATGTAAACTGTCAATATCGATAATGTACTTAACTATAGATGGGATCTTAGGATAAAGTGGTTTTTGGATAGGAACTTGTACAGTCTAATTATGTGCATGACTTTCACCTAGTCTATCCTACATAGAGATTTTTCTCTGGTCCTAAAACTTTGAGTAGTCAAAATAATTTGGAATCTCATTGACAATAAACTTGTAATAGAGTTTCCTCAAAAAATATAATGGAACCTCATAGTTGTTACAAGGTGGGTAATCAAAGACCATCCACCATTATTCCCAAAACTTATTTCTTATAAAATTATGTTGGCATTGGTGGATTGAGAACCATTTTATTGATAATGGAAAAGGTACATTGGTTGATGGATCAATGAATAATGAAAACAATTAGTCTTTTGTAATTTCCTTATCCTTCACGTCACATGATAAAAAATCATCAACATAATAAGCCATACATATCTCTCTATAGGATTCCCATCTATCAATTTGACTTATTATCTAGTTAAATTGGCCTATTACTAACTCTAAGGTATCAGCCAAAAATGCACGATGGGTGTCAGTTAAATGGGGGTCCCTCATTCTCCTAATTTTTTCTTTAGTTTGTATTTTGTTTTCAATTATATGTGTATCCAAATCCTCCTTACTACCTAGGGGTATTGTGTAACTATAGGAGGGCTAGGAGGGAAAGGAGGGTTAGGAGGGTATTTTCTTGTACTTGAATGACTTGTTCAAATTAAAAATTTGGTTTTAAAAAGAAAAATGCAAAAAAAAAAAAAAAAATTACTAAAAGTTCACATTAATAAGAATGATTTTTCTTGTTTACCTCTTCTTTGCGATGGTATTATCGAATTGTCAATCTAACTAGCAAGCATGGTGTGTTTTATCTTCTCAAAAGCAAAATAAGAATGTAGTTCCATGATTTAGGGTAGAGAATAAATGCTTGGGAAAAGTTATTTTTTCTATTTAGATGTGGGTTTACTATATTTATTTTTATCTAATATAGCACGTACATGTTATAACATGTACATGTTAAATAGATAAAAAACATGTACACATTATAAAGCGTACACATTATAGATTAGTATTTATCAAGCCTTATTTTGATTAACACATACATTTTTTTCAATAAGTGTACACCTTATGAAAAATTTCCATAGAATCATCCTCAAATCTATGCACTTACCCTGTAGTTAGACCAATTGATAGGGTCCACACTACACTATATGTAGTATGACTTGGGTATAGATATAGGAAACATTTATTGATACAAGTTAAAGTGGGTCCCCACCTATGATTTTGGAATTCATTAGAGATTATGTACATAAAGGAAAATACCTTAGGTAATAAAAATAAAACATTTAAGAAGTAGAAGCTTAATAAGGGACTATTAAATCAATATTTATAGTGTTATTATAAAAGTTGAGTAATAAATTTCTTATGTTATTTATTGTAGTTTGCATCCTTTATTTTATATTATGAGAATTAAATTTTGCATGAATACCCTTGAGTTTAAAGCTACCTTTAGTATCTTCTTGTTCAATCCATTTCTTTTTTGGATTCTTACTTTCATAATCTTAAATATTTTTTCATCAAATCTCCATTTTAAGTGATAAATTTGACAAATAAAATTCATTATTTTTAGATATTATAGACATATAATTATGATATAAGTACCTTATATATAGTATGTTTTCCATAGTTTATTATACTTGGTGTATGTGCACATATTTGGATATTTTTTTACCTCTTCCCATTTTTTGGGCCTAATATCATCATCTCTTGACATAAGTGTTCCAAATATCTTGAATTTTTGTTTAATTCTAGCCAATGATAACTAACACATTTGATGTATAGTGTTTGAGGACCTATAAATTGACTATTAATTTTCTCTCATATGACTTTGGATGCTCCCAAAATGTTCAAAATACTATTTTAATGTATTTTTATATGTTATAGTCAGCCTGCATAAATTATTACCTTAACATGTGGATCCTTATGCCTAGAGTGTCACATTTATGCTATATTTAATGTTGGAATATGATTAGGTGTGTATTATAGGAGTCTTTATACAAAGCTACTCAATCATTTATCAATATATAATTTGTATTCAAATCTCTTATAAGCCAATTTTCTCAAGCCTATTTTGTCAAGCTTCATCAAGAGAGCCTCTTGATTTCTTATCATAAATATTACACATTGAGCCAAATTTTTTATACATCACCATTACTTGTCATGGATCTTACAAATATAACAAAAAATATTTCAACATATTTTTAAATTATTTTTCCATCAATCAACTTGTAACAAAATAGGGTTTAGGTAATTATTCATATAGTTACATCTTCACATTTAGGGAAGACAGGGTAAAAACCCTTTCTTAAGATTTCATTTATGACACATAGTACCATGTTAGGTTTGATTCCAATGTGTAGGATACATAGTTGTAAATCCTTTGAGGTTGTTGACCCATAATTAATTTTTATTATTTTTCATTGTATGTTTATAAGAAGCTATGTACAAAATTAATGAAGAGGAAAAAATAAATATTTTTCCATCAAATTATAAAAATATAGGTGGAATCTTGGTATGCATTATACATCTCACATACCCATTAAAAATTAGGTCTTGATTCAAAATATTTGATCATGTCCTTCACCCACTAATCCTATCTCTAATGATCTTATCCTTACCGATCCTATCCTCAACACTAATAATATCTCGAGGCTTTAGATTTATGGGTTTGGTTTGTTTTAATCTTTATATTACTATTTGTAATTGTGACATCTTTTAAAAATTTAACTATAAGTTACAATTCAAGTTTTTCTATTATTTTACCTTAGTTTTTATTAATGAACCTTAACAAGTGTAAAAATTTAAATTGATTTAGATTATATAACATGGTATAAATAAAAACTAACATGAGTGTATAAGGTAGAACTTTATTTGATAGTTATACTTGATATTTATGTAAAGTACTAAGAGGATTAATAGACTTAGCATTTTAATATTTTATGTAGGTATGAGATTAAATATAGCTCAAGAAAGGTGGGAAAATAAATTGTGAGTCACTCAGATAAGGAAGTAAACTTTTGGTCATGCCTGGATAACACTGTTAGCCTCTTATCAATACCAATTGATGTTAATGACTGAATCTAATAGTTCATATCTATAGATATTGATTCTCAATTCTAGTATAGACCACTATCCCTGCTTGTCTTCCATATCTATGTGCAATATTTTGAAGCTAACTATGCATGTAATCCCATAAACCTATCTCATTATCTTGAAAACCTAGGCCCACTTTCAACACTAGGTTTTGGTCTAAAAAATGAGAAAGAAGGTTGGTTGACCTAACCCAAAACACTCCTCAATGAATGGCTAAGCACAACATACATATCTAATACTCTATAGAGGGAAGTCAAATCACATGTAGTTCTCCTCATTAGGTGTATGTGTGAAATAGTTTCCCTTTAATGTATGCAACATATAATATATATTTTGATACTTGAAAAATAAAAACTTTGACTTGGATTTTGGGGAATTTTAGACTTAGTTAGGACATGCTCTTTGTGTTTTATGGCTGAGTTAGAAATACTATGGCATTGCCTTTGAATGTGCAAGTGGTTGAGTATGCTTGATAAGTGATTTATATATGTGTAACATGATTAGAATATTATGTATTTATATGGGGTTCATTGGGTGATTTATCATGTCATAGACATGTTAAATGTATGGAATCACCCATAAGAAGGATTTGAATATTAAAAGTAATTATTACTTGTAGAATTAATTAGGCTTGGACTATTCTAAAATTAGAGAATAATCTAAGTTTGATGGTTCAATATAGATGGTAGGAAAAATGATATGATGTATTTAGATAGTTTGAATATGATTTTATGTAGGTTAGACTATACTAAAGAATTCCTATAGATTTTTGTAATGTATTAGGAAGGTTGAACCCATGAAAATCATGTGGATGTAAGAGAATGGAAAATAAGAACCATATGTGTATTAATAATCTTTGTAGCATGAAGGTAGTGTTATCACTAGAAACATTCACTTTTAGTTTTGAAAGGCTCTCACATGTGTTGATGTGCATCTCTTTTGTGCCTTGTGCCTTAGACTCACACATCAAAGAGCTATTAACTATCTCACTATAATAATGGGATCATTCCCCAAGGTGTGGGACTCTTGTGCTCCTTAAGATGAACCTCCATAGTAGTTCATATTCCTTTTATTCTAGATGAACCTGGTTTAGGACTAGTGCATAGACCTACAAAGAATAGAATGAAATCTAAAACTAATACCAAACCTATACTTGGAAAGGGAAAAGGGAGGGAAAAATTAAGATATTTTTGGAAAGTAAAAGGTGGTGCACTAAGAATAGAGTGAACACCTTGCCTACTTGAAGGCACAATAAAACTAAAAGATTGAATATATAAACTTCAAACCAAATTCAATGTATAATTTTTTCTCATAGAGGTAAGGGAATACAATGTAGTGCTAAGAGGGATGATAAATATTCCATAGATAATGCCTACATAATTCCATGTATACAAAAAATATGACCTATAAAAACTTATGATTTTGTATAGAGGTATAAAGGGATGATGACAATGAGAGGGATGAATCATCTATAGACAAATATTAACAACCATGAATACATACATAATGCAAAGAATGAATAAAGTAACTTAATAATCTCAAGGTCTAAGGTGATATAACAAGCTTGAATGGGCATAACTTCATTATACCAGGAGAGGGCTCATTGGAGGGAAAATTTTGGTACATGATAGTGCTCAAAAGATGTTAACCCTTTTACAATGTAAGACTCAAGATTTTATTCTTAATGAGGAACCCATAGGTTATTAATTGAAATCTCACCCAATGTTGGGGAAGTTACACCATTTAATATTGATTTGAAGAAGTAGTTGGGATATTTTTTAGAAGAGATCATGTGACCATGTTCTAATAATTTGATAGCTACCATGGTATTTAATTCTATCTTGATTTGATTCCTTTGATGTCCAATTAGATCCCACCACTATTCCCACTTATGGCATTCACATACCAATCCATCTAGGATGTCCTAATGATGTGTGGCCATGCAAGCATATCCTTAAATTATACCTCATCATCTTGCATAAATAGTAGACTTATCACGTGCCCATATTTGTAAAGTCTTATGTATGAATACACACTAAAGGTTACATAGAGGGTTAGATGTGCAGTGTGATTGTAAGATTTTGAAGGGTGTTGAGAGATATCTTTTATGAAAATTCATCATGACCCAAAATCCTTCTATGCCTAGTCTCTCATTTATTGCTTGAAGTTGGTGAGACCCACACACTCTAATTTGTGCACCATGATGGTATGGTGAAGGATATTTACATGGGGCATGCATTAGGGTCTCCTTATGTGTGAAAATCAATACTTAGTTGATGAGTGGACCTGAAATGATTTTTGAGTTAGGGAGAATATGGAAAGCATCCACATGTAGACTCATTTTAGGGAACTCAATAACTACACAAGTTCACAACTATTTATGTGATCCCTTTGAGTTTAACACCCACTAAAGGGTGACTTAGAAGGTCAAAAATTTTGGTAACCTTTGTGGGATACTTGCCTACTAATCAAGAATCCAGTAGCCTTGAATCAATCCATTAGGCATGGAGTAATCTATAATTCCTTTATCTTCATTCTCTTGACTATGATTAGGTGTGAGAATCCCACTTGACCTTTGAAGGAATTGATATACCTTCCATGAGGACAAACAAGGCAAAAATATGCAAAAGGATTCTTAGAAGAATGACAAAAATAAGCTAACAAAACTTTGCATAGGTGATTGGAGGAAATGGAACTATTATAAATAATAACACATGCATATGACACTTAGGGAAATTAAAACATATAAAATACTATTTATAGGGGTGTTTATGATCATTAGAGGTATTATTTGATATGAATCCCATTAATAAGGATAAGAAACACTTCTTCACTTGGTATTGCAAGCTGGTATGTATTGAATTTCTTGAAACTGACTATGGTATATAGGATGTTCCATATAACATCAAAATATATATGCTTTCTAGACCTTACTATGTCTGCATCCCATTTGAGTACCACATCTCCTTCACTAAAGTTTATATAAACATCCCTCCTATAAATTTTACCTTTGGTTTATGCTTGTTAAAGATCTATAGTGCATATGGCCCATGCCTTAAGTTCTTCGAGCTCCATTAGTTAGGATAATATCACTATCATGGGATCAATTTTGAGTAACTCTATTTGATGAGCTAGCTCTAATTAGGGAAAATTAAGATATGTAGGCAACCTTTCTTCCTTACCATAGACTAACATGAAGGGAAAATTACCCAACACCCTTTTTGGTATTATTCAATCTGCCCAGAGGGCCATCTTGATCTTAGTATGCTAGGATCACTAATTATATTCCATGTTTTTATCAATGATGTTAACCAATTTCTTTTTAGTTGATTTGGAAAAATCATTACCTTGGGGATAATAGTTCTAAGAAGTGCTTAGATGGATGTTATGCTTAACCACCTATTAATTGATCTTGGTTTTGAGAAATAACAATGCATTATCTAAGATAATAGTGTTCAGAACACCAAATATTACAATAATTCTCTCATACAAGTCTAGAATAGAGACCTCATTAGCCTCATTGAGTGTTATCACTTATATCCACTTTATAAAGTGGTCATTTTATGTGAGGATACATTTTCACTTAGTGCTTGATGATGGATTTATGATGCTAATGAAATATACACCCCACTACATAAAAGGTTGATCAGCTTGCATTAGATGCATGGGCAAGGGATACTAATTTCTACTTGCTTACAAAGAAGACACACTTATTTAAGCCTCACACCTATGCATGAATAGAGTTGGCCATCAATATCTAGCTTACATTATTTTCACCATAGTAGTTTTAGGTTAGTAATGACCTCTTGATGATCCATCGTAGAATTATTCTAGGATCTGGTTTACTTGATGTTATATGCATCACAAGAGAATTCCATTGATGTATTTTATAAAAAAATCACCACTAAAAAATACATAAGGAATGGATTATAATATAAAGTGTCTATAGTTGGATTTATTCAAGCCTCATGGATAAGTGTCAGTCTAAATTAAGATTCTCATGATCTTAGTCTAGCTTGTTGGGGCACCTTGGTTTTTTAGTTATTTATTATGTAGTGTAATAATTGCATGATCTTCATTATTTAAATCCTCTTCTATCTATTTGTATATTACCTTTCTTTATACTAGCTTGATGATTTGGATGTCTATATCATATTCCATTACCTTTGTGACCCAATTGACTCTCTTCTCACCTATGTACTTGCTGAGTAACAATTCCTTTATACTTGAGTGTGAGACCATGAGTTGGATATTGTTATTAGAGAGAATGTGATTGAATTTATTAAGAAATATTATTACTGTGAGGGTGTGATTCTCTAAAAATATGTAATGAAACTCATAATCCTTGATCACTTGGATAAATAAAGTGATAGGCTACTTTAGTTGATCATTGTTCTACTATGCAAGAATAGATGAGATGCCTTTAGCTCTACCAAATACATAAAGGATGGAATATTTAATATAATATAGGTTTATCAACATAGGAGCTTCTGTGATGGAAATCTTGATGGATTAAAATATACTTTGACCTTTTTGGTTCTAGTTGAATGCAACACTCTTCTTGAGCATTATTGTGAGGGGCTTGACTAGAGTTGTAAATCTTGATATAAACATTCTAACAAAGTTTATTTTTCCAAAGAAGCTTTAGAGACTCTTTTTGTGACCTAAGAGAGGAATTGATACAATGGCCTTGTCTTATTTGGGGTAGATTGTGAGTCCCTCTTTGGATATGATGTGTCCCAAAAGCTTGCCTTTATGCACTATGAATACAAACTTATTTTTGTTAAAAGAGATCATAAACTCTTGGCATTTTTTGAAGACTTTCTCTAGGTGGCCCAAATGATCCACTGTGCACCTTGAGAAAATAATTATGTCATCAAGGTAAAATAAAATTGTTGTTGAGGAGTCCCTTGAACACCATATCCATGGCCCTCTATAAAGTAGCTCCTATGTTTGTCAAACCAAAGTGTATCCTTTGGTATGCAAAGGTACCCCACTTGGTGGTGAGCGTAGTTTTGAATTGATCACACTCCTATATGATCACCTAGTTATAATCCAAATAACCATTTAGAAAAAACAACCTTTCCACACCTGTGACTATTTTTATAATTTACTCCATTAGTGGGAGGGGGTAGTGGTATTTGAGGAAGGATTTGTTTAAATCCTTAAAGTCTATGCACAAATGGATAGCTCCATTCTTCTTGCACACTAAGACCAAATTGGCCACCTATGAGGAATGTTTGATTGGAAATATTATGTTGGTCTCAATGATATTTGAGAACTTATTCCTCATTAAGGGCTCAAACTTTGGATTAACCAACCTTTAATTTTTCTTGACCAGCCTAGTATTGGGGTTGAGATTAATTATATGTTGGATTGATCCTCAATCAAAGCCTCTAAGGTATTTATATCTCCATGTGAAGATATCATCATAAATTTTACTTAAATCAATGAATTCTTTGATTTTAGATGGGGAACATTCCTTACTAGTTTTCAAGAGCTTATCATCAAAGATGGACATTGACATGAATATTTCCCCCTTCACCATCATGTTTTTCCTTCATCTTTTAGTTGGTCATCAAAATTAATATACTTTTTAGTGTGACTATCCCCCTAAGTATCTTATTTGCCTTTAGTTTAATGATCTACTCTTCATATTTAACTTGGATTCAAGGTTGGTTATTGGCATATGACTCAAATTCATATTGTAAAAAGTTGATGATTTTTTCATGGATCTCAAATACTTTCCAATTGCTTGCATTTTCCAAGATTAATTATCTGACTATAAGTCTTATAAGCTATTTGGACTCATTTTTTACACTACAAAGGAGGTCATACTATTCACCCACAGTTGTGAGCCTATCAAAATCATCATTATGCATCCTTGGTATGGAATGGAGATTGAAAGCATCAAACCCTTTGATCATATCCCATTACCTATGCTTATAAGCTCTTAGAAAATTATTTTTAGACATGTTTTGTGATCTGAATTAGTTTAACACTAGCTAGCTATCCCCAAAATCTTGAATCACCTTAATCCATTTCTTTTGCACCAATTGGAGACCCTAAATTAGTGCCTTGTATTTTTAATTTGTTTGTATAACCAAACTGTAATTTGAATGCATGGAAATATTTATCCCTTTAAGGGGAGATCATTACAACACTAGATATTACACTTTTCTTACTTCAAGATCAATTAAAGTATAAATACCATATACCTTTGATGTCATCTTGCACATTTATAAGGTTAGACAATAAGGTATCCTCCTTGAGAATGTAGTATGTGCCTATTCCTATTTCATTTGCATTGTTGTATGGGTCACACTCATAGTGCTCTCACACCCATTCATCAAGTAAGTCATCTAGGACCTCTTAAGGAGTGTGGAAGTCTCATAAAGAATTGAGTTCTCTTGATTGAATAAGGTGAAATTGAATCAACCAAACTAGGAGTGTATGGATCTATGTGATTCTTAAAAATAGGCTCAACCTTAATGGTCACTTTTATTTAGTATTTGGTTTTAAGTAGCATGTGAAACTAATCCAAGGATAGATATCCTCCCACCTTCATAGAGAAATCTTGGGAGAGGCATATATTGAAGTAAGGGAGTAAGTCAATGACTATGATGTCTTTCACAATGGAAAGGATAAGACATGCATGTAGAGTGAGACTTAGATCCTTGATAATTCCCATAGTCTTAACTAACATTCCATCCAATTAGATGACCCATTTTGAGATGCGAGTATATGTTATACCTAGAAATTTTTCAATTTTATTTGTCATGAATAAGTTATTAATGTCTAAATATATCATAAAATTATGTATGATATTCTTAGCGATGATTAGAGATATGTAGAATGGGGGTGGATTTCTACTTCTATGCACTTCTTCCTTAGGTTAGCATAGACTTGTGTGCATAGTAGGCATAGTTTGTTATGGCTCATGAGGTTGAAAACCCTTTAGGGCATCCTAAATCATATTAATTTGGGAAATAATGGTAAGATAATCCCACATGTAAACATTTAGTCTAATCTTCTTCATCTACTCAACTATGTTAAATGGGATTTGAGTCCCTTTAACCTACACCTTTTTAATTTTAGTCTCTTCTCATTCTCATGTACTATTTTAGGGTTGGATTTATTTATGCACAACCTATTCCATGCATGATATACATTGCATAGATACTTTAAATTAATAATCTTAATGCTAAACTTGGGGAATGAAAGTTTATGGTATTGAAGAAGAAGGTTCCTCCATCATTTCTATCTTCTTGAATCTTGTGCTAAAAGTAACTCAATTGCTTCTTGCACTTGGAACTTCATTCTAATTCACATATTTGAAGTCACCCTCCTACTAATTTAGGAGGGTATATCCATCATACTCTTATATTCATGCCTATGTTTCATCCCTTGGTTGATATGAAATAGATCAAGGCTTTTGAGGAGGTGGCATATTCTACATTATAGGTGGCATATTATGCATTATAGGTGCTTCATTTATTTATCTATTCATTCACATGATCTGATCATGTGGTTGATCAATTAGATAATACCATTCATATTCCTATGCCATGTTATCTTACATAGGTTTAAGAGTTCTATAAGTTTTTGTAGTAGTAGGATTTGGTGAATAGGGTGGTATATTATATGTGAGTTGGTTTTGAGCCTATGTAGCATGTTTTTTGGGAGGCTTGTTCAATTTATATTTCTAGTTGAAGGGATGATACATCTTATAATATTGTGATTGATACCTTTTGAGTACCACTAGCTCATTCCCTAAGCTCTTCAATAAGGACTTAACCTTGTGAAACTTTCTCAAGGGTGAAAAATTTGATGGAATTGGTAGGCTGACAGTAAAATAAAATGGAGGTAAGAGTTAGAATAAGAGGTATAATAGATGAAATTATACATGGGATCTTAGGATACAAGGGCATAAGGGGTTTGGGTGAAATATTTCCTACTTGAATCAAGATTTTTTTTACATGTACATTGATCTCATATGCATCCAATAATACTGCACTACCCATAAATTAGATCATTACAACCCATGTCACTATTCAATGCTTTTAATAAATATAAGAATATAGTGTTATGATTAGGCCTTAATGGGGTGGAACTCAATCCCAAGTCTTATGGAATCTAAATTTAAAGTTGACCATTTGCTCATGTGGAACATTTTTTATGGTATGTGCTATTCCATTAGTGATAGGTGGTTAGTATTTTCTTCAAACTTTCTACATAGTGCCACACCTAACTCATCCCAATTATGAATAAAAATAAGCCATAGAGGTGAAATACCAGTGGAGCACTCTCCCTTTCAAATAAGAGGCAAGGATTCACACTGTGATATTATCTTTAATCACATTATGAATGGATTAAATATTTTATATGTCCTTTATGTGTTTTACATGCATAGTTTAATTTTATCCAGTAAAGTAGGGGATGATATTAAGAGAAACTAAGGGAATATCATTGTATTAGGGGAGAATCAATAGGATGCCTCCATTAAAGGGAACAAAGGATTCATTTATCTATTTAGCCATAAACGGGATAGGGAATAATATTCTTTTGTGTGAAAGGAATCAATCAAATGGAGGTGTAGATTGAGCTATAGGATAAGGTTATCTTATGTCACTTTCCCTTATGATAGGAAACAAAGATACTCTAACTCCCTTTCTCCTAGACACTATATGTATCTCAATGAAATGAAAATTAGTGCCCCTTGAATATGATATCATCTATCTTGGCATATAGATAGAAGACTGATCTTAGAAACTAGGAATGCTTCGAGTCACTAGGTACTTTGTGAAATGTTTTAATTACTTTAATCACTGGGAGTAGCACCAATATCTCAACTAACATTTAAACTTGGTCTCACTGGGTGTGTAAGAAATTTTTATGACTCAAAACATTCACCCATATATATGAAAGGATCTCACATGTGTTGATGTGAGGATATTCTGTGCATGTCACCTTATAATCACATGATGGAAATCTATTCACTATCTCAATGTAATAATGGGATGTACCATTGGATCAGGCTAGATTCCTTCTATTCTAGAGGCTCCTAGTTTAGGAATAATGCATAAACCTACAAAGAGCATAATGAAAACTATATATAGTGCCAAAAATATACTTTACAAGGTGAAAAATGAGGGAAAAGGTAAGATATTGATAAAAAGTAAAAAGTGATGCACCATGAATAAAATGAACACCTCAACTACTTGATGGCACAATAAAATTAAAAGACTGAATACATAAACTTCAAACTAGATGCAATGCATAAGTGTTTTGCATAGAGGTAATGGAACATTGTGTAGTGACAAGAGGGATGACAAACAATCCATAAATAACACCAACATAGACCCATGTATACATATAATATGACCTATAAGAACTTTTGGTTCTATGGAGAGGTGAAAAGGGAGGATGACAATGAGAGGGATGAATCATCCAAAGACAAAGATTAATAACCATGAATACACATAGAACATAAATAATGAATAAAGTAACTCATATCTTATTAATCTCAAGGTTTAAGGTGATACAACAAAATTAAATGGGTAGGGCTTCATTATACTAGGAGAGGGATCTTTGGAGGGAAAATTTTGGTAGCATTACAATGCTCAAAAGATATCGACCCTTTTACAATATAAGAGCCAAGATTTTATAGGTAAAGAAGATCCTAGAGGTCATTAATTAAAATCTCACTTAGTATCAAGGTAGTTAAAATGTTTAATAGTGACGTGGAGAATTAGTTGGGATCCTTGTCAGTAGAGATTATGTGCCCATGTTATGATAATTTGGTAGCCACCTTAGATTATAATTAGATCTTGATTTAATTCACTTGACATCCAATTGGATCCTACCACTATTCCAATTTATGAATGTCACCTACCAATCCACTTGGGCCATCCTAATGATGTTTGTCCATGTAGGAGTATCCATGTATTCTACCTCATCATCCTGCATAGGTAGTGTAGTTATCCTGTGCCCATATTTGTAAAGTTTTTCACATGACTATGTATTTAAGGTTACATAGAGAGTTGGTTATATATTAAAAATACAAGATTTTGAAAATTGATATGAGATATATTATATGGAAATGAATCATGACCTAAAATCTTTAGTGCCAAGTCTCTCCTTCATTGCTTGAATCGATGAGACCCTTGTACTCTAACTCACACTCCATGATGGTGTGGTGAAGGATATTTATATGGGGTGTGCATTAGGGAATAATTATAGGCATGAATAAATACTTAGTTAATGAAAAAACACAAGTTTATTATTTAGTGAGGGCATATATAGGAATCATCCATGTGTAGAATCATTTTTAGGAACTCAATCACTATACAAGTGCACAATTATTTGTGTAGTCCATTTGTGTTTAGTGCTTGTTGAAGGGGTGACTTGGAAGTTTAGTAGGTAGGTAAAAACCAATTTTTTTAGATATATAATATTTAATTTTAGTATTTACAAATTCACCCCTTTTATTCTAGTATTTAAATGAAGTATAATGCTAGAGTAAAAGGAAAAATAAATATACCCGAGTATATACAACACATTTTGTCTTTGGGAGAAGCTCTGAATGTGCCACTTTATCCATACAACCTATAGGTGGGATGACCATGTTTCCATATAAATTTCCATTTGAATGATAATTATTTTTTGAATTATTAGAGAGCTATGTTCCTTATTGAATTACTTGGAGAGTTTTGGAGTGATTATGTACAAAATTTATATACCAAGAAAATACCATGGGTTGGGAATTTAAATGCTTGAACCTTCATTAAAAGGGATTAATTCCTAGGTCATTAATCATTGATAAATCCTTAACTTCATTAATATTGTAATTGATCTTTTAACCCAAAATTATAAGGTGGGAACTACATATGGGTTTGCTTTGAGTTATGCCTAAGTCATGGAGCATAAGTGAATCTTCAACCACCTTACCTCAATATACATGAATCAACTAGTACAAACATAATTATAGATTTAAGGGTGTTCACTTATAGATACTATCAAATCTGTTTGAAAATATAAGACTATGATTGTGTGTATGAATGAACAAGATTCATGCCTCAAAATCTATTTAACTTGTGCCAATATGATATATAATGTTATGCATCTATATGTCAACTTGTTCCAAACTTGAAAATATGTAACTCAAAATCTTGTAAAATGTGTGCATATTCATGGAATATTCCAAAAAATGTGCATGAATATGTAAATATCAAAAAAACTATAACATTAATTATTATAAAATATGTGCATATGCATGACATATGACCTAAAAAACTATCTCAATCTATATGTATACACTTCATATCTATACCAAACTAAAATAATGAACCACTCTAATTTTTTTGAATATTATAATCTATGCTAATATCTTAATTTATTGATCATTAAGGATTAAATATATATGAAAAACCACTATTTTGTCCTCTTTTTGGGTGAGGGATGTAACCTTGAAGTCACTCATATCAAAATAAAAAAGTTAATCATATCATCTTATGTAGAAATATGTAATCATGTAGAAATATGTAATATGATTTTTTTATTGAATTACTTGGAGAGTTTTGGAGTGATTATGCACAAAATTTATATACCAAGAAAATACCATGGGTTGGGAAGTTAAATGCCTGAACCTTTATTAAAAGGGATTAATTCCTAGGTCATTAATCATTGATAAATCCTTAACTTCATTAATATTGTAATTTCTCTTTTAACCCAAAATTATAAAGTGGGAGCTACATATGGGTTTGCTTTGATTTATGCCTAAGTCATGGAGCATAAGTGAATCCTCAACCACCTTACCTTAATATACATGAATCAACTAGTACAAACATAATTATAGATTTAAGGGTGTTCACTTATAGATACTATCAAATATGTTTGAAAATATAAGACTATGATTGTGTGTATGAATGAACAAGATTCATGCCTCAAAATATATTTAAATTGTGCCAATATGATATATAATGTTATGCATCTATATGTCAACTTGTTCCAAACTTGAAAATATGTAACTCAAAATCTTGTAAAATGTGTGCATATTCATGGCATATGCCAAAAAATGTGTATGAATATGTAAATATCAAAAAAACTATAACATTAATTCTTATAAAATATGTGCATATGCATGACATATGACCTAAAAAACTATCTCAATCTATATGTATACACTTCATATCTATACCAAACTAAAATTATGAATCACTCTAAATTTTTTGAATATTATAATCTATGCTAATATCTTAATTTATTGATCATTAAGGATTAAATATATATGAAAAACCACTAATTTGTCCTCTTTTTGGGTGAGGGATGTAACCTTGAAGTCACTCATATCAAAATAAAAAAGTTAATCATATAATCTTATGTAGAAATATGTAATCATGTAGAGTCATGTAAACATGTGGAGAATGTGTCATCATAGTATGAATGTATCATGAAAGCAAATATAAGACATGTAATGTAAGGTATAAAAGTGTCATGTCAATATAGACATAATAATTAAGTATGTAATAGTAATCATCACTAATCTAAGTATTGAATAGGAATATGTTGAAAATTTGCATGATGTGAATCATGGAACCACATATGAAAATAAAAATGAGTGATATGGATCATGACATGATAAAATTAGCAAAATTAACAATTTCAATAGAAAATACTAGATTAATCCACTCATAAGTACACAATTTTAAGAGACATACACATACAATAGAAGCACATACAATACCACTCAATGTTACATAAGGCTAAATGTCACATACAATGGAGACTATATTTTTGCACACATAAATCCAAGGTCCATAAATAATGGAAAATAAATATCGCACATAAAAGGCCAAGGGATGTAAAACTGGATGATAAAATGTCACACACAAAAGGTCAAGGTCTTTAATAAATGGATAATAAATTTTTCACACACAAGGCCAATGAACAAAAACAATAGAAAAATAATAAGTACCCTATTATGAAAAGAAACCACAACAATGAAGCATATAACATGTTAGATAGTCTATACTATCAATGTATGCCAGTGTCATAATAGAGTAAGCCATCCATGAAATGTATAAATTTATATAATATAAGTAATAAAAATACCCTTAATAAATCAATGCAACTCAGCATGGTAAATTAAAAGGTCATAGAAAGATATAACATGTATCAATGTGACATATGGAATAAGATGCCCCTAGCATTGGCATGACCCCTAGGTATAGGAATGTCTTGCATCTATGTATCCATGTATCATGTGTAACTTGTATGTATTTCATATAAATAATATACCATGAAATTCATGTGCATATGAAAAAATATATGTAATCTATGAAACATGTGGTGAATAACATAAGTGAATAATGAAAACTAGAAAGATTGTCTTATGTAGAACCTGATTTTGATTTTTTGAATATTTTGATTTTTTTTGTATTTATTATTGAAATATTTGAAAGTTGGAAATACATTGATACAAAAAAATAAATACCAAGTAGCAAATATTTTAAAATAAAATATTGGGAGGGATCCAAACAATCTGTAACATATGCCGAGTCATAATGTGCACCAAATGTAATAGTATGGAAATGTGAAGGAAATCAATCTGTCCCCATTATAAATATGAATCATAATAATGTATCTCAATATAAAAAGAGGAGAAAATAATATGTATTCCCTAGTTTAAATATTAAGTGTATGATCATGTACTATAAAAATATAAATGCATGTGATTTTGTAAGCTCAATGTAAGCCATAACATGTACACATAGTAAATATATAGGAGTGGGAAAGTATGATGCCACAAAGAATGTGTATTAGGATGAATATTATATATAATATGTATCATCATAAGTTAAAGGTCAAAAATTTATAAATGAGGATACATAATAAAAAGGTAAGGGACAAGTGAAAAAAACCATTAGATAGAATATTGATCGATGTAATAACATATGCACACATGTGTGTCAAGATAAAATAAAAGAGGGAATACATAAGCTAATAAAAATGAAGAGGGATATGTAAAATGGATTATGTTCCTAATAGTCAAATATATCATCAAGCGGATGCCCATATGCATGTTATATATCCTATATGTCATAATAATATAGTATATTTCCATGTTCATCTTGCATCTTAGACATGCTATTCCATTCATTGTCTATATCTATAGTAAGATATTATTTTAACCTTTCAATATTTAGTGAATGTAAATACTATGTTTATTAAAGAGATGAGTATAGTAAATCAGGGTATAAATATGCAATAACTATATCCCTTAATTTGTATAAAATTGACTAATTTGACCTTTCTAAAAACAACAATAAATAATGAAAATAAGAATTTAACTAGAAAATGACTAAGATAGATGATCTAGATGCTAAAAATTGAGGTAAAGACTAGTCTGCATGTCACAAACAAGATCTAGGTATTAAAAACTCTCCTATATAGTAGTGCCCTAATTAGATAGTAGTGATATGGGGTGAATTCACATTGTAGTGTCCTCTATGTAGGGCTATCCAAATATTATGGGTGCACCTTTATCTAGATCTATAAGGTTTATTCTTGCATGCATGAGTTTTAAAATCTTTTTAATGGCCTTTATTGACTAAATTTGTGAGAAAATCCTAATCCTCCATGTTTTTAGGACATATGGTTGATACAAGATGAAAAGTGTGTTTGATAGTGGGGTAGGTTGGACATACTCAATACCTTACTATGATGAGATTTGACTACACACCAATACTTTGAAGAGGGATCAATCCTGATGTAGTTATCCCCACCTAAGTGATGGTGGAAGTATACGTGAAGAATTATGATAGTTGGCTTGAGTGATTTGAATGTGCTTGAGAAAGAAAATCTAAGTAATCTGAGCCTAGGAATGTTGTAGATGGTAGTGTTGGGAATATTTGGCCCACATAACAAGAATGCGACCAATTGCTAATGGTATTAATGTAGAGAAATAGTTAGAGTTCTTGATTGATTAAAAGATCAAAATGGCTTGTACAAGGTCTGGATGGAATACGTGGAACATAGAGATCATGAAGCTCATAAAGATTTTGAAACACTTTAAGTCCACTCAAAATGTAATTTGTCAATTTCTAAGGATAGGTCTAAGAGCTACAGAGGCTCTATGGAGTGTCATAAATTCTTGGGAAAAGTATTGGAGTGCATGGTATTCATCTAGTCAACTCATTCCATCGAGAGCATGTACAGACTTTTGGCTCTAGTCGTAGAAAAGCTGAGTGACCATTTTGATGCTGCTAGATCTCACACATGTGGATGAGTCAAGGAGAGTTAGTCACATGGGTTTATTCACAATAGTCCTAGGTGGCCATACACCAAGTTTTAGCTCATTTACCTAAATGTAGTAGAATATATAAGGGTTCAAAGTGGGATCTTAAGATAGAATCTGATAAGTCTCCATACTTAGCTAATTTTTAGAGAGTCCAAGTAGAGCTGAGGGAGTATATTCATAAAGTCATACCTCACATGTACAAAAGAGTAAGATGAAATGGTCAAAAGGGTTTGTTCTCATTTTTACCAAGATTAGTTTCATTAAAGTTTTAGCTCATGTGCTACATCAAAATGAAATATATTAATGGGAAAAGTTGGATCTTAATGTAAAATTTGCTAAGTTCCAATACTTATCCTTTTTTAGATTAGACCATCATCAAGATGTCATGCAAAATCACATAGAGTAGTTGAATTCAAAATTTTATAGAAGCACACAAAAAGCTTAAATGGCCAATAGATCAAAAGGGTTTTTTCCTTTTACTGTTAAGTCCATTCTCTACAAATTTGGTGTCCCCACAATCTTTGTGCTTCAAGTTATAAAATTGCATCATTGGTAAAAAAATTACAGACATTTGCATGAACATCATTTTTAAGACCATTAAAGTGACCATTTGGATCCAAAATCCTTTTTGAGAACCTAAGAAGGAACACATAGCTAACAAGTGTCAAGGACTTAGGAGCTTGAGTAAGTTAAATGGTCAATGAATCCTAAGGACCAATAAGAAATTGAGCTTAGAGTAATGGGTCCCAAAGATCCATGGTCTGCATTTAATCATATCTCAAAGTTTGATGGAGTGAAATAGAGTAAAAAAGGTTAATGATTTGGGTTGATTGCCTATAACCAATAGAAAATGGATGAGTTAGGACATTTGATGAAATTTGACAAAGCAAAATGGACCCAAGTTGGTAGAAAAGTAAAGGAAAAGAGCTCGATGTAGACTTGGGTCAAACCAAAATGTATTAAAATAAATCCATAGAGGTAAATTAGGTCTTTTAGACTTAATATGTACTAAAAAGGGGACCTAACATTGAATATAGTGCCATATATATTGATTATAGTAAAACCAATATCCTTAGATTGGTTTTCATCTATAGTTAAGCTAGGTCTAGTTTTCTAAGCATGCAGTAGGTATGTAGTTTCAATAGAGGGATGTTTAGTCCTTCAACATGATCTTAGCTCCAACAAATCACTACTTAGGTAGCTTTCAAGCATGGCTCAGTTAAATATATAGATATAAATATTTTTTCCTCATAATGAGATCAGGTGGAAGATCCAAAGAAAAATGACTTAGGGAATTGGAAAGTAGTTGGAACATTCATTTCCAACAAGATCATGAATTGTCACTTCTGACAAATTCTTGTCTTCTAGTGCAGCTTGTTCAACCAATGGAATGATTTAGAAGCTTTTAGAAAAATCATAAATATCTTGTTCATAATTAATTTTTCTAATTAGATGAAAATACAGGTGGAATATCTCTCAAGATCTAGTAGTTCATTAATTATCATGAAAAATGTGCTCCCCCCCCGTCTCTCTCTCTCTCTCTCTCTTCCCCTTCTCCTATATTATCCCTTTCTTTTCCATTTGTAAGGGGTTCCCAAAATTTTAGACTCTTTCATCTTTATTGGAGACAAGACACTCTTTGAGATACTACAAAGTATGTTTAGCTTGATTACGCTCGACCCTATCAAGAATTTGTAAGAACTACCTCTTGATGTAATATGAGACTTTCTTTGCCTATCTCCTGCATTGGATTTGTGTCTATTGAGTCATGCACTATGGCATTGTGTGAAGGATAATTTTCCTCATCCATGGTCCTTATTTATAACCTTGTTTAGGGAGTTTTCAATGCTATTTACAAGTCTAGATTAATTTTCTACTCTGAACCTCTTCTATGAAATACTTATGCAAACTAGCTTGATCTTGAGGTTGTGTGAGCTAGTATTGTCTTTAGTAGATCTAGTGTGGGTTCAAGATTATGGGAGTTTCCCCTTTGAATTTGTTACATCACCTTGTTATCTTTATTATGATCCCTTATACCCTTTCCAACCCTTTTCCCTATGAAGCATTAGGCTTAGCATTAGTTTTAGTTGAACATCAAGAGGAAACTGACCTTCTCCAGAGGTTCAATCCTAACATAGGTTACCCAAAGCCTGACATTTTCCCAATATTATATATTAGTTGGAGAGATCTTGAACAACCCTATCTAAGGGTACAAATAAAGCCTATAATAGGTAGTATGTAGAACTAGGTAAACTAGGGATTAATAGCATTAATTATGCATAACTTGTTTTGAGTTTGCATATTTAATTTTCATATGATTTTCATCTAGTGGTTAGAGGGATAAAAATTAGGTATTTATAGAATCATGGTGCTTTATAGGTGATAAAAGTGGTCTAGGCCAACCCTAATAGGTATAATATTTAAAAATATATCCATTTGTATTAAAAAAAGGGAAAGGACAAGAGTGCCATTATTGGGACACTAACACCATGTGACGCTACTATCCCTATTATGGTGTTAGTGTCCATGTGATAGAAAACTAAGCACAAAAGGCTAGTATGAAATAATAAAGGTTTAGACTACTTTAGGGATGACTAGGGATGCCTTTGGCCCATAAAAAGGATATATAAGTGTGAAGATAGACCCTAAGATAGGTCTAGAGATAAGTTAGGGATATGTGGTCTCAAGTAGCACTCTAGAACTCAAGTTTCACTTTTAGGTGATTACATTTCCCCCCCTTTATTTTAGAAATGTAACAAAGTGAAATGAATAGGATAAAGGAAAAAGAAGCATACCTAGACTTACCTAAGAGGTGGATCCTATGAGTCTATATTTAGGTATGTGAAGCATACTATAATGTGAGTCCTACAAGTGAAATTTACATAAATCAATCCTTACTTAAGAGATCAAAAGTAAAGAAAAATTGAGTAAAGAAGTGAAACTAAGTAAAGAGATAAGAGATAAAATAAACACATATAACTCATTAGGTATTAAAACTAATGCATAAAGTTGATGACAACCTATGCATGTATATAGTGATCAATTTATGAATAACTTGGATTGAGCTGATGTCTTTCTCAATCCTCATGTGTGGGTGGCTAAAGATTTCAATCTAGTTTTGAATATATCATTTCCCACCCCTAATTGGTGGATCATAACCTATGAATATATTGTATTAGACTTATAGTGTATTTGACCCTCTCATATAGGTGGATTAATAACTCAAGTAGAATATGACTCCATAATTTCCTACCCATGTGGAGTATATACATCTCAAACTAAAACTACATGATGTAACTAGAAATGTTATCTCTATAATCACTTGGGTATATTAAGAAACTCTAGGCTAGTTAGGAATGCCAACCGTTGTATATGGAATAAGGCATGAAACTAGTGTGTAACCTAGAATATGATGTCATATGTATATAATGTAAAGAATGAAATGGAATTTATCATTCCATCTGATCAACCAGTGTGTAAGTGAGCATACAAAAAAAATATGCCACACACATGACCCTAAATATGATATTGGAGCATATGGATTATGGACTAAGTTGTAATAATCTCTATATGAGTATCTAAACTAAAAATAGGAATGGTCATTCTATGCATGATGCCCTCAATCTGAGCAAATTGGTATGAATCTAAGCTAAATTATTAAATCTATAACTAAACTAAGCTAAAATTGGTAAATTTATAACTAAACACATGTAAACCTAGATTGTACCTACTATAATTTTCTATAAAATTTGTATTTTTTCTAAAATTGAGGCTACTCGATAGTTGTGCCATATCTTGGATAGTAGTGCCATGTGGTTCTATTGTCCCAATTTAGGCACTAATGTATGTTCTCTTAGATTTATATGTAATTATACTAATATTTATGTCACTATTTTCTCACTATGTTTAACTAAATTTTATTTTTATAATCTAAGCTTGTGTCCTATAAAATATACTATGAGTGAATTATGGGAGCTTGATCTATGTGACAAACCCCTGTGAATGCCCCCTCTTTTGAGGGGAGTTATTGAACCTGTACAAGAACTATTCTCAAAAGAAAAGCTATGAAAGATGTTTTTTAGTTAGATTATCTATGATATATGCATAATAATCCAATATAATTCACATAAATAAAATCATAATTTAAGATAATATAATCACAAGTTTTTAATGTGATGTATTTTATGTTTAACATTCACAAGGTTGTCAAGATAGATATACCTATTGATAATTTTGCCACTATTGGTCAAAGTTGCTTATGTGTAGGTTTTAAATAGGAATAAATTCATGGATTAAAGGTTAAAAAATGTCTTGAAAACATTATAAAACCTTAATTAGAACAAAATTATGTTCAATATCAACTCACAAGTTCAAATTTTGATAGTGGTTTCTTTTGTTCCTCTAACTAGCTAGTTGCAAGCTAGTGAAATTAATTTTCAAATGCTCGGTACATGAAGGTGAAGGGGATTTAAATAAAAAAATATTTTTAGGATTTTGGGGCCCATATTCCATTAATATTACATGATTTTTTTTTAGGTTACAGGGGCTTAACTTTATGAACAATCATTGAGAAGAACATGTGCTTTAAAACCCTTCTTAAACCTTAATAACTCAGTTTTAAGCAACATGTTTACAATTTTGAGTTATTTGTTGAAAAATAAATGTGGCGAGATATATTATGGGATATATAATACATTTATAAAAATTAATCAATAAAAAAATTATAAAAAATAATGTAAAAAGGTAAAGGTGCAAGCATCAAGGTTTTAAGCAAACAAGGGAGACAATTAGAAAAGACAAGTTTTGAGAGGTTTATGTGATTAGTTGAGCAAATAAAATTATTGGAATGATAAGAGGGATTATTAAAATTAGTAATTAAAAAATAAATAAGTATTTATACCTCATAAAATTCAATAAAATGGTAAAACATAAACCTATAGACATTCATAAATGAAATTGTACAAACTAAGAAATAATAAAAAATGCATATTTTGAGTTTTATAAAATGAAATATATTGAAATTTGAATTTGAATTTTGTTTTTGTTTAATTTAATATTTAAATTTTTTTTTGGGTCCATTATTTACTTTAAGAGAGATAAAATGCAAAAATATAGGTTTGTTCACGAATGGAATAAAGGTTTGTTCACTTTTTTGATCACAAAATGGAGTTGAAAATGGGTGTTTTGAGTCCCTCCAATGGAAAAAAATGATTTTAGAGTGTATAATAAATTTAAAGGTATAAATAAATTATAATGTGATGAAAAAAAATTCAAAATAGACTCATCTCATTGAAAAATATCTCTAGGCCAACCCTAGGGTAGCAAGGAGGCAATTTTTTATGAATTTTTGTTTGGGAGTTTGGTGAAGAGTTTTGGAGATTTAAATTTTTTTATAGGTATAAATAATTTATACCTATATAAAAAAATAGGAGTATAATTTTTTCAATCCTGTAACTCATTTTAGACCCCTCAATCTAGAACATGGTTTCTTGAGAACAAGAGAGCACACAAGAGCATAAAATGGTGTTTTTTAGAGTTTTACATGGAATTTGGAGCTAAAAATTTGTTTTAAGGTATGTTACACCATGGTTATTATATTAAAATCATATTTTTTCTATTTATATATTATAATTATTAAGATACATCAAGTTTTTGGCTCTCACAGTGTATTCAAAGAGCTTGTCAAAGTTGCACAAGATAGGCATATGGAAGAAGAACAAGATTGGAGAGATGTTGTGTTCATCATAAATTACACATTTATCAATAATATTTAATGGATAATTTATAATAAAAATGATCCTATATCTCTAAATATGGAACCCCATTTTAAGATAATTATAGTAAATACAAGCTAACTTCAAAGAGCCTTCAAATAGCCCTACAAAAGTGGAGTTCCAAAACATGCAAAGGTGTATAAGTGGAGTTTAAGTCTTGGATAATATTGGAGACATTTTTTTATAAAACATATTAATTTAAAAATTAAAATTCATCCCAATTATAATATGACCCCCTTTGGGCTATTTTTATAAAATATGAGGCCAAACATGCATGCAATTTGCATGCGAGATAGTTCAAGTTGAACTCTAGGTTTGAAGTAAAGATAGTGCAAGTGAAGGTAAATAAATTAAAAATTTAAGATTAATTAAAGACCAATAGGAGTTAAATAAATAATATCAATATGTTTTAATGATTAAAGTAAGTTAAATCAAGACTCAAGCTTGTATGATGAGACTTTTGACTTTTCAAACATGCAAAAATAGCCTCCCTCTCTCCTACCACACCATATTCCATGAAATAATATTTAAAATCAAATAATACATTAGTTTTTTATGGAATTAAAGGTGGATTTCCAGTTTGAGTTGAATTTTTAGTTGATGAAGAGTGAATTATGATTATCATGTGGATTCATCTCCTATTTAGGGCTTCTTGTCTCTCTCTCTCTCTCTCTCTCTCTTATTTTTTATATGTACATTTATTTTTGAATGATTATTAAGAGATTATGCTTATGGATTACTAAAAATATAACAAAATTTTTACTCCCTCACCTTTGAAGCAATAAAAAACTTATTTTTCCTCTATTTTCAAGGTGTTCATGAAGTGTGTGTCATGTGTTCATTGATAAAACTTGGTGAATTATTATGTTTATTATATTTATGTCTAAATATATCACCTTTATTTAGTAAATTATAATTATTATAGATCATATAAAGTGTATAATTATGATTTATACATAATTTGGATGTGAATTCAACCAATATTCATTCTTTCCAAGCTAATGAGAGTGTCTGTCAAGACTTGTGTATGAATTACTGATGTAAGAGTCATTGTATGAAGATGAAGTGAATGTGTGTAGGTTATTTAGCTTCAAAATTGTGTTTATTATAGTCATAATTGACTTTAACATTGGTCCATCACCCCAAATTTTTAGTTTTCATTTCCATTTTTAGCTTATGCATTGCTCATTCTAGCTTTTCTTAGTCAACAAAGCACATAATTAGAGAGTTTAAAGATAATTAGACGAGTTTACCAAAAGTAAAACACCCTTAATATGGATATTATATCCAATTTTAAGGTCACACACCTTGTATATTTTATATTGTATCAATAGGAGTGAGAATATGCACATGTTCTCAACAGAGTGTACTTCTAAGTGATATCAGTTTCTAACATGCCTAGTGGGATAATATCACAGAAGATTGATAAATATTAGTACTAGTTTTATTAATTTATAGAAATTATATTGATAAATTACTAAACATATAAATAATCAAATTTATATACAATTGGTTTAAGTAGTCCAAGTACCAAAACTATCAATTGGTCAGTATTACAATCCTCCATTTTGTGAAGATGCAAATTTTGTACCTCCATATTATTCATATCAAGATGATAATATTTATGGATTCAATTCAAGTAGAATTGAACCAAAATTATATAAATATTATCATGATGTTTTTCTCCCATCCATCCTGGCTCATGTTTCTTATCAACCTTGTCAAATTCATGTTGTTTCCAATTAGCCTAAAAAAGTGTGCAAGAGATAATATTTAACTTTGAGAGACAATGTATGGATATTGATAGGGAAGAGGAATATAATAGACACAAATAAGAGATTGAATATTAGGCCTATATACATCATGAATATATTAAATCATTGAATAGATATAATGAGGCTACAAGAGAACCAATACAACTACTGCCCATGACAGTATAAAAAATTGAGTCCATAATTTCATGTTGGAAATAAGAACTAGAACCCTTTGACCCTTCAAGAAAGTCTACTTGCTTAAAATTTTTAATTTTTAGGACTCCTAATACTATGAAATATCCTAAGACCATTCTATCCTAGAAACCTTCTTGGACCCAAACCCTAATCATGTCATGCCTATTCTTGAGAAAGAGCCTCCTCTTATACCAACCCAAAATAAAGAGATGGAGAAAATTTTAGAAGAAAAACCAAGAGAGTTTTCAAGTTTTTGAGCCCTCCAGCCATCCCTCAAGTTGAAGTTGTCCACTAAGTTCAAGAATGTGAGATGTTAATTGTTGAGTGAAAAGATAATTATGAAGAATTGAAGCATGAATCCATAACACAAATTTATTTCCCTTCTTTCAAAGAAATATTGAATGAAACTATTACTTCCAAATCTCAAATCCTTCTTAATGTCTCTTTAATCTCAAAGCCCATTCAAGAGCATACCATAATGAGTTATATTTATATGCCACCAAATAGAACCCCTTACCCTTACACCATCTCTATTTTTAAAGGAGGACCTATTGTTAAAGAAGAACATGTAGGTGAAGAAGAGAATTTTTTAATAGAAGATGATTAAGATTTATTTTGGTTAAATGAGATTTAAATTAGCATAGAAGAAGATCATGTTACAACCCTTGAGGAGCAAAATCAGATTGAAGATGTAAGTGAATTTCAAGAATCCTATCATAAAAATGTTATATAAGATATGGAAATAACTATTGAGATTAAAATATTGGTTTCACAAGGTAACGATCATAGACATGAGGTAAATAAAGATACAAAAGAAGATGTAGTGACTTATAGTGAACCCCAAGAAGATACAAGTGAAGATTTTTTTTTTGCTGACTTATGATAATAGTATTTTTATTTGATTCAAGACTTTAAGAATATTTGTGGTCCTACATCTCCTTATGAAGAAATTGATAAATCGGTTGTGAAGATAAATCAAAATGTGGTTAAATTGGAAATCTTAGTGTGAAATAGAAACATGAGGTGAGTATTGAACCACATGATAAGTTTGTTTATATTGGAGATATTTTTTCTTCATTTGATTCACTTGGAGATAATACAAATAGGTTAACAATAAAAAAAATAGTTGATCCAACCATAATAACACTCAAACAACAACTTATTTATCATTTTCATCAACCACATAGAAAGGAACTAAGAGATTTTTATTTTGATACAGGTAGATTTTGAGTGTTGTACATATTATTATTAGATTTAATTTTCATCCAATTTATATTATTCACATGTTATGTTAGTTTTTTTAGTTTTTACTTTCCTTTAAGTGTTATTTTGCATATTTTTCAATTGGTAGCTATTCTTATTTTTATTTCAATAAGTGCTTATGAACAAGTGTTGTAATTAATTGAGAAAATTTTAAGTTTTGGATTTGGTTTTGTTTTCATTATTCCATAACCCAATGGATATATCTATTTTTATTGAGTGTTTAATAGGCAAACATCCTAGAAAAGTCCCCAAGAATGTTGATAATTTTCCCACCATTGGTCAAAATTGCTTATGTGAAAGTTTTAAAGAAGAATACATTCATGGATTAAAGGTTAAAAAAGCATTAAAAACATAATAATACCTTAATAAGTCCAAAATAATTATTAGGAATAACTCAAAAGTCCAAATTTTGATAAAAGTTTCTTTTGTTCCTCTAATAGCTAGTTGCAAGCTAGTGAAGTCAATTTTCAAATGCTTGGTACATGAAGATGAGTTGGATAAATTTTTTATTAGGATGATTTTATTTCCCATATAAAATAAATATTAAATAAATTGGTTTAATATTATAATGTATTAAATTTTTTAATAAGCATTAAGACGAATAGGTGCTCTAAATCCCTTCTTAAACACCAATGGCTTCATTTTAAGCAGTATGTTTGTATTTTTGAGTTATTTGTTAAAAAATAAATGTGGTTTGAGATAATATAGGGAATATAATACAATTATAAAAATTGAATAATAATTTTTTTATGGAAAATAATAGAGAAAGGCAAAGGTACAAACATCAGGGTTCTAAGCAAACAAGAGAGACAGACAAAAAGGCAATTTTTGAGAGGTTTAAGTGATTGCTTGAGCACATAAAATTATTTAATTGATAATAGGGGTTATTAAATGTAATAATAAAAAAATAATTATGTATTTATGCCTCATAAAATACAATTAAATGACAAAATATATACCTAAAAACATTCAAAAATAAAATTATGCAAACTAGAAAACACCAAAAAGTGCATATTTTGAGTTTTATTTAATGAAATATCTTGAAATTTGAAATAGATGTATATTTTGATTTAATTGAATGTTTTAAATTGATTTAATGTGTATGATATATATTAATATAGATAAAATTCCAAAATATAGGTTTGTTCATGAAAGGAATGAAGGTTTTTTCACTTTTTTGCTCACAAGTGAAGTTGAAAATGAGTGTTTTAGGTACCTCCAATGGAAAAATTTGATTTTAGAGTATATATAATTAATTTAAAGGTATTAATAATTTATAATTAAATTAAAAAAAATTAAAAATAGGCTCAAATAATTTAAAAACATCTCCAGATTAACCCTAGGACAGTAAGTAGACACTTTTTTGTGAGTTTTTGTTTGGGAGTTTGGTGAAAAGTTTTGAAGATTTTAAATTTTTTATAGTTATAAATAATTGATACCTATAAAAAAAATAATAGGAGAATTTTTTTTTAAGTCTTGTAACTCATTTTATAACCTCAATCTAAATAAGGGGTTCTTGAGAACAAGAGAGCACAAGAAAGCATAAAATGGTTTTTTTTTTAGTTGTACATAGAGTTTTGAGCTGAAAATTTGTTTGAAGGTCTGTGTCGCCATGGTTATTATGTTAAAATAATTTTTTTTCTAATTATATAATTTAATTATGAATATCCATCAATTTTATATCTCTCATAGTGTATTAAAGAAGCTTGTCAAAGTTACACAAGATAAACATATGGAAGAAGAACTGAATTGGAGCGCTATTGTGTTCATCATCAATTGAAAACTTATCAATTATATTTAATGGATAATTATAAATAAAAATAATCCAATATATATAAATATTAAACCTAATTTTAATCTAATTTTATCAACAATAAGCCAACTTCAAAGAGCTTTCAATTAGCCCTACAAAAGTGGAGTTCCAAAACATGCAATGGTGGATAAGTGGAGTTTATGTCTTAGATAATATTGGATTCTTATTTTTATACAAGATATTATTAAAAAGGAAACATTAATCCCAATTATAATATTCTTACCTTGGGCCATTTTTAAAAATTAATGATGCCAAACATGCATGTAAGTTTCATGCAAGATAACTCAATTTAAATTCCAGGTTTGAAGTTAAGATAAGTCTAGTCAACTAACGATGCAAGTGAAGGTAACTGAAGTCAAATTTCAAGATTAATGAAATAAAAAGAGGAGTTAAATAAATTAAAAAATGAGTTAAATAAATAAGATCAATATTTTTTCATGATTAAAACAAGTTAACTCAAGACTTAAGCTTGCATGATGAGAATTTTGACTTTTCAAACATGCAAGAATAGTCTCCCTCTCTCCTACCATGCCATATTCAATGAAATAATGTTTAAAATAAAATGATACATTGTATTTTTATGGAATTAAATGTGTATTTTAAAGTGGAATTTAATTTTGAGGTGAATTTTTAGTTGATGAAGAGTGAACTATGACTAACATGTAGACTCATCTTCTAGTTAGGGATTCTTGTCTTCTCTCTTATTCCTTTATATATGTACATTTATTTTTGAATGATTATGGGGATATTATACTTTTTTATTACTCAAACTCTACCAAAATTTATAATACCTCACCTTTTAAGTAATAAAGAACAAAATTTTCCTCCACTTTCAAGGTGTTCACGAAGTGTGTGTCTTGTGTTCATTGATATAACCTAGTGAATTATTATTATTCCTATGTTTATGTTTGAATATATCACCTTTATGTAACAATTTTTTTTTTCAAGTCATATAAAGTTTATAATTATAATTTTTACCTAATTTGGAAGTGAATTCAACCAAAATTCATTCCTTTCAAGCTAGTGTGAGTGTCTGTCAAGACCTGTGTATGAATTACTGATGCAAGAGTCATTATATGAAGATGAAGTGAATCTATGAAAGTTATTTAGTTTATAATTTTTTTATGTTATAGGAATAATTTACCTTAAAATTTGTGTATCACCCCAAATTTTTATTTTTTATTTTCATTTTTAACTTATGCGTTGCTCTTTGTACGCTTTTCCTAGTCAAGAAAATACAAAATTAGAGAGTTTAGAGATAAATAGGTGAGTTTTAAAAAGGAAACCAAAAATTAATATGGATATTTTATCTAATTATAAGGTATAAAACCTTATAAATTTTATATTATATACACATGAGTAAGAACATGCACACATTCTCAATAGAGTGCATTTCTGAGTGATAATAATACCAATGCATGTAACAACAAATCTGATTAATAATTGAGTAGATAACTAGGGGTATGGGGCATGATGTACATCATGTAACCCCAGTAGGAAGGGGATAAGAATAATGTCCCTCATAGAATATAAAATTGGAATGTGCAAAAAGAAAGAGATAAGTGTCATGGCTATAACACACATAAGAAAGCATACATACAATACACATGAGACACACAAAGTAGGACAAGGGGACACAATACAAGGGACATGGGAAAATGTCACTAATTATAAAAAAAACAATATATACAAAGACATTCAAATGTCTACATATAAAAACAATAAGCAAGTTGGATTAGATCTACATATAAAGTCATGTTCAAATATTCGCATACACAATCAGGAAGACACACACAAGGACATGGACACATGTCAAAAGCATACATACAATGAAAATAAGTTATGTAGAGACAAAGAGAAATGAAATATTCAAATTCCATTGAATATAAGAAGCATAGAGATACGATCAATTCTAATCTAGGAAAGCTATAAATGAAAGTGTGCATGAACATGTAATACAAATCTGTGTAAGAGATAAGATGTACATAGGCTAAGTTTAAAGTATTAATAGCCAAAAAATAGTTTGAGTAAGTGTATCATGATCAATATCAAGATATAACAATGTTAAAAATGTGATGTAGAGTTTAGAAATATGTAACTTGGTAATCAAAACTATGTATAAGGTGCTCCCAAAGGATGAGTGTATCAAATGAATAACTTGTGTATCTATGTATATGCCCCAAGTGGGTAGATAATAGAAAATTTGGATCAGTTTAGTAGACCCAATTCTTGTAAGAAATATGCAAGAACTCAATAAGAACAAGTGAAACACGTATGTATGATAAAACTAACTATACGAAGATAACTAGCATATGTAGTGTCTAACAAATATAAGAAGTGTAAACATGGGAATGCATATAATCTATAATTTATGTTTTATGAGTAGATATTTGAATGTTTTTTATTTTTGAAATATTGTATTATTTTTTTATTTTATAGATATAATCTATGTATAAGCAAAATGAAAATGAAACTATGTACAAGGAGTAAGAGAGAAGAAAATTATATATAAGAAGGGAGGAACAATACTAACTGATGAGTCTCATGGGAGACTCAATATCAATGTGGACTTTGTGAAATAAAGGAAAAATGATCATGCATGCTATATGAAAGGGTAACTATGGTCCCAAAACCTATTACACTGAGTGATTTATGTCTAGACCTACCTATGTAGTGGTGCTAGGAATCTATAAAACTGACTGTGGTATCCTATGAGCTATAGGGGTCTTAGGGACCCATATGGTAGGATATGATATAGATAGCATAGGTGACCTATGTTAAGAACCCTAAGAACTCAATAATACTATTCTCAAAATAAAATGAGTAGAGGGAGTCCCTCTAGAATTTGCAACATATCTCTAATGTAGGGGTTTCTCTAATAATGGTCTTCATGGTAGAGTATGTGTATGTAGAAGCACTATAGGAGTATACCTTACCTACACTAGTGGCTCCACTAAAATTTATGGTATACTAATAAGAATTATGCTCAGAGCTATAAATGGTAATTGTGCTATAGCTAATAACTATGTTGTAATTTGTAATTATGATATAACTGGTAACTATTATGTAATTGGTAACTACTTATGGGACAGGTAGAGGATACTCATATGAAAGATCCTCAAACATGATTAATTGATTTGTATGTATATATTTTAGGCATATGTACAAGGTTAATGGGATGGATCATAGCTAATATATCCATGGTCTATCCAATAACATGCCAAATATACCTGCACTAGGTACTACTAATAATCTACTGGCCACATGTGCTAGTCTAACCCATAGTGGAAGTATACTCTCCCTGATAGAGCTATAAACATAGCCATTAAAACCACTAATAACTATGTATATAGAAAATATATCCTACTCTAAATAATCCAAATTATATATAAGTGTAATAGTGCACATGTTAATACTTGATCAATTTTCCACCATAACACTTTGGATAGGATGATGAACTATGTAGGCTCGTATAAAGGGTGCATAGAAATATGAATAATCATCAATATATCTTGCTCTAAGAAAGTAATGAGTGGTCTAGCTAGAAATTTAGTATGGTACACACCAATGATATTATGTAGTGGGTGTGTATTATCTATAGTAGTGTGATATGATGCTGGTGGTGGATGTACTTGATATGTATATTGAACACCTAAAGTGATCCCTACCTCATGTTTTGTATGCTTCATAAAAATACCTAAGAATATTTTCAATGATTTATTTTATATTTTTTAAAATTGGGGTGCCTTTATGGGTGTACCCATATCAATAATGTTAGCTTATATCAAATATTAGATCTTATATTTCAATCTAATATATTGGTTTGTTGTATGGCCTGGTGTCTTGTGATATTCATAGAATGCATTAAAATTATAATTATTTGGAAGATTCCATTTTGTATCAACCTATTTTATGGGAGGGAGAGATATGACATTACATTCCAAGAGCTCCTATAAAACAATTACTGGCAATTCTATACGGTTGGTGAAAAATTTGCATGGAGGAGTTGATAAAACTAGGCGAGGAGATGGATTTGAAGTTATGTTAACTATGGCCTTTGGATCACTCTTGTTTTTAGTGGACCTTAACTTATATGGAGTTAGCATTTGATTTTGATCCACTTGTATATTTCAGTTTGCCCATAGAGAGAAGCTTGACTTCTCTTTCTTTCACTATGTGGCATAAGTCTGTGAAGGTTGGAAACTTATTAAACAAGATAGCTTCATGTAATATTGGTAGTAGGATATATTTAAATATGTTTTTAATCTATTTATCTAACATGGGGCTAGTCATCTTGGCCAATATATTCTTATATTTTAAAACCTATTCTATAATAGGCTCACCCCATTTTTGTTTCAATTGTGCTACTTGAGCATATGAGATATTATCACTAATATTTATTGATAAGTGTGATAAAAATATATCTAACAATGGATTAAATTCAATGATAGACTAATTTTATAGATCATAAAACCACTATAAGGCATAATATAAAAAACTGCATGGGAACAACTTGGTGAAGAGCCAATCATTAAACACAGTCTAAACATGATATGTAGAAATCTCAAAAATGGTGTTCTAGGTCACCCTTACCATCATAATGTAAGCTTAGATTCCATGAATCTAGATGGAAAAGGAGTTATTGGTATGTGATTTTCCAAAGATGTATGTAAAAGAATATGAGAATTCAAGGCATGTGATGGCCTAGTGGCTCCTTATTAAAGATGTAACACCTTAGCTTACAAAGTATGAACCTCCTATATAAAGGATTGTACATATAGAGTGGAATAACTAGACATAAGAGGTGTAGTTATCACTTAAGGTTTTTGAGTTACAATTGGTTATTGTGATAACTGAGTTGGCACCAAAATAGGTGTAAAAATGTTATTATCTAGGGGAGTAGAAGATTGACCATTAGTTAATTTGTTGTTTATTTTGATTATGGCTTATAAAATCTATGCATGATCATGGGGCTATTCCTGAAGTCTATCTCAGAATCTCTATATAATTTCATCCTTATTGATAATTAGGTTTTCATTGTTAAGTGGGGGGAGAGTGTCTTGATTCCCACCTTGTGTATCATCTTGATCTTAATTATATTGATCATTTTTAGATGCATTATCATTAAAATCCACATAATAAGGGTGTGAAGGATCAATATTAGGAGTTGTAATTGGTCCTTTTTCCATGGTATAAGCTTGAATAAAATGAATCTAAGTGTGCTCAATAAGATTTCCACTAAGCCTAACACTTATTTTTAATGGAATAGAGATATTTTTTTAGATGGAATATAGTAAATAAAGTGAAATAGGGTTGATAAAATAGAATTTATGAAATCTAAAAAGATTAAAACTACCACTAAAAATGAAAAATAAGGATACAAATCCTAGTAGCATATAAGGTTGGGGTTTTAGCAATATTTGAAGTTAAGTTCACCAAATGTTTTAATCTTTTAAGACTTAGTGAATGTAAATAATATGTTTGTTAAAGAGATGTGTGTAGTAAATTAAGATAGAAATATGTAGTAAATACAACCACTAATTTGTTACATAATTGACCAATTTAACATTTCTAAAAATAGCAATAAATAATGTAAACAAAAACTTAGCTAGAAAAAGATTGAGATGGATGATCTAGAGGTAGAGACCAGTTTGAATGTTACAAATATAATCTAGGTGTTGAAACCCCTCTTATATAGTATCATCCTAATTAGATAGTAACACCATGTGGTGCTAGTGTCCCTATTTGAATAGTCATGTTCTTTATATAGGACTATCTTGAGCTTATGGATACACCCATGTCTAGATCTGTAAGTTCTGTTCTTGTATGCATGAGTTTTGAAACCTTATATATAGCCTATTTTAATTGAATCTATGATTAAATCCTAATCCTCTAAGTTATTAAAGCATCTAGTTGATATAAGATGAAAAGTGTGTTTGTTAATGGGGTAAGTTGGACATCTTCAACACCCTAATGTGATGAGAGTTTCCTACATACCGATACTCTGAAAAGGGATCAAACTCAATGTAACTCTATCTAAGTGATGGTAAAAATGCAAGTGAAGTTAGTATGATAGTTAAATTAAGTGATTTAAATATGCTTGAGACTAAAAATTTGAGTAATTTTAGCTTAAGAATGTTGTAGATGGTAGTATGTAGAAGCAGGGTAGAATAATAGGGATTGATAACCTTAATTATGCACAACTTATTCTTAATTTATATATGTAATTTTAATTAAATTTATATATAGTGATTATAAGGATAAAATTCATGTATTTATACTATTTTGGTGCTTTTACAGGTGTTAAAAGTGGTTTATGCCAACCCTATGAAGTATAAGATTTGAAAATATATCTATTTATGGAAAAAAGAGGGAAAGGATGATAGTGCCATTATTTGGACACTAGTGTCATGTGGCATTATTGTCCCTATTATGGAACTAGTTTTTAGGTGGTAGAACAATAGACACAAAGGGACAAGATGCAAGAATGAAGGTTTGGTACTACTTTATAGATGACTAAGGATGCCTATGACCTGAACAAAGATTGGATAAGTGTAAAAATAGGCCTTAAAATAGGTCTAGATCTAAGGTAGGGATAAGTGGTCTTAAGTATCACTCTTAGCACTCAAGTGCCAATATTAGGTGATTACATATATACATAAAAAACCACACCATATTGTGGAATTTATTTATTAATCTTTTGTTTTTTTAAATATGTTCTATGCTATGATTATCATACTACTTTTCCATGATTACATTAGATATAGTTTCTTGAGTATTAGTTGCAAGAATGTGCGATCACATGATTGCAAAGGAGGTTAGTTTCTTAATAGCATAAAAATAACAACAAAAATAGTATAAAATTAGGATCATAGGAGCATGTCCTTAGATTGGGAAAGGTCTTACTAAAAATGAAAAATATTCTATTAACTAATCAACCCTTTCATTTATCATAAAGGTTAAGTTAGAATCATACCAGTCTAATAGTAAGGTTCTAAAGGTTCAAATATGATCCTAAAGATACAGAGTTTTTTTTAAATATTTTGGGAAATAAAAAATAGGTTATTAAATATAACATATTTCATTATAATGTATAAATTCACTTATCAAATAATGAATCAGTTTAGATATGAATGTATAATCTATCTTACTTGATAAAGAGAGAGCCTATAAATAAGATAATCTCTTGAAAGAAAGAAATTTGATTTAGTAATAAAATATATTCTTAGAATAATATCATTCTTTGTTATTTTAACTTACGAGTAAACACCAAAATAATAAACAAGAAGTATAAAGATAATAGGAAGATAAGAGAAATAAATCAATTTATAAGCATATCTTCAATAAAGCAATTAACAAAATATAACTCAAAAATAAAAGAAAAGAAGCAAAAAATAACATCAAACAACTAAGTAATAAAACAATAAATTAATTAAGAAAACTTAAATAATCTAACTTAAACTAATCTAGAACATAAACAAAACTATTCTAAATTAACTAAACTTAACACTAACACTAAATTAATACAAACTAAAGAAAAAAATTAGGACAAAACATAAACTATTTAAGAAAATAAATGAATGTTAATGAAAAACTAAACTAAAACATATATAGAAATTAAAACAATTAGAAACTAAACTAAAATCATATTTAAACTAAATCAGAAGTCAAAGTCATAATAAATATATAATATAAACAAAACATGTGAGTCTCAACAAAGAGAGATGTCTTAACAAAATAGGTCATTTTAATTTGATAAATCAACATATTTATTACAATTTTTTTTTAAAAGATAACTTTCAAAATCAATTAGATCAATGAAATGTCACAAACAACAAAGTTTTCATCATTATTTGGGTTGAATAATAAAATTCTGCATATAAGATTGAAAAAAACAATCATCTAATGAGGTTAAACCTGAAAAACTTTAGATAATCTATTATAAATGATAATATAACATTGGATATACCTATGTTGCCTAAGTAATATATTCAACTGTCATAGAAAGTACCATTGGTTTATCTACAAAAGTCATATTATTTTAGATAAATTGTATATAAGAGAGAGATAAATGATTGACTTTAGAATGTAATAGTCTTCAATATCTGCATTGTTCCTCTCCTTAAAATGAATATCTAATCTCCTTTTATACTTTAAAAATTGGTTGAAAATAAGTTATAACTCACCATAGTTAGTTACTTGTTAACTTAAATAATTGACTTTTAAAAGCTAATTAATATTGACAATTATAAGTTAAGGTTTATTTAAGACTTTAAAGTCTTAAGAGATCAATAATTTGAAAATAGACTAGGTATTTCCTAATGGATGAGGACCCTCTAATTAATTAATAATAATATGAATAACATTATTTCAATAAATAATAAGATAATTTCAATGTTAAATAAAAAACTTATCTATATTAATTCCATAATGCATATAATTAAAATTACTTAGGCATATATATATATATATATATATATATATATATATATATATATATAAGTCTACTACACTTCCAAAAATATTATAACTAAAGTATCAAAATATGAAATGTACTTAAATATTATTAACTTAAAAGTTCTACTTTTAAATAAAAATGTATATTTCTGATGATCAAGAGTCATCATAATCATATAGGATTTCAATCACAAGTTCACCCTTTTCATTAAAACATTCATTTCACTCTATTTCAGCTATAGGAAACTGAACTAGCTTCATTCCTGAATCACTTGAAACATCATCTATTTCCAATTTAACTCCACAACTCTGATCTCTATTAGAGTATCTAATTCATCTTGACTATTTGCATGTTTCTTAAAAGTTGTTGGATGTATGACAATAAGTGGATTCTCCAAATTGAGATTTTTGCAACTTAAAATAGGCATCTTCTATGGTGGTGTATTATCACTAGAACAAGATGTTAAGGCAAGATTCAAAAAAAAATTTACATGAGCTATCTCATTGGCTAGTTGTATTAGTTTATTAACATCAGTGACTCTTTCTTGACTAGGTGATTGAATAGGCAATAAATTAATATTAACTTGCAACTGATGGTAAGAGCTACTATGAGAATGAGATCTAAATCTGAATATATGACTATAAAAAATTCTATTGCCTCTATGATTTGTAGGATTAAATGGTATACTATTCAACACATTCTAAAATTCAAGGTCGGTGGCATCAAAATGGATAGGCATTTGGGCTCCTATACTGGCATATCTAGGACCAAACCATCTAACCCTAAAACCCCCTCTAGGAAATTGCCTATTTGGTGTCTCTTGAATCATGCTACCAAAATTTTTATTTCTTTCCCAACTTCTATTATCATTATCCTTGTTTGATTCTAGTTGATCTTAACCTGACATCCTACATACAGTTTAAAATATATTTTTAAAATTTGATTATCATTTGACTAAACTCAAAAGAATGAATATATCATTTATAGAACTAAAAATAACAATTTTACTTTAATATTCTAAACTTTCAATCACTTACAAAAATTTTTAGGTATCAAAAAAATGATCACATAAAATATTTTACTAACTGCAAGTAAACTATTTACATGAAAAAATCAATATGACTGTGTCATGTATCATTAAAATATCAAAAATTGAAATAATAATAATAAAATTATATACTCATAATTTTATTTTTAAATACTCTGCCTATGATTTCTTATATTTTACTCTCACTATATGAATGCCATCTGAATATATACATATATATGTATATTCTCAAACTATAAACCATACATATATCTTATCAATTGACAAAAAAATCAAAAGCATCAAAAATAATTTCAATAAAATCCTTTCAAAAAATATAAAATTTTGACATAGTCAAATATTTTCAAATCATCATCTCAAAACTAAAAAAAAACAACTTATCATAACCTTTTCGAAACCATTTTCTCATTATTTTCAATTTCTGACTTCAAAATAAAAACCTAGAAAATGCTTTTGATAACTTTGAAAGAAACTTCTGAGCTTAGGAAAAAACATATGTTGCATGTAAACAAATTTTATCTATCAAAATATTTCAACAAAGTTTCTTCATAGCATACCTAGAAATACTTTTGAACCACCATATTTCTAAAAAAATAACCATTTTGAGCTTGAACTTTAATAAAATTCATACATTTATGTAATCATAATTTGCAATTAAAACTAATATTACTAGAATCTCTATTGTAACCAACTAATCAATAAAAATAAAGACCTAAAAGTTGAATACCACATATTCACAATAATCTCCATTATTTATTTTTAGAAATAGTTTAGAAATTATTAGTGATTCATATCTAAATGAAAATCCTTAGTATTTCCAAAATTAAATATGAATAGATGGATTTATATTAACAATGAAATCCATTTTCATCATTAATATCTTATACATAGAAATGATATGAGAACTAAAAAAAACCAATTGATTTTCCAAGAAAACTGATCCTTCAAGATCTTTACAACTAACTTTATTCCAAAATTTATGCATGTAACAAAATTTAAACAAACATAACTCACCAAGACTTATCAAAATCTCATGTAGAGACAAAAACTATTATTTTCTCTCCATACAAATTAGTTATAGTGAAAAACTATAATTATCTCCTTCATAACTATTCACTTTCATCAATGGTGTCCCTGTCTACGCTTGTCTGCAACCTCCCATCTACAACTTTCAAGTTATCCTAGTAGAGTATCACTTCTGATGTGAGTTTTAAAAAATGGCTAACCAAATGAAAAATAAAACTATTTGTATAGTAAACTTTTTGTCTTAACTTCTTCTACTAGTGTACTCGCATCTGATTGGTTTTTCAAATTGAGGTAAGAAATCAACTAACTGCTAACTTGCAATGCTTTAAAACTTAGTTATGACCAAGTTATTTACTAAAACCTCCACTAACTTTTAATTCAAAGCATGTAACAATTTGAATTTAATTATTTATACCACATTTTATTTTTTAGGATATCAAAGCATTCTTACCACGATTAGCATTAAACCAATCTTGCCAACTAGACAACCAACTCACCAACTTACTGATCAAACATTAATGAAATGTTTTTCAAGTTTACCAAAAATAACATAACCTAATGTATAATTTAAACATATCTTTATTTCCAACTAACCTTTGAAATAAAATAATCATATTATGCCATTTTGAAACCTTTACATTAAGTCCACCACCTTATATTGAACACTTAAAATATGATAACCTTTTAAGATTTAAAACTTATATTCTTTAAGATTATTTGATGATCTTTAGATTCATGATAACTTAAGTTTAAATGTTAAACCAAATTTTAGCACATCATTCATATGCCTTAACATCCATACTTATAATTGCATTTCAAATGATCTAAATGAATGAAAAATCATAAAATACCTTCAATTTTGATAAAATCATATTGAAAATTATCATTTTAAATTGAAACCACTGAAGTAATCATTGCAATTTGACTAATTTTGACCACTAAAATGTCATGAATGAAAATAAACATTTATTAATTATATATATGCAAAATTTATTCATTCAACCATAAATATTTTTCAAAACTATTGTCGTATAAATATGAATTCATAAACAAATGATTACCAAATCATTTAATTGAAAACATGTATATTCATAAAACTATTAATTGATTTAGGTCCTTGATTACAATTTTAGATTTTATGACTAGGTCATCACTATGGCAGATAGGAGTATGAATTTCAAAAAATTGAAGGGGTATGAAAAATAGGCATAACACTAATGATCTTACTAGTCATTTTTGAATATGAAATTGAGTATCAATGAAATTACCTATTTTAAGAATAACAATCTTGAGAATGTGATCCAAGTAAATCATTTCTCAACAAAATATGCATGAACCCCTTTTATAATATTTTTTAATAAGGGATGAGATGTTCGGCTAGTGTGGCATGAAGAAAGGGAATGATATAATAGGGAAGTTCAAGTTGGATATACAAACAAATATAAATGCCTCAAATACAATTTATGAAAATAATTATTACTTCAACAACTAGTTATAAATCAGTATATATTATTCATTTATAAAGAATAATATATGAAAATAATTGATACTTACAGTTGTATTGCAACACATTTGCATTCTTTCTCCAGAACATTAAAACTTCATCCACTTGAAACTCTTATTGATATTTTTAAAATTAAAAGGTGAAAAAGAAGAAGAAGCAAACAAACAAACAAAACAATAAACATCAAAATAAGATAAAAAAGAAAAGAAGCAACAAAACCAAAAAGAAAGCAATAAATCTAAAAGAAATTAACAAATCTAAAAAGAAGATAATTATGAAATAATTTTAAATTATGGCCATTAATTAAATAATGTAACCAATTCCCATCAAGATATTTCAAGTAAAAAATATTATTTTGAAGTATAGTTACAATATGATAAGGACCAAGTCATAATGAATCAAATTTATGATATTTATCATAATCTTGATGAGCTTTGTCTCAGAATAAAACTAAATCACTAACTTTGAATTTTTTATTAAAATTTTTCTTAATGAAAAATGTTTTTAATTTTTGTTTATCCCTTTCTAATTTTTGTAATGCTATTATTTTTTATTCATAAAAAAACTATTAGATCATGTAATCTTTATTCAATCAAATTAGTATCTTCAAAAACATATTAAAAAGCAGTTCTTGTTCAAGAAATCTGAAGTTATATTGGTAAAGTGGCTTCAAATACAACTTCAAATCCATATTCTAACATGAAGGGTGAATAACTAGTTACTACCTTAACAATAGTTCTATCAGTCCATAAAGCTTCAAAAAATTTAAGAATCCAATTTTGTTTATTTTCTTAAACTAGTTTTTTCATGATTGAAATCAGATTTTTATTTGTTGACTCAACGTGACTAATACCTTGAGCGTAATATTTAGATAAATAAATATATATAATATAATATTTTTCTAAAAATTCTAAAAATTCATTTAAAATAAATTAAGGACTATTATCAGATATAATTTTATAAGGAACTCTAAATCTGGAGAAAATCTAATTTTCTAAAAAAGAAATTACTTCACTAGTTATATAACTTCTAAGAGCTTTGGCTTTAGACCACTTTGTAAAATAATATATTGTTATTAATATATATCTATGAATAAATGATGAAAGAGGATGTATATCTGAAATAAAATCAAAGACCCATTTTGTAAAGGGTTTTTTTTAGGTATAACTAGATTTAAAGGCATTGCAGGTAACTTATCTCCACCAATAAATAATTGACATGACATATAAGAATGAATTGAATTATAAGCATATTGAAATATTATATGTTAATAATAACCTAATTATAAAATATTATAGCACTAATTTTTATAGATATCCATCACAATTTCTTGTATGACAACCTCTAAGAACTTTTTGAGTTTGATCATGTGTAAAGAATCTCAATAAAACACCATATCTATTTTGATAAAATAATTTTTTTCTAATAAACATAAATTTAATATCTTAAGTGTAAAGAACATCTTTGTTTCTTATCAAAATTATCAAGATATTCTTGAATTTGAAAATAAAATACTAAGTAATGATACCAATCATCTTTGAAAAGAATACAATCCCATTCATTCATTTCAAGACCAAATTTAATTTTTTTAGAAAAATCAGATATTTTTATAGTTTTTAAATGAGGTTTTGGATTCAAATTATCATCAACTGATAAGACCAAAATATTTATACTTGAAGAATCATTTTCAATTAAATATTTTTTTAAGGCATTACCTTTAATTGTCTTTGAAGTTTTAAATTTAAGATCAAACTCTTGAATCCATAATATCCATTTTTCAAGCTTTCCTTGAATGGTTGGTTGTTTCAAAAAATAAGATAAAATAGGTATGTTAGATTGCACTTTTCTTTGTTTCCCATTAGTAAATAATAAAATTTGATTAATGAGGAGACTAATCAGAAAATAAATTTTTCAATAAGAGGATACCTAGTCTCAACATCTTTTAAAACTTGACTCATATAACTAATTAAATTTTCATCATCATTTTCAAATTCTTGCATAATAACATCTCTAATAGATTTTTAGTGGTATTAAAATAAAGAATGAATGATTTATTTAAATCTTATTTAGCAAGTACTAGAGCATTTTCAACGGTATTTTTAATCTTATTAAATGCTAATTCAACACCTTCATCCCAAGATAAGATTTATCTTTCTTAAGTAATAATTGTAAAGGATTAAACTTATTAAAAAAAATTGATTTGAATTTATTAATAAAATTAATTTTATCAAAGAAAGATTGTAAACTAGATTGATGTTTAGGAGGAGGTAATTCTTTAGTGACTTTAATATGTTTAGGATCTATAAAAATTATTTTTTTAGCAATGATATGTCCTAATAATTTACCTTTAATAACACCAAAAACTAATTTATTTAGATTTTAATAAATACTATACTTTCTACATCTTTTGAAAACTTCATGAAGATGATCTAAATATTTTTTACATCTTTTTGAATGAATGATGAGATCATCAAAATAGATCTAAATAAAAATATCAATCAAGTCATTAAATGCAAATGTATAGCTCTTTAAAAAGTAGCTCCTGTATTCATTAATGTAAATGACATTATATTATAAGAAAAAGTTTCTTTGCAAGTAGTAAAAGTTGTTTTATGTCTATTTTTAGGATTTACAAAAATCTTATTATAACTAGAAAATCCATCTAATAATGACATCATTTATGATCCTACAACTTATTACAAAATCTAATCTATACTTGGTAGAAAAAATTATTTTTAACACTAGCCTTTTTCAAGTCCCTAAAATCAATACATAATCTAATATCACCATTTTTCTTTCTAACTGATACTAAATTAGCTACCAATTCAGACTATTTTATAAGAAAAATAACACCAACATCAATCATTTTATCTAGATTTTTGTTAGTGGTGTCTTCTAACAAAGGGACAATCCTTCATATTTTTTGTCTTATAGTTTTAATACTAAGTTTTATAGGTATAACATATTTGATAATATTAATATTATAATCTTTAAGATCTTAGTATGACCAAGCGAACACATCAATAAATTCTTTGAATAATTTAATGAATTTCACCTTCTCACTAGTAGTAATTTAAATTTCTAAATACATATATTTAGGATCCTCTTCTGTACTTAATTTGATAGGAATAGTTTCACCTATAATTGTCTTGTAAGGTTATTTTGTTCTATAAATTTTAGGTTGATCATTAGGTGTAAACATAGATTCTAAACTTACTAAATTGGTAGGTAATTTATTAATATTTAATTGTAGATAGTCTCCATAATTTAATACATAATCATCATGATTAAAATAATTACCTTTAATAAATGAATTTATATGTTCATCATAACTAAAAATAGGTCAATTATCATTCAAATCTAGAATTTTAGGTCAAATTTTTTTTAGAAAAATAAGTTTATGATTGGTTCACTTTCACTTAGAGTTGGGTTAGACACAAAAATTACAAGTTTATTAGTTCTATTAGATATTCTCTAATTATGTGAGTGATATTGAAAGCTTCAAAATGTTCAAGCAAAAACCAAACTTTTTGAGTATAACGATGTAAACAAGTTTGATTAAATTTTTAAACTTTTTGAACTTATCTAACAACTAATTTAGAATATCCAAAGACTTCTAAATGTTTAATATCAATTTCAATAGATTTTTCCAAACCTAAACATAATGTCGCAAATTCTATTGTATTATTAGTGTTTTCAAATGATAATTTTTAATCCTAACAAAATATCTTACCAATAGGAGAGATTAAAAAAATTCTAGCACCATTTATTTATTGAAAATAGGCTCCATCAAAATATAATGACCATAAAATATTTTTCTCAAAGAATTCTTCATGCTAATTTTTTGGGTCATCCAAATTCATTAGCTCATAAGTTCCAATACCTATTTAAATATAGGCAACAATGAAAGGGGTAGATGATTTTATAGGTGTACTAGACCAATCCTCTCTTTTTATGAAATCAATTTCATAGCTTACAGGAACCCATGTGACATTTTTTTTGACAAAAGCACCTATTATTTTTGACCAATCTCTTCCTTATAAAATAACATAATTACTAAAAATATCTAAATTTTTTACATTAGTTATGCATCAAATTCTTTCATCTTGATCAATTTCAATGACTATATCTTAAAACTTACCACAGCTTTTAGTTTGTCTTAAATCAAATCTAATAAACTTCCTATTATCAATTTCATAAGAGATGCTTAATTGATCTGTAATAAATTTGGGGATTATATTATTTAAAGCTCCTATATCTAATATATAAATAAAGATTATATTATTAGTAATTTTGACTGAAATATTAAAATGAGGTATATAATTTGTAGGAGGATCATAACTTTGAGCAAAAATAGATGTTTGTTTATTACTATCTTCTTCTTGTAAGCCTACCTTATTTTTAGGATTCTTAACAACTTCAGTAATTTTATTAAGTTGTCTTGGAAGGCTATCTAATCGTAATAATGAAAATCTATCTTTAATTATAAATAAATCATCAATTATATTATAAGCTTTAACATCAAATTATTGAATCTAAGTGTAATTTGTAAGCTTATAAGGCTGACATTGAGTATTATTATAACCGGTTGATAAAGGAATGTTTTAAGAAAAATTATTAGATAAATTACTTGAAAAATTATTCTGATTTACTTTACCTTTATCTTTATAATAAGAATAATTATTCACTATATTATAATTTTAAGAAGAGTTATAATCTTTATTTTTAGTATTAACAACATAAGCACCTTCATTTTCTGATGGATCATCAAAAACACATGTATTTATATTATCTACTAGATCAACAAATATATCATCTATTTCTTGAATAATATTTTTTAAATTTTTAATAACAATACATGAATTTGGATCATGATCCAATTCACACACATTGAAATAATGAGCAACTTCTTTATTTTTACATTCAACAATGTTTCTATTAAATGAAGAAGGTTTATCATTCAATTGCATTTTAATAATGACCAATTCATTTTATAGACTTTGAATGGATTTTAAATTTTTTGCATTATCTGAATTTAAACCTGTAAAAACTCTATCTTTAAATCCAATACGTTTAAGTTTATTTCCATACTTAATGCAAAATATTATAGTTTCATCATATTCCATAATGTCTCTATCCTCTAAGGCCATTTTATACTTCAAAGATAAATCACTAAAAAATTAAAGTCTAGATAATTTCTTAGAAGGCTTAAGATCATGAGGAATTTTTTGATGAAACTTCATAAATCTAGTAATGAAATGATATATGGTTTCACCTGGACCAAGAGAAAAATTTATAAGATCATTGACTAGATCTAGATATTCTTTAACTTTTTTAAAAGATAATTTTAACCAATCTTCAATATTTTTCCAAGTGTTGATAGCTTTGGCAAGTAAACTAATAAAATCCTAATAAGATTTACCTTCAAGTGTTTGATCAAATATTATTAAGAAAATCTTTTCACTTTTTATACCAAGAGTAGCAAAAATTAAATTAAATGCATCTAAATGATCTTCTCAAGATTCTCCAGAGGCTCCAAAATTTTTTGGTATATTTAATCCTTTAAGGGAAGGTAACTTACCTAGATGATTTCCAATGTTAAATATATTTTTATAAATCCATGGATTTAAAGTTATTTGCTATTCTACCTTAATTTCAAAACTAGCTTCATCCTCAGTGAGATCATCTTGATCTCTATTATCTTGTAGATCTCTAATCATATCTTGTATCATCTAATCTAATTGATCTCCCATTAAAAGTTTTATCAGCCTCTTCTACTTGAATTGGTTGATTTTCTCAAACCTAATTAGATTTATTTAATTGCTAATTTATATCTATAAGTTTAAATAACATAACTAAATCATAAAACAAATGAGAATAAAAAATAAAATGAGTTGTATGTCTAAGATTAATAGCTAAAATTCTTGTTCTATCTTCCCAAATTCATCTATTTATATCTAAAATATTTTATTGAGTTTCATGAGTAAGATTAGGGTACTAATCTATCTCAAATTTTAAAATTTGTTATTAATTTATCACTTGTATGACATGATGAAGATTATGAGGATGATTATACCATACAAAACAAGTTAAATTAAAAGAAACATTAACTTGGTCATTAACAATATCAATTCTAGGCTAGATAATAGGAGATTGTCTTTCAAGTATCATGAGCAAGAAGAAAATACAAATTTAAATAAATAATTTTTTTGAAACATTTCCCCAATGGAGTCACAAAATTTGTTTATGATGAAAAATATTTTGTTAAATAATCAATCCTTTCATCTTTCGTGAAGGTTAGTTGGAATCATACCAGTCTAATGGTAAAGTTCTAAAAGTTCAAATACGATCATAAAAATGTGAATATTTTTTTAAATGTTCTAAGAAATAACAAATAGGCTATTGAATATAATATATTCCATTATAATTTAGAAATCCACTTATCAAATAATGAATTAGTGTAGATATGAATGTGTAATCTATCCTATCCGATAAAGAGAGCCTATGAACAAGACTATCTCTTGAAAGAAAAAAATTTGATTCAGTAATAAAATATATTCTTAGAATAATATATTATTTTGATATTTTAACTTTTGAGTAAACACCAATATAATAAATAAGAAGTACAAAAGTAACAAGAAGATAAGAGAAATAAATCAATTTTTAGGCATATCTTCAATAAAGCAATTAAAAAAACATAACTCAATAATAAAAGAAAAGAAGTAAACAATAACATCAAATAACTAAGTAATAAAAAAATAAATTAATTAAGAAAACCTAAAGAATATAACTTAAAATAATCAAGAACATAGACAAAATTATTCTAGATTAACTAAACCTAACACTAACACTAAACTAATACAAACTAAAGAAAAAAATTAAAATAAAATAGAAACTATTTAAGAAAATAAATTAATGTTAATGAAAAACTAAACTAAAATAGAATTATAAATTAAAAGAATTAGAAACTAAATTAAAATTAGATTTAAACTAAATTAAAAGTTAAAGTCAAAATAAAATACAATATAAACAAAACATGCACGTCTCAACAAAAAGAGTCATCTTAGCAAAATAGATCATTTTTATTTGAGAAATCAACATCTTTATTACTAAAAATATCTAAAATATAACTTTAAAAATCAATTAGATCAATGAAATATTTTTAAAAATGTAGTTATCATCATTATTTAAGTTGAATATTCAGATTTTGCACATAGGACTAGGAGAAGTAATCATCAAAAGATGTTAAACTTGACAAACTTAAGATAATCTATTATAAATGATAATATAATATTGGATATACTTACATTTCTTAAACAATAGACTCAACTATAAAATAAAGTACCATTGATCTATCTGTAAAAGTCATGCTATCTCAAAGAAATTGCATAGAAGAGAGAGATTAATGATTGACTTTAGAATGTAATAGTCTTAAATACTTGTGTTTTTCCTCTCTTTCAAATGAATCCTTGATATATTTTTATACTTCAAAAATTGGTTGAAAATAAGTTTTAACTAACCTTAGTTAGTTACTTTTTAACTTAAATAATTGATTTTTAAAAGTCAATTAATATTGACAGTTATAAGTTAAGGTTTATTTAAGATTTTAAAGTCTTAAGAAATCAATAATTTGAAAATAGATTAGGTAATTTTAAATGGGTGGAGACCCTCTAATTAATTAATAATAATATGAATAACATTATTTCAATAAATAAAAAGATTATTACAAATTTAAATTAAATTCTTATCTATATTAAGTCTATAATGCATATAATCAAAATTACTTAGGTATATATATTGTGTGTGTGTGTGTGTGTGTGTGTGTGTGTGTGTGTGTGTGTGTGTGTGTATTTAAAAGTCTACTACATTTACAAAAATATTATAACTAAAGTATCAAAATCTAAAATTTACTTTAGTTTTATCAGCTTAAAAGTTCAACTTTAAAACTAAAATGTATTTTTCTAATGATCAAGAGTCATCAAAATTAGATAGGACTTTAAACATAGTTTCACCTTTTCATTAAAACATTCATTATACTCCATTTTAATTATAATAAATTGAACCAGCTTCATTCTCAAATCACTTGCAACATCATCTCTTTCCAATTTAACTCGGTTCATAATTTTGATCTCTATTGGAGTATCTGATTCATCCTGACTATTTACATATTTCTTGAAAGTAGTTGGATGTATGACAAGTGGATTTTTCAAACTAAGATTCTTGCAATCTAAAATAGGCATCTTCTATGGTGGTATATGCTCACTAGAAAAATATGGTAAAGAAATATTCACAAAATTCTTTGCATGGGATATCTCATTGGCCAACTGTGTTAGTTTATTAACATTATTGACTCTTTTTGACTAGGTTATTGAATAGGAAAATGATTGAGATTAGGTTTTAACTGATGGGAAGAGATACTATGAGAATAAGTTCTGGATCTAAATCTATGACCATGAAAACTTTTATTATTCCTATGATTTATAAGATTAAATGGTAGACTATTTAACACATTCTAAAATTTAGGGTCAGTGTCATCAAAATGGATAGACATTCAGGCTCCTCTATTGGAATATCTAGGACCAAACCATATATCCCTAAAATTCTCTCTAAGAAATTACTTATTTGGTTCCTCTTGATTCATATTGTCATAATTTTGATTCTTTTCACAAATTCTATTATCATTATCTCTATTTGATTCTGGTTGATCTCAGCCTGACATCCTATATATAATTTAAAATATATGTTCAAAATATTATTATCATTTTATTTAACTTAAAATAATGAATATATCATCTATAAAACCAAAAACAACAACTCTACTTCAATATTCCAAACTTCTAGTCACTTATAAAAATTTCTAGCTATCAACAAAATGATCACATAAAAGATTCTACTGATTGTAACTAAACTATTTACTTGAAAAATTCAATTTGACTATGTCATATATTATTAAAATATTAAAACTTGAAATAATAATAATCAAATTATATACTCATAATTTTATTTTCAAAAACTCTACCTATAGTTTCTTGCATTCTACTCTCACTAAATGAATGCCATCTCAATATATACAGATATATGTAGTTTCTCAAATTATAAAATGCACATATTTCTTATCAATTGAGAAAAAATACAAAACCATAAAAAAAATTTTCAATAAAATCCTTTCACAAAATATGAACTTTTGACATAGTCAAATCCTTTCCAATGATCATCTCAAAAATTAGAAAAAATAACTTATCAGAACCTTTCTAAAATCATTTTCTCATTATTTTCAATGTTTGACTTCAAAATAATAACCCAAAAAATGATTTTGATAAATTTGAAATAAACTTATAAGTTTATAAAAAACATACGTTGCATACAAACAAATTTTATCTATTGAAATCTTTGAACAAATTTTCTTCATAGTATACCTAGAAACACTTTTGAACTTCCATATTTCCATGAAAATAACCATTTTGATCTTGAAATTTACTAAAATTCATGAATTTATGTTATCATAACTTGTAATAAAAATTGATATGACTAGAATCTCCACTATACTCAACTAATAAATAAAATTGAAAACCTAAAATCCGAATCACATATTCAAAATAACCTCCATTATTTATTTTCAATATATAGTTTAAAAATTCTTAGTGCTTCATATCTAAATGACAATCCTTAATATTTATTAGATTAAATAGGAATGGATGGATTTATATCAACAACAAAATCCATTTTCATCATTAATATCTTATACATAGAAATGATATGAGAACCTAGAAAAAAAATTAATTTTCCATGAAAACTGATACTTCAAAATCTTTTCAACATACCTTATTCCAAAATTTATGCATGTAACAAACATTAAACAAATAATTAAACTCACCAATACTTATAAAAATATCATGCAAAGCCAAAAAATATTATTTTCTCTCCATGCAAACCAATCACAGTGACAAACTATAATTATCTCCTTCATAACTATTCACTTTCATCAATGGCATACCTATCTACGCTTGCCTATAATCTCCCATTTTCAACTTCCAAGTTATCTCAATAGAGTATCACTTCCACTATGAGCTTTAAAAAATGACTAACAAATGAAAAAAAAGCTATTTGTATACTAAACTCTATGCCTTAACTACCTCTACTAATGTGCTTGCATCTGATTGATTTCTCAAATCAAGGTAAGCAATCAACTGACTGATAACTTGTTTAGCAATGCTTTAAAACTTAGTTATGACCAAATAATTTGATAAAACCTCCACTAACTCATGTAATTCAAGGCATGTACTAATATACATTTAATTATTTAGACTACCTATGATTTGTTACGATCTCAAAGCATTCTTACCACCATTAGCATTAAACCAATCTTGCCAACTAGATAGCCAACTCACCAACTTATCAATCGAACATTAATCAAATGAAATATTTGTTTACCAAACATAACATAACCTAATTTCAAATGTAAACATAGATTTATTTCCAACTCACCTTAGAAATAAAATAATCACCTTATGCCATTTTGAAATATTTATGTTAAGTCCACCAACTTATATTAAACACTTAGAATAGGATAACCTTTAAAGATTTAAAACTTAGATTCCTTAAGATTATTTTACATTACTTAGATTCATTATAATTTAAGTTTAAATGTTAAACCAAATTTTAGCATAATATCATTCATATACCTTAACACCCATACTTACAATTACATTTCAAATGATCTAACTGAAAGATGAATCATAAAATGCCTTCAATTTTGATAAAACCATATTGAACATTATCATTTCAAACTAAAACCACTAAAGTAATCACTTAAATTTAATCAATTTTGATCATTGAAATTCCATCATTGAAAATAAACATTTAGTAATTTGTTTATGAATTCATATCTATATTACAGTGGTTTTGAAAAGCATTTATGGTTGAATGAATAAAATTTTCATATATTATATATATATATATATATATATATATATATATATATATATATATATATATATATATATATATATATATATATATGAAAATTTTATTCATTCAACCATAAATGCTTTTCAAAACCACTATAATATAGATATGAATTCATAAGCAAATCATTTAATTGGAAATATGTATATTCATAAAACTAGTAATTGACTTAGGTCCCCGACTATAATTTTAGATTTTATGACTAGGTCATCACTATGGTAGATAGGAGTATGAATTTAAGAAAATTTAAGGGGCAGGAAAAATAGGCATAACCGGTATAAGAAGTGACAAACAAGTAAAACATAAGACAAAATCTAATGATTACACCCTCCTCATGGATATCCCCTTCTATCCAAAATTCAAGTATGGATTGGCATAGATATAGAGTCTAAGGTCTTTGGAAATGTTGTGAATTTATTCCCATGATATCTCCCCTTGTGATATGCATGATTTGATGAGAATTTGAAGAACTTGGTGAGGATTTTATTAGAGATTTTGAAGCATAAGTTTAGCATAAAAATATGGTTGAAGGAGAATGAGATCCCTTCTATTATAGATTTCTCCTTTGAATTTGGACCATCAATCTTAGATCAAGATGTGTGGTTGAGAATAAATCTTTAAAGGAGAGGAAAAAATTAATTTATATGACATGGAGTGTGTAATTTATTGTAATAATCTCCATTCATGAGGTTTTGGAGTGTGTAAATGATTGCCATAGACATTACTTGCACTACTCTCACCTTGAATTAAACTTGTATTATCAAGGACACCCTTGAATTTTGGAAAATTATTTTAAATTAGTAAGTGGGTTGAGTGATTTAGGAAATAAAAAATTATTTTAATTTTAGTAAATATGATGTGCATTCCATGTAATCCTATTTTTATAAGTATTTTAATTAGCCTAATTAATAAATTAGGTAATTAATTTAAATTTTGTGCTTTCGTGGTCTCATTTATAAGGTTTGATTTACTCAATTTAATATACTTAGTGAGAATTTTAAAAGAATGAGACAAAATTTAGGATGCTATTGATGGATTTGATGATTTTATGGAGTGTATTTCCCAAACTAAGGATGCACTAATGTGTCACAAAATGTATGTGTTCAGTTCTGAAAATGATTTGGAATGTTTTAGTGACTTTTAACTTGATTTGTAAATTATTATATGAAAGAATTTTGATTTTCAATTTTGATACAAAAGTGATGAAAGTGGTGTCTCTATATTTTCCCCCTATTATAAAGGGTGTTATGAGACATAGGCATAGTAAAAACTTTTCAAAGATTAAAAAAGTTGTTAAAATTAACTCATAATGATTAAAGAATGATGTGTTCATGTTTTTTTTATTCTTGTTTAATTTTATAAAAATTGAGTTCACAATGATGTCCCAAGTGATGTTTGGGATGCCTAATATGTACCCGTGAGGGAGTGGGAAAAAATAATTTTGATGGATGGCCTTGAAAAGGAAGAAAATGACATGTTTTATGGTATAATAGGTTGAGAAATGAAGAATATAGGAAAAAGTGAGACTAAAAATGGACAAAAAAGCCTTAAATAGGCCTCTTGGGAAGAAGAATGATGTAATGGGAGGGGTAGGGCTAAAAATTCAATTTAGAGATATAAATTGATCCTTGAGGGTGAAAATAGTTCATTTTCATCCTCCCCACTTTGAAATATTGGTTCTAGATTTGTCACATGAGTGCTTTGGGTTCAATGGCATATATTCCTCGACATAAGCATCTTGTAAATTAAGTTCAAGAGTACAAATGACTAACATGGAATGCAAATTTTATGATTACTTTTAATTTTTGAAAATTTCCTCATCTAATATCATTAATGACAAGTAGAATTAGGACAAATGGTGATCTCTTCATTTTTAGAAAACATAAAAATGATGGGATCGACCACACAAATAGTGGTAACATGACCAAATTGGAAATAATATTTATAAAATTAGTGTTAATGTTGATGAAATTGATGGGATCATCCAAAAATATAGGAATCATCTAAATGATGGAATGACTAAGAATGGGTGGAAATTACTAAAATGGTAGGATAAATTTATAAAATAGTGAGACCATGGAGGAAAATGATAGAAACACTATGGTTAATTAGTATTTTTATAAAATGATAGAAACATCTTGAGAAACAATATAAACATCCTAAAAATGGTAGTAACATCTTATTCAATGATTATATCACCAAAAAATGATGAGATCTCTAGAGGGTGAAATGGGCATGATTTCTAAAGTCTTGTCTTAACTAAAAGTTGATTTGGTTTGATTATAATGATTGAATTGGTGATTTAGAATAAAATTAGAGTGATGTCTAATTTTTTTGTTGTTAGTGTCTAGATAGATAGATTTAACTAAATTTTTATAACATGTTTTGCATTTCAAGAGTGAGTCTTAGTTTTGATAGTGTACAAGTGATGATCTATCATCCTATGACAACTATGCATTTAGACTGAGTAGGTCATGGCCTTACTTGAGGTGGTTGGTTTGATGCATATAACATAGATGTCAATGATTATGTAGATATGGATTCCTCTCTTTGATAGTTGAGTGTTGGAATTTAGAGACTATCACTTTTCACTTATCTACTAGAGAGGTGAAAATGATCTTAAAGGATGTTTGACACATTTTATGTATTTTGATCTATAAATATATGATTAATTGGTTATGAAAAGGATAATAAATGGTTTTAGGATATCTAATTTTAGTGATAAATGTTGTTTTATAGGAGGTGGTGATTGATATAGATGATTTGGAGGCTCAACCATTGATTGAGTGCAAATTTATCATCTTGATGGCCATTGTCAATGCACATGCTACTTGAAAAGATGGGGAAATACTTACATATGAGAATGGGAGGGTATTATAGGATATGATCTATGAAATCACTCACTTTTTTTGGGGGCCTATGGTAATATGCATATTATACAAGGACTTTAATATGGTGGCCTTTCAACATGATAGGAACATTGGGCCTTGCATATTATTTCATGTCTAGGCTTAGGAGAACATCACCATTAAGAAACCTATAGGATAGAGACAAAAAATCAGTCATAAGGAGATAATAGATTATGGATGGTATCTGATAGGAGGAGGTCAACAAGGGAATAGAGGGGATATGCCCTTATACCATTGAGTGATAAATAAGATAACTAATAGAGACTTTATTTGGCACTTGTACATGCATATTTAGTTTTGATGATTAGAGGACAAATATTGGAAATGATTTATGATTACATCATGTTATATCACATGTTGAGATGACTTCACTATTAAGCAATATCATCCTGACTAGGTGTAGAGATAGTTTGGGTTCCATTAGGATGTTCTTAAGGACATGTGACACATGAAATAATTCAGTGGAGACCTATTTTAAGGAATGAGATAGTTGAAATTTTTTTATCTTAAAATTAGGTATATGGGCCTATGTTAGAGGGGTAATAGATGCATGTGTGAATTGGACATATATATCCTAGTGGAGGTAGTTCAGGATGGTTATATTGATGAGGCCTAGACCATGAGGGGCACAAGTGCTGAGGAAACATGTATAACATGTGTCTCAATAAATTAGACAATAATAGTCAAGATAAATATAGGGACATGGATGAAAAAAGGTATAAGTACCCTTATAGATACAAGTTCCTCCTTATTAGGTGATATGTGCACCATTACAATAGTTAGATATAATGATTATAGATTCTAGAGTTGAGGTAGCAGTAACAACCATAAAAACAATGATGGTTAGTCATATGCACATGATGTAGTTATGGGAGATATCCTTGGACATGATGGAGATGAGGGAAAGAGTGATGGATAAAATATATATATGGGAAAATTTTAGATTAGGTAGCCCCTTTAGGGTTGAGTAGGTTAGAGATAGATCAGGCCACCATATATGGATTGTAGAAGGAGATTACAATGAAGGTGATAAAGATCTCTAGACTAAAGAAAAAAGTGGTTGGATTATGGGATTAATTATTAGGTTCCCAGGGCGAGGCCAATAGATTACAAGGTTTGATCATGGCTAAAGACATAAATATTAGCACACTGAGGGGGTAAGTTGCCTAGATGACAACCATTTAGGGAAGTTGGTGATGAGGGATGTTAAGCTAGTGATGATGAAAAGTAAGTGGGATAGGGCCCAATTAGATGTTCATAGGATCCATGGGGAGTGGGATGAGGCTAGGTAGATTATCATTTAGTAGGGATTGGTTAGGGATTTATTAGATACTATATAGGCCAAGGATGAGGCTAGTTACTAAAGATGATTATATGAGAGGGTAATGTCATAGAGCCAAAAAACACCATCATTATAGAATTATAATCAAATCTAGTCAAAATTATCAAGGTAACATCACACCTGGGAGTCTTAGAGATTAGTCATATAACCTCTCCATAGTCGATAAGGATGTGTTTACCACCACAACCTCCACTACTAGATGATTAGAGCCAGATCTGATTTATGATTGGTAGATCTTCATTTTTGATTATGAGATGTATATATTTTAAATGAATAAACATTGTTTTGAAATGTATATAAACCTTAATTTTTAATTTATGATGTTTTAGACACTAAATTTGAATTATATAGCACCTCAGTCTTGTATAATTGGTAATTAATTCTCATGGATATACCCTTACATACCTAAGGCTTTCTTTCTACTAAAAGGCTTGCATATGTTATCTCTTGTGCCTATTGCTTATCTCTTAGTCTGATCATATGTTATTTTAATGACTAAGCCTTCTATTTTTATCAAAATTCTATAACCATGCTTATTATTATCCTCTACAAGTTTTAGGCCTATACCTATTTTCTAGTTTCCTAGACACTTGCATGTCGATTGAATGCCTATGTCGATGATAGTGTCCTATGACAAACTAAGTGTCCATTACCCTAAAGTAATCAAATTTTAAATTTAAATGTATCTATATGGTTAGCCTAAGTGAGTTAAAATGATATATTTCCAAAATGGATATATATAATATCAACCCTCATTTATTCATCACCTAACATAGACCTAATAAATCACAAGGTGACTTACCAAAGGTACAAAATCAAGAATTTAAGTGAGAAAAGCTTCCCTATTCTCTCCTATTTGAATATTATTCATATATATAACCCATATACAAGTTTGAAGTACTGAAGGTGTAGCCCATGAGTCATATTTTCCTAGATACAAGCTAGGTCACTATTGTACTTGCTTTCCACATATTACACTCTTATGAACACACAAGCCAACACATTATGGAGAACTACATCAGTATAAGTCCCTCTTTAGAGTAGTGGATATGTATCAAACACCCAATGATAGATGGGTATTTGGGGTTAACTCAACACCGTGATCCCACTAAGACATTTTTCATAAGGTCACTATGAATATGAAGAGCTAAGGTTATGATGATTTGATAAGAGTGACAACTGATGATCTAGATCTAAATGCACTAAATTGAAGGAAAAATAGAACCATAAATATTCTTGGTGGTTGTATCTAGGTTCAATAGGTATATGTACTAGACACTTGCATCTAGGTTAGACATAAGTGTTGATAAAACCATATGAGATTGATGCAAGTGTCTAAGGCCATAGAGGTCAATTTTTTAAAATTTGATGACTAATCCAAAATTCAAATCCAATATATTTCTAGACTATTCCACATTATAAATACATATGCATAATAAACCAAGTACTCTTGTTCTCCATTTATTGTAATATTAATCACTAGTTGTATTTACTATTTTTAGCATATCTCATTATTTAAATTTAGAATATTTTATTTGAGTTTCTAATTAATTGGCCTATTATAGATATGTTTATCACCATTGTGATTATTCATTTCAATATTATTACACATATACTATATTAACCCATCTCAATTTAGGGTCAAACATTTGGTGAACCCAACCTCTATGTCTTTACATAAAAAAACCCTAAATTTGGCTTAGTGTCTTATTATTATTATTATTATTATAATTATAATTTATATCAAATTATAAATTATTAATTTATAAATAATGGAAAATGTTAATAAAAAACTTATTTTTAAAGGAAGATAAAGAAGCATTATTTACTCATATCAATAGCAACAATGGCTTAATATAATGGTGAATCCTTAGGTGTTACTAAAAATGGGTCTGTACGAACAACCCTACCCTTAGGCACATCATCACTTCATACTTATAATGAGGGAATGGGATATGTGTTCACACCTTTGTTCCTAAAACTACTATTGCTACATATTATATGGGAAACATAAAATCTTCAACCCAATTACCAAAATTAATGCTTATATCCACTCAATCTATGGGTACACCTACTTTGGTAACTTCCCAAATTTACAACCTCAAATACCAAGAGGTACATTTTATTTTCCAAACTATAAAACTTTTGTAAATCAAGGTTTCAAATATTGAAAACAATTATATTAAATCACCTTATGTTACCGATTCAAAAGAGGTGTTACATAACCTTAGTACACCAAATATGTCTTTGTAACCCTTTAAAATTGGTTTTATTGCACCTAAGTTCACATTTTATGATGGCAAGGGTGATCTTGAGTAAAATATTCAATATTTATATGCGGCATGCATTGATTATGCCTCCCATGATAAACTTTTGAATAAATTATTTCCAAGGTGCTTAAATTTTTTAACACACTTCTCTATAAATATCACTTAAAATTTTTCCTATGGTCAATACAAAAAACAAACAAAGAACCAATGAACATATTATTGAATATGTCTTGAGGTATAATACAATGTTAATTAAAATGACCAATCCAATGATAGATAAAGAGCTATAAGACATATTTGATCAAAGTTTTCTTTCCCCATTACATGAGTCCATTAATTTTGAAAAATCCAAATAGTTTAATGACTTATATGATATTTTTCACAATCATTAAATTAAAAATAGCTCTTTGAACAAGCTTAGGTATGTAGCAAACACAATGAATACATCAAATACCAAGTTTATTATCAAACTAAGTTACAAGGTAAAACCTCCTAAACTTAAAAAGGAAATAATTACCACAATTAATATAGTGTCACAAAAACCTAATCAACATGTCTTATCTAATGAACTAAGGAGATAATTTACACACTCACCTAAGTATCCATCTTCATTACTCTAGAGGCTTGTGGAGTGTCACCTCATATTTCTCCCACCTCCTATAGAGGTTAATATGAGTTGATATGTACCTAAAGGATATGATGAAAATTATTATTGTGACTATCACTAAGGCCCTATGCCTTCTAAGAAAATATATTTTACCTTGAAGCATAAAATACAAGACCTCATCAAAGACCAAAATATTAATTTTGATGATCCTCCAAAGGAATTAGGTGTACAATGTGGTGATCACTAAAAATAGAAAATATTTAACAATCCTTTAAAAAATCATTCTAAGAATAATATAAAAGTGCAAATGGTATATAATACACATCCTCCTCCATCACATTACAACCACCCATTGGATGGGATTATTGGTACTTTTACATGGCATACACCTCCTATATTTAAAGACCCTCTATTAATTTTGATGATAGTGATATTGTGTATGATGACTTATATATTCATTCTTTAATCATTTGAGCATACCTTGATCTCCAACCTATACACATTTTTATAATTGATAATGGTGAAATTTAGAATGTTTTCATTAGGACATTACACATTTAAGTTTGTTATCCCATTTTTTGAACAGAGGTTGAAAAGATAAAAGTGTTGAGTCTTTTGATCGTAAACAGTCAAATTGAGTCAAATTTGGTCAAAGTTGTATTTAATTAAGCAAAAATTTTATTACCCAATATTTTTAAGGTTAAAATTCATATTTGGTGAAAATTTTGACTACAGGAAAGAAATATCCAAAAAAATTGACTAAATTTTTACTTTGTTTGTGTTTTAGAGGCTTGTTGAACACAACAAATTTTTGATATCTATTTAGCAAGATATTAGAATCTTATAGCTACTCAAAAAAATTAGGGAATCTAAATACATGAAAAACACTTTGATAGAGTCCCATTTCTATCTAAATAATCATTAAAATCTGATAGGTGAATAAACACATATCATATCCCAATCACTTATTAATCATACCCACACATTTAAATACATGATAAAACACTTATCAAGATATGAAACTTGCTTTAACACTTGTTATATTCTTATAGTCTCCTGTGTTCCTTCCTTTCTCTACCATTACTCCTCCTTAGCCCTTGTACATGTGAATTCCTTGTAGATTACAATATATTTTCTTCCATCTTTCCATTCAACCCATTATTTACTCCTCGATCCTCCCATTCATTATCACTCTAATTTTTTAGGTTTGACACCTCATTAGTCATTAACATTATAGGTTTTTATAGACTTGAGTAATTCTCTTCATCAATAAAAACTAGGGTTTTTAACTATTTGAATTTGACATCCAATTTTTCAAGTTTTTACTCAAGTTTCAGTTATTTTCTCAGAGTTTTTCTTTCCCAAGCAGTTATAAAAACTTTTTAGAGTTAAAAATACACTATGTAGCTTAGTGAATTTTATTCCTATTCCACACATCATTGGATTCCATAGGTTCCCCAAACACCTAGTGGACTTTAGGGGTTGTTTATGCATAATTTAGATTTTAAGACATTTCTAAGTAAACCTTCAAACTTTGAAACTTGTTTCTACACTTGTTAGATATCAAGATCATGTCAAACACCTCATTAGATATTGATAACCTAATAAACACCATATCAGACTCTAACATCTATTTGATCACTTATTAGGATCTAAGACCTTATTAAACAATCTATCAAATTTTAGGACGATACTAAACACTTATCTAATTCTAAATCCTATAAGTGTACATATTAGACTCTAAAACCTTACTAGGCACTCTATCAAGTTATGATCATCTACCAGACACTCTATATCAAATTCTACCATATGCATTTACACTACTTGGAACCTACATCTTGATAGAGCACCTTTAGATTTCCATATATCTTCACATGGTAATTTAGGGGTTAGTATTTCCCTCACAGTTAGGTAATCCTCATCAGATGTCAACATTCAACAACTGGATTAAGAAGAATCCCAATAAAAACACTCTAAATAAGACTCCAAAAAAGAGTTTCCAATTAGAAGAGGACATTGATATGAAGTATCAGCTTTATGGAGTGATTCCAACATCACACCTAGAGTCAAATGTTGAAGAGATAATACACACTAACCTAGGCCACATCGATATGTAATAATTTTGGAATAAAATAATAGGTGTACATAAAATTAATTATGGATAAAGCATCCATGATAGTGTATTGGCTCATGCAACTGCATTTCTTATCTCAATATAATGTCTAGAATTAGTGTTGATAATGGCCAAACACTATGATGTAGAAAATAGGGAAGTCAATAATCCAAATGGAGAGTTAATTTTATACTTAGGTCCAAATCATATTAATCATCTATTATAGCTACCTAATAAAGATAAATTTGTAAATTTGACTCTTGCATTTGTTCAACAATTCTAGGATTCTAATACTAGTACCGATTTGAAATGGGTCAATAAACAATGGTTGGAAAAATATAGGCATACATCAACAAGACTACCTAATAATATTTATAGATTTGAATTCATGAGTGAAGTTAATGACATGATTACTCTCTTTCATAGAATTGTGAAAATCCCAATTGATAAGAATTTTTAGACATGGATGTATAGGTATATATGGATCATCTACCATAATAATTAGTATATCAACTGAGGATAGTTAATCAATGATTTAATTCATAAAAAAATTTTGTAAGTCAATACAACTTTAAAATTCTATATGACTTCTTATCTTGTTTATAATATGGTCATAAGGAGGTTCTAAAATGGTTTGAATATAATGGGTGACATGTAGACTACCAAAATCCATGACTTCTATCACCAACTCTCTTTGAAAGAAAGTGCACGTCATTTTCTTAGGGTAAATGATGCAATTTTACAATATGTGATTTAGATGTTCAAAATAGAACCATAAAAGTTGAGGTTATCAATCTAGGCTTATACAAAAATTTCTAGGTGGGGTACATAGTTTAATAATTGTTAACTTTCACTTGAGAATTTATGGCTATGAAGTTACCCTATATATGCTTATGATATATGTGGATGACAATGGGATTTGATGGAATTAGTGAAATAGTTGATTGACACACACAAGATGATATCTGATTAACATAATTTTAGGATGAAATTTCCTATCTCTATTGGTCAATATACTTGTGCTTATTTAGCCAAAGAAAAATTTATTGAAGAAGAAATGACTCGAGTCACTATTGATCATTTAAAATTTGAACTTCATTTGATGTTAGGAATATAATGCAAATCATTCTTTATTCTTCATATCAACATGTACATCATTTTGAATACTATTGGATGGAATATGATGACAAGAAAGATGTAAGAATCCATGATTATTCATGGTTCACTCTAGAGCATGTTATTGTTTTTGATATATTAGAGATCAAGAAAAATAAATAAGATGATGAAGATGTATTATATCCTATTTATGAAAAATATGGAATTGAATCAAGACCTCTCTCAATAATTTATTGGCATAAGAAAGAATCCAGTTCCCTCATCAATAAAATTCAAGGTGTGCTAGATAGAATTTTGAAATGGTTGAAGAGAAAAGGAATCAATGTTGATAAAGTATGATTTCCTCCTCTAATGAAAGAAGCTAAATTGGGAAGTGCACATCAAAAACATCAAGTAGAAATAGGAACATCTTCCATGGTAGGAACTGATAAGGAACTAGAAGAAATAGAAGAAGAATAATAATTTAAAGTAGTTATAGAAGTTGTTCTAGTGAGTAAACCACTCAAGTTGAAGATAATAATATTGGGTGAATATATTCTAGGTAATCTAAGTCTTTAAATTTTTGAAAAATCTCCTCTTGATAATTTTTCCCAACCTCAAACCCTAGTAGCTAATACTACATAATAGTTTTTGGCTTTTAATTCATCTTGTTATTTTATTCTTCTATTCCTTCTCAACCTAATACTTATGTACCATTGTCTCTTGTATGAAATATTTAATTGACAATTGAACCTTCTCCTAAGACTCTAATTGATACATGAGTGAAAGAAGGTGAAATTGTAGATGACAAATTTCAAGTTTTGTCAAATCCTCCCCCTTCTTCTAAAATTCAAAATAAATTTGATACCATCCTTGTAAAAAAATCCTCTAACATAGAAGTTCATGATTGGATAAATAAAGTTGTGAATAAAAGAAAGAAGGTTGAGCATCCATAAGAAATTGATTTCAATATCTTAACCACTGTTCATCCTCGTGTGGTAAATAAAACTAAAGGGTTACAAGAATAATCACTGATTAGAAAGGAGATAGGTATGCATAAATAATAGTTCCTCCCATTGATAAAAATAAAGAGGATGTTAAATCCTTTAATTATCAAGTCACAAAATTTCATTTGGGAAAAGCCACAAGAGAAGGTATGGAAGAGAATGTCTAATTTATAATTAACACAATATTCAAGAAAATAGACATGGATAAAGTAACCAAGAGTAGCTTAGAGAAAAATTTGGAAAACTAACGTTTGTGGTTCAAAAATTGGTTAAGCCCATTTAGTCTTCCTATTTTATTGTTCATAAATTTTTTGATACAGAGACACTTAATTTTGTTGAGTAAATTGGCCATATGAGTAAACCAATGAAATAATGGTTTGAGAAAATTTTGCAATAAAGTATTTATAATCTTTAGACAACATTGTTTATCCATTCTGAAATTCAATCTAAATATGTTCAAGAAACAAAAACTCAAAGTGAATACGAGAAAGAGATGCAAAAATGGAATGAATTTATTACTAAGTTGGATGATTTCTCTTTTATCTATCTAGATGACTTAATTCAAGAAAAGATCATCCAAAAATAAGAAATTGTATATCTCACAAAGTTTCTGGGAGTTGTTAAACTCAAAGTTGCATTATTAAAGAAAGTGTCAATAAATTTGAGGAATCTAAGTCAATAGGAGGAGAGGGCCTCCTTGAAATACTAGGAGATTTAGGAAAATTGAAATGAAAGCTCACTGATGACAAAGGGAAAATAGTATCTAAAGAGGACATTATTGATTAGTTCAAGAAAAATATTGAAAATATTACAACTCCAAGTTTTACATTCAATTATGATTAGTTTAGACACTAATAAAGTATTAGAGTAATTTGGAAAGTCTTAATGCAATGTTGAATAATTTTCAAGGAATAACTCAAATAATAATTGATCTATATTTTTATGTAGAAATAACTTATACATATTCAAATGGTATAGATGAAGAAAAATTGTTATAAACCATGCAAAAGTTTGATGAATATTGAAAGAAAAGGCTACAACTTGAGAAAGAGGAGGTTCAAATCATCATCGATGAAGATGATAAATAATTATTCTATACTCAGTTTTATTTTTATTAAATCATTATTATAATTTTTGTTACACCTCATATTAGTTAATTTCCACATCGTAAAGTCATGAAAATGTATTAAGTTATTTTATAATTTTGAGTTGTGTAAATTTGCCAACACACTATTTCAAGTTGTACAAATTTTTCATTGTAATTTTGCAAGTTGTGAAAAAATACTAATGCATTTTTTCAAGTTGTACAAATTTATTAACATGTTTTTAAAAATTTCAAGTTGTGTAAAATAGCTAATGTGCTTTTACAAGTCCTTAAAAAGGTAAAAAAGGTGGTTACACACTATACCCATCTATTTCAACCTATAAATACAATTTAGAGTCTCATTTGTATGGATTATTGATAGTTGAACTTTTTTAGCAAGATATTGAAATAGGAGATTGTATTTGTGACTCAAGAAGAATCAATACAAGGAGAAAATTTCAAAACTTCACATTCAAAATCTGTTTGTGGATAATGCATGTGTATGCATCTATATGTATTTGATTCTTTTCTTTTGAATTATTAATAAAATTATATTTAATCAATCAAAACATAAAATTTTCATTTGTAACATTTCATTTTGAATCTACATTTGTAGTTTATACACTAGTGAAATCTTGGTGGAGTAAAATTAGTAAGTTTACTTATTTTTACAAGGAGATACAAAATAGTTGAACATTTCTATTATCAGTGCTAATTTTTTTTGGTGTATGTCATGTGTTTGTGTGAATACATAGATGTATATCCTAACCCATTGAATGAGAAATATTTCCTTTTTAGTAAAAGTATACTCCTCTATGATATTTCTAGTTAGTTTTTGAGTTTGGCTTGATGGAATTATCATCCCTATACCTCCATACAAACTTATATTTCTATCTCACCTCTTTTAATTACGTTATACCACCTTTAATATTTTAGGGTTAAAAATACAAACCCCAAAGAAAACCCATTTTTTTTGTAAATATTTTTATTTAATGCACCTTTTGTTGGTTTTTAATAAAGGTAGTCCTACCTGCTAATAAGAGAGGTAATTTATCATATGACTGTTAACAAACAATGTCTATTTTTCCTCTTGACAAATTTTCATGCCAATTTTTTTTGACACCCATCATGGTTAACATTTATGTAATACTTGTGCAACCCATATTTTGAAATATTGGTCCATATGACTTTACCATCAACTCAAGATCACTCTATCAACTTGAACTAGATTTGGAATAATCTTCTTCGTTAGATATTATTTCACACATCAAATAAATTATTTAGGATTCTGATGAAGTTTTAGTGACTCAATTTCAAATTATTATAGGGAATTTAAATCAATATTTGGTTCATGTTGAGAGATCAAAAATATTTTTTTCTCTTAGAGAAGCTCATAGAGCTTTCCAAATAACTCATAATTAGTAAATTTTGTTCGTGACTATTTCAGTCATTATAATCTTGGTCATCAACCTAGTTTGAATTGGATAGAAGTAATTTCATAAGACATTAATTAAATCCTTTAGCAACTAGTTTGATATAACAAAAAATGTTTCACTCAATTCAATGTTTTCTTTACAATGATAAACATAAAGGAAGATCATGCTACCATTACCTGAAGAAAATTTGAGATTGTCTTTAAAAGGCAAGCAAGAAGATAAACATGGAGAAAAGTTCATATAGTTTATAAAATATTTTTTATAGTAATAATTTTACCTAATGACCATTCAAGTAGTCCAAGCACCAAATTTTCAACCAAATTTTGGTTGGTTAAGTCAGACACAATAAAACATTTTGTCTAGTTTGAGAGCATTTGCTTGGAATAATAAAACTAGTTCAACACATTTTCATAGAACTATTAAGGTGTTAGAATATGATGAATACCTTGTTGTTTTATCATGGAGATCTAAATCACTGGTTTCACATAAAATTTAAAAAATAAGACTAGCTTAGAAAGTTCTTCAATTTGCACTAGCTCCTCATAATATTGAAAAAATGTTATAAAAATGGTCTGTTAGGGATAGTAAATCAAAAGGTGAAATTGATAATTTATTTTAACTACAAGAAACTTCTAATTTTAAACTAAATTCAAAATAAAAAGATAAACTCAAAAAAGTAGCTAGTCTTCCCATAAATCTTAAGAAAGGTAAATAATTACAAGGAAGAACAATTGTCAGCCTAGCTCTTATCTTGTCAGGTGTTGTTATACCATTAAAAGCAGTCTTTATAATGATGGATTTACCTTGGGGTAATATAATTGGTCCATTAGATTTGGGTCATTTATATGAACTTCTAAAAGTATCACATATGAAATTTCCATAAATTTTAGGTGATGATAAGAAACATCTAGATGAACATATTGCTACTTTTTTTATAATATGTGGAATTTTAGACATTGAAAAATATGTCATAGTCTAATTATTTTTTGAAACTTTCTAAAATGGAGTAGTATATTGGTTTTATCATCTCCCTCAAGGAGCAATAAAAAATTATAATGATATGAAAACCAAATTTGAAAGTAGATTTAAACCAACAAAAGATGCACACACATTATTGGCTCAAATTAGATGAAAAAAATAATACATAAACCTATGTGATATTTTATATCTAAATTAAACAAGCTACTTCATAAGCTATGAGTTACTATTAAAATAACATATGAGAATCAGAAGTGCTTCTTTATCAATTCTCAATTTCTAGAAGTAAGTTATTAATTGAGAAGAGCCAAAATAGCTATTTTGATTACAACTCAAAATTTAGGTATTGATGTCAAAAATGACATGATAATGGCTATAAAACTAAAGAGGGAATCATCTAAGAGAAAAATTTAGAACTTAGGTCAATATTCAACCAAAAAACTTTTGAAAAAGATGGCTAATGATATAATAACTTTGAAAAAGCAACTACCTCATAAAAATATCACTACTCCTTATCAAGGCATCCTAAGAGGAAAATATGTACCTTTTCAAAGGGAGCATCCTCAATTACAAGCTCCTCAACAAAATATTTCACTAGAATCTCCTCCTCAACAAAATGTAAATCCACTTATGAATTTAGTTTTGAAAATAGAAGAATAATCATATATAAATAGATTGAATAAGAAAATGAATTAGAAAATCCATATCCTCAAAAATGTGAAACTAAATACCCTGGTGGAGACTCGATAAATGCATTCTTGGAATACAATTCAAATGAAGATGACTATGGACAACATTGGGGACATGAATAATTAGTCATTCATGGTCTTCACAAGAGATCAAAATCATAAAAAATAATAAAATGATAGCCAAGAAGAATCAATGAAAGTTATTTTTTCATGAGGAACACTACCTTCTATTTAGATGAAAGGAAAATAACCTTTAAATAGGTTAGGTGAGTCTTCCTTGAATACTAATGATGATTATCCAAAAAATATTCCTACTATCAATAGTAATGCAAATGTATCTCAACCTTTATAATGTTCTTATTCTACTAGTTTACCTAATTTTGATATAATAAAACATGTCAATAAGACTAAAATTTAGATGTCACAAGTTGAGCATTTAAGAGCATATCCAGATCAGCTAGATAGACTAGTATAATTTATTAAAAATAAAATTTTCACTTAAAAGAAAATAAATACCAAAGAAATAATAGCCACCCCACCTTCTTCTAATCTATTAAATTTCATGGTTTTTATGACTCTCAAGTCTAATAAAGTTGAACCTCTTTACATTTAATTATTTATTAAGGGGTGTAAAGTTAGTAATTACATAATTGACACATGAGCTCAAATAATGTAATGCTTGCCAAAGTTGCTCATGCTTCTGGTCTGACTTGTATAATTTTTTTTGGTAATTATTACCCAATGGAAGTAAAACAAGTTCCACTTGTTGTCCAAATCAAAGATGTTCAATTTGCCCTTGCATCTTTTCCCTAGAAGAGAATCAAGATCAACATCCTATTAGATGATATTCTAATGGCCTATGGCATTGTCTTGGGAATAAACTTATATAAATAAATTGGTGGAAAAATTCAAGTGGATTTGTCACATGCAATGATTCTAATCAAAGGAGTGAAATAATGCCTTGAACCAAAATTAAAAATGAAATACAATGTACAAAAGGTTAATGATCCCAAGGTAAATATATTTTATGTAGATTTAGGTATAGATAATTACTTATTAATGTCATAAAAAGATCTATATTTTTTATAAATCATGAAACCAATCCCAATGAGGTCTATACGATGGAATTTAATGGTTGTTCTTCAATAAGATCTGGTGTGGTAATTGTTCTAATATTTCTAAATAAATAAATATTTCCTTTTTCTTAAAAATTATAGTTTGAGTGTACTAATAATATTGTAGAGTATGAAACACTCTTACTTGGATTATAGGTTGTATAATAATTGAGAATTAAAAACCTAGAAGTGTTGGGTGATGTGAAATTGGTTGTAAAATAGATCAAATGTCAATATCAGGTAAAAAATGACCATTTAAGACACTACAAGAATAAATTTTGGACAATATATAAGATTTTAAAGCATTATCTATTCAATCTATTTTAATAGAAAATAATTCCAAAGTAGACACACTTGTAGTATCGACCTCATTATTAATTCCTCACTTAGAAGTTGGTAAAGACAAATATATGATTGAACTTGTGTATCGACCCAGTGTGCTAGATAATTCAAAAAATTTGTAGATATTCAACGATTAACACGTCATTTATTTTATGGAGAAAGCTGTTATTTTTAGAAATTTATATTTTGAAGGCAATGATTCATCATATAGAGAATCTTCTTCATAAAATCAGTAAGAAAGTGATGTCAAACAAAAATATGAAGAAGGGATAGTAAAACTAAAAGGAAATAAGATTCCTAAAGGCTTGGTCTCATTGGAATAAGTTTTTGACTGACATGACTTGATTATAAAAAAGAAGATGCAAAAATATTCTCTCAGTTGAGTAGACTATGTAAAGTAAATTTTGGCTCTAAAGAAAAAATCAGGTTGGTTAATATTGGAAAATGTTGCTCACCAAAAGAAAAGAGAAGATTCATTATCTTGATTCAAAAATACATTTACATTCTTGATTATCATACAAAGACCTCAAGTCTTTTCATCCAATAGAAATGCAACACATAGATCTTTTAAAGCCATATTTCAAACCATTCAAGCAAAAGTAAAGATAATATAATATGTAATTTTTTTTAATAGAAATAAAACAAATGATAAATGTACTGATCATTTTACCCATTCACCACTCACCTTGTATTGCTAATATTATTTCAATTCATAAAAAGAATGGATAAATTATGATTTGTGTAGACTTAAGGAATCTAAATTAGGTTTCTCTCAAAGATAATTATCCATTACCCATCATGGATCAAGTTATTCAAGTATTTATAGGTTCATAAATGATCTTGATATTGGATGGATTTTTAGGTTATAATCAGATTGAGGTTGATAAGGAAGATCAACATAAAACAACTTTCATAACTCACTGGGGGCACTTTTGCATATTGGTGAATTCTATTTGAATTGATTAGTGTAGGTGATACATTCTATAGAGCCATGGATCTTGAATTTAATATCTGAAAAACAATATTATTATGGCATATTTAGATGATTTATCATTATTTTAAAAAAATAGAGAATATCACTATGAACACTTTAAAAAAGTGTTCAAAAAATGTAGATTGCATGGTATTTATCTTAATCCTAAAAAATATTTTTTTGGGGTGATTTAAGGGAATATTATTGGGCACATCATCTCTAAAGATGGAGCCAAGATTAATCTAAAGAGAGTTGAATCAATCTAGAAGTTGTCTCTGCTAACTAGTAAACCAGGTGTTCATTCATTCTTTGAAAAGTTGAATTTTATAAAAATATTTATTTTAGAATTTGTAGAACTTACACAGAATATTGTTAATATGATGAAAGGGAAACCTTTCTTTAAATGGAATAATGAAGGAAAACATGCATTTGAAAAGATAAAAGTTGTTATTACTCATGCACCAACTATGGTTTATCTAGAATACTCAGAAACTTAATATTGGGCATGCTGACAATGCGGAGAATATTGAGAAACTTAATGATCTTCTCAAATCAATGTTTATGTAAGGAGAGTCCTCTCTGACTCTGGTCTTTCTGTCTCTTGTGTTTTGTTTTTGTGTCTGTTGTTTCTCAGCTAGTGTCATTGTCTCTTTGAAGGCATATTTTTTTTGATTGCCTTCTTATCTTTTTTACTTTTTAAGGGTTTGGCCCCTAGTTTTTCACCTTACCTTATAAAAAACTATGGTTTTTCTAGACTTCAAAAACAAATTCATCATTTATTGTTATGCCTAAGAACATACTCTCTCAACCATACTAGTTCATAAAAATGATGAAGGTATTGAGATTTCATGAGTTTTAACTTGAAATATTATGAATTAAAATATTATATAGAAGAGAAACATGCATACGCTATTATGAAAGCTATGAAAAAGTTTAGGTATTATATTCTACATTTACATTCCATCGTAATGGTGCCAATTGCAATAGTCAAATCTATTTTGACTCAACAAGAACCAGGATCTAATAGAGGTAACTAAATAACCAAAGTATAAGAATATGATTTGAAATCAATCCCAAAAAATTGGTTCAAGGAAAAGGGTTGTATTAGTGCAAAGCAGAACAAAAAGATTCTCAAATAATCTCTTTAATGGATTCTAATGATCAAAACAAATAATTTTTTCCCTTTATTTTTTTTGTAGATTCTACTAATGAGTGGTTTGAAAATATCACTTTATTTTTGACATATGGAAAATTCCCATCCCATATTTAAGCTAAACAATTTAGAACACTCAATTTGAAGGCTAAAAAATATGTAATTTTGGATGGTATGTCATTCAAGAAGATTATTGATGGATTTTTCTTAAGGTGCATTGACAATGAACAATAAAAGAATATTTTAAAATATTTTCATGATCAAGATTATGGTAGACATTTTTATGCTCTAGTGATAAATTAAAATATTCTAAGAGCTTATTACTACTAGTTTACACTTTTTAATGATTTTTATGAGTGGTTAAGGGCATGTGAATCTTGTCAATAGTTTGTCAAGCTACCAAAATTTATATCATTTCCCTTCAAGTTAATGGTAATAGAATAACCTTTTCAATAGTAAGGGTTGGATTTTTTTGGAAATATTAATACTCATTCAATTACTAGACATACACATGCTCTCATTGCCATAGACTACTTCACTAAATGGGTAGAAACCATCTTAGTCAAGCAAACAACTTCAAAAGTTGTTTGTAACTTCATTAAGTAGAATATCTTGGTTAGATATGGTATTCCATAGAAGATCATAATAGATAATGATTCAAATTTTTAATCTTTAGAGTTGATTAGATTATGATATAGATACAAAATCTCATTATCTCACTCTTTTGACTATTACCCATAAGTAAATGGTCAAGTCATGATAAGCAATAAGAACCCAGTTGCCATCATTTACATTCTAGTTGATGAAAATTAGAGGAACTGACACAATAAGTTGTATGATGCACTATGGATAGATTGTATAACACAAAATAAAGCTATAAGTATGTATCCATTTTAGTTAATCTATGGAATTGATGTAGTAATTAAAATAACACTTGAATTGCCTGTACTTAAATTAGACAAAAATGTTGAAAACCAAAACTTTGAAAGTCCTATAGACAACATAATTCTATACTTTATCAAAATTTAAGAAGATAGATCTATAGTTTTTGATATAATTACTAAAAAAAAATATCAATTTAAAGTTCATTTTGATAAGAAAGCAAAGAGAATATATTTTTAGATGAGAGATCTTATTCTTTTGTGGGATAAACCTAGAGAACCAAAAGGAAGTCATGGGAAATTTGATTCCTTATGGATGGTCCTTTAAAGATCATGCATTTTCATGGAGACAAAACTTTATATTTAGATTATCATGATGACACACATTTGTCATTAAATTAAATTTGGAAATATCTAAAGAATTACTACAAGTAAAAGCAGGTAGTCCCCTACATATAAGTATGTACATAATAATTTTATCTTGTCTTCTTTTTTTGTCTTGGTTTTGGTGTGCATGTGTGCTATTTTTCAATAAATAAAATAACCTATATGTTTTTTTCTCCTATACATGCATTTTTATTCTTACCTACTATATTTCCTTAGACACCTATTTTAAGTTTAAATAAATTGTGCATCCCTAGTCTTATTCTAGTTCTAGAATGCAAAGTTTCTTTAGTTTCTAGATGAGATACGTTTTCATGGATTTATTCAAAAATATGGTAAATATATAAAATATTCATTATTAGAAGATCTAAACTAGAAATTCATGGTCATTTCTAACATGATTTAGAAAGGTGAATTGGTTATCAATTGGTCATATCAAAATCTACAAATTTTGAAGTAGGGGATCTAGCTCGATAGTGCATTTATCATATAATTAAGATAGGTGAACTAGCTATTATTTGGTCAAATCAAGGCATGAAAAATAAAATTTCATAAAAATTAATTAGAATTTACAAAAATGAAAACAATAGTGATTAATAAGTTTCTAACAAAGTCAAGTGAGTTTTTAACCCAATGGAAATGCTTTGGTTTTCAAAACTAGAGTCTATGTTCTTCTCACATCCCTTGTAGTTTGAGGTCTCCATTTGGGGCCAACTATTATCCCAATTTTTGAAAAAAATTCAAAATCCTAAAAGTGTTGAATATTTTGATCATAACTAGTAAAATTGAGTCAAAGTCACTCAAAGTTGTCTTTATTTAAGAGAAAATGTCTTATCAAATATTTTTCAAGGTCAAAAGTCATACTTGGTCAAAAGTTTGACTACATGAAATAAAAATTCAAAAAATTGACTAAACTTTTGCTTTGTGTGTTTTGAAGGCTTGTTAAACACATAAATTTTTTGATAGCTATTTATCAAACTATCAAAATTTGATAGTTGCTCAGATATATCAGGAGATCTAACTTTTTATAAAACATATTGATGAAATCCCATCTCTATCTAAACATTTATCAAAATCTGATAGGTTCACAAACACTTGTCAAATAATGATAACTTATTAATCAGATCTAGGGACTCCATTACATGATAAAACACTTCTCATACTTGACACTTACTTTGACATTTGTCAAATTTTGACACTCACCCATGCTTCTTAATTTTTATACTATTACTCCTTGGCCCTTGCACACATGAATTCCTCATAGATTACAATATATTTTCTTACATATTTCCATTCAACCCATCATTTGCTCACCACTCCTCCTATTAATTATCAATCTCATTTTATAGGTTTGAAACCTCATTGGTCATCAAAATTGTAGGGTTTTTATGATTTGGGTCATTCTCTTCATCAATAAAAATTAGGGTTTGTATCTATTTGAATTTGACATCAAAATTTTCAAGTTTTTCATTAAGTTTCAATCATTTTATTAGAGTTTTTATTTCCCAAGTAGTTATAAATGCTTTGTAGAGTTCAATATTCCATTATGTAGCTTATTGGATTTTATTGTTATTTCTCACATCATCAACTTTCACAGTCTCTCCGAACACCTAATAGACTCTAGGAGTTATTTATGGACTTTTAAGATTTCAAGACCTTATTGAGAAGACCTTCAAACTCTAAAACTTATTTCTACACTTTTTAGATCCTAAGATCTTATCTATCACCTCCTAATATCTTGATACCCTACTAAACACCATATAAAACTTTTACATTTGTTTGATCTCTTATAAGGATTTGAGACCTTGTTTAATAATCTATTAGATTTTTGGACCTTAATAAACATATGGTCATATTTTGGACCTTATAAATGGACATCTCTTACTTAGACACCTTGTTGGGAACTCTATCAAGTTTCAATCCTTTGTGAGACACTCTATCATATTCTACCATCTATATTTACATTACCTAGAACTCACATCTTGCTGGAGCACCTTTATAGCTCCAACTCTCTTCTCATGGAATTTAGGTGTTGGTCTTTCCCTCACAAGTAGGTAATCCTCATTAAATGTCAACATTAAACACCCTGATCAAGGAGACTCCCAAGAAAAAAACTATGATAATATTTCTAATAAAAAGAGTCTCCAATTGGAAGAAGACATTGATATGAAGTATTAATTTTAGGGAGTGATTCTACCATCACACCTAGAGTTAAATTTTGAATAGATAACAAACATTGACCTAATCCATATTGATATGGAATAAATCTAGAAAAAAATAAGTGTGTACATAAAATATATTATAGACAAAGCATAAACAATAGTGGATTGACTCAAGCATCTACATTTCCTATCTAAGTATAACGCCCAAAATTAGTGTTGACAATGGCCAAGCACTATGATGTAGAATAGAGGGAAGTCAAGAATATAAATGGATTATTAGTATTATGCTTAGGTATAAATCATATTGATAATTTATTATAACTACCTGATAGGAAAACTTTTATAAATTTGACTTCCACTTATACTCAACAATTCTAGAAACTAGATACCATCTCTTGTTCAAAATGGGTCAACAAACAATAGTAGAAAAAATATAGGCATACATAAATAAGATTTATTAAGAATATTTATACATTTAAATTCATGAATGAGGTCAATGAAATGATTATTCTCTTGTATAGATTAGTGGAAACCTAGTTGTTAGGAATTTATAGACATGGATGTACATGTATATATGGATCATCTACCATAATAAATAATATATCAATTGAGGATAGTTAATTAGTGATTCAATTGATAAACATATTATATAAGTTAATACAAATTTCATATTCTATATGACTTCTTATCTTATTTATGTTGTGGCCAAAATGAGGTTCTACAATGGTTTTAATACAATGGGTGATATGTAGAATTCTAAAATCTATGACTTCTATCACCAACTCTCTTTGAAAGAAAGTGCATGTCATTTTTTTAGGGTAAATGATGCATTTTTATAATATGTGATTTAAACATTCAAACTAGAACCATAAAATTTGATGTTATCAATCTGATCTTCTACACACATTTCTAGGTGGGGAACATGGTTTATACAATTCCTAACTTTCACATACTTGAGAATTTGTGACTATGAAGTTACCCCATATAAGCTTTTGAGATATATGGATGAAAGATGGAATTTTATGGAATTAATGAGATAGTTGACTAAAACACACAAGCTATTGTCTTATAAACACAAGTCTGGAATAAAATTTCCTATCTCTATTGGTCGATATACTTGTACTTAATTAGCCAAATAAAAATTTATTGAATAATAAATAATTTGAGTTAATATTATATCATTTGAAATTTAAGCTTCATTTGATGTTAGGGGTTTGATGTAGAACATTTTTGGTTATTCACATCAGCATGTACATCTTTTTAAGGCTATGGGTGGATTTTGATGATGAATAAGATGTAAGAATACATGATTATTCATGATTCACTATGGAACAGGTTATTATTTTTGATATATTAGAGATCAATAAAAATATATGAAATGATGAATATGTATTAGATCCTATTTATGAAAAATATGGAATTGAATTAAGACCTCTCTTAAGATTTTATTGGCACAAGAAAGAAGCCATTTCTCTCATCAACAAAACTCAAGGTGTGCTAGACATAACTCTAAAATGGTTGAAGAGTAAAGGAATAAATGTTGATAAATTAATATTTCCTCTTATGATAAAAAGCTGAATTAGGAATTGCACTTTAAAAACATCAAGCAAAGATAGGAACATATTATTTTTTAGGAACTAAAATAAATAGAATAATAAATATAAGTTGAATTAGTTACAAAATATATTCTAGTGAATAAACCATTCAAGTTAAAGATAAGAAGATTGGGTGAAAATACTCTAGGTACTCCAAGTATTTCTAGTTTTGAAGAAGCTCCTCTTGATAATTTTCCCAACCTCAAGCCCTAGTAACTAATACTACACAATAGTTTCTGGCCTTTGATTCATCCTTGCTATTTTATTCTTATATTCCTTCTCAACCTAATATTTTTGTACCATTGTCTCTTGCATAAAATATTGAATTTCCAACAAAACATTATCTTAAGATTCCAATTGATACATTAGATAAAGAATAAGGTGAAATTGTATCTAAAATATCTCAAGTTTTTTCAACTCCTCACCCTTATTTTGAAATTCAAATAAATCTGATACTACATTTGTACAATAATAATCCAACACAAAAGCTCTTGATTGGATAAATAAAGTTGTGAATAAAAGAAATAAGGTTGATAAGCCACAAGAAATTGATTTTAAAAACCTGACCACTATTCATACTTGTAAGATAAAGAAACCTAAAATGGTCTCAAGAATAATCATTGATTATAAAAGAGACATGTATGAAAAAATAATAATTCCTCCTAATGATAAAAATAAAAAAATATGTTAGAGCCTCCGATTACCAAGTCAAAAAATTTCACTTGGGAAAGGCCACAAGAGAAGGTATGAAATAGAATGTCCAATATAAAATTAACACATTTTTTGAGAAAATGGACCAAGATAAAGTAACCAAGGAAAAAATTAGATAAAAATTTAAACAAATAACATCTGTGGTTCAAAAATTGGTAAATCCCATTCAATCTTCTTATTTTATTGTTCATCAAATTTATGATACATAGACACTTAATGTTGTAGAGGAAATTGGCCATATGGGTAAATCAATGAAAGAATGGATTGAGAATTTTTTTTAGCAAGGTATCTATACTCTTCAAACATCAATGGCTACCTATTCTAAAATTTAATTTGAATATGATCAAGCAACTAAAACTCAAAGTACATATGGAAAAGAGATACAAAAATGGAGTGCATTGATTCCTAAGTTGGAGGATTTCTCTTTTACCTATCTAGATGACCTAATTCAAGACAAGGTCATCCAAAAATAAGAAATTATATATCTCATAAAATTTCTAGGAGCAACTAAATTTAGAGATCACATCATTATATAAAGTGTCAATAAACTTGAGGACTCTAAGTTAATATAAGGAGAGACGCTCCTTGAAATACTAGGAGAAGTATGAAGATTGAAATGCAAGCTCATTGATGACAAAGGGAAAATAATATCTGAATAGGACATTATTGATCAATTCAATAAAAAAATTGAAAAGTTTACAACTCCAAGTTATGTATTTTATTATGATTCAATTTAGACACTAATCAAGTATTAGATCAATTTGGAAAGCCTCAATGAAATGTTGAATAATTTCCAAGGAATAACTCAAAATATGATTGATCTATATTATGATGCATAAAAAGCTTATACATATTTTGATGGGCCAGATGAAGATAAACTGTTAGAAATTATTTAAAAAATTGATGAATATTAGAATAAAATGTTGTAACTTGAGAAATAGGAGGTTCAGATCCTCATCATTGAAGATGATAAAGAATGATTCTATATTCATAGTTTTTTTTCTTAAATCATTCTTTTAATTGTCATTATACCTTGTATTAGTTAATTCATACATTGTAATGTCATGTAAATGTACCAAGTTATTTTTGTAATTTTTAGTTGTACAAATTTTACAACACACTATTTTAAGTTGTGAAAATTTTTCATTATACTTTTGTAAGCCGTATAAAAATACAAACACATTTCTTTAATCTATGAAATTGCTTAACGTGTTTTTGAAAATTTCAGGTTGTAAAAATTAGTTAATGTTATTTTATAAGTCCTTAAATAGGAAAAAAAGGTGGTTGTGTAATGTAACCACCCATTTTAACCTATAAATATAAGTTAAGGCTCATTTAAAGGGGTTCTTGACAGTTGAACTTTACTAGAAAGCTATTAAAAGAGGAGATTGTATTTATGACTCAAGAAGAATCAATACAAGGAGAAATTTTGTAAAATTTGCATTCAAAATCTCTTTTTGGATAGTGTACATATATGCATCTATATGTATTTGATTATTTTATTTTAAATTATTGTTTAAATTATATTTAATTAGTCAAAACATAGAAATTCCATTTATAACATTTATTTTTGAATCTATATTTGTAATTTCTACACTAATGAAAGCTTGGTGGGGTAAAATCAATAAGTTTACTTATTTTTACAAGTAGATAAAAAATATTTGAACATTTTTATGTATGTCATGTGTTTGTGTGATTAAATAAATGTTTTTCCTAACCCATTGAATGAGAAATATTTCCTTTTTAATAAAACTATACTCCTCTTTGATGTTTCTAGTTAGTTTCTAAGTTTGGATCACTAGAATTATCATACCCTATACCTCCATACAAACTTATCTTTTCTCTATTTTCCCTCTTTAAATTAATTTTAACACCTTTAATATTTTAGGGTTAAAAATATAACCACTTGATAAAAACCATTTTTGCTATAAATATTTTTCTTTACTACACCTTTTATTAGTTTTCAATAAAGGTAGATCCCCTTGATAATAGGAGAGGGACTTTGTCCCTTATTATTTTTTAGAAATGTCCATTTGTCCTCAGGAAAAAATTTCATGATAACAAGGTCATAAAAATGATGATATATATCCTTAAATCAAATCAGTTAGAGCATTCAATGGGACATCACAACATATTCTTGTTAAGATAAAATTACCTTTACAGGTGTGTCCAACAAATGTGGTTACTAAATTTTTATTTATATCATACATGGGAGTATTTTTTATATTATTGGGATGACCTTGGATACATACTCTTTGCATAATACCTTCTACATTGCATGGTGTATTAAATACATTCATGCCAACATGGATTTATAGTTTATGTTATTCCATATGAACATCCACTTGAACAAAAGAAGTTTATACCTAGACCATTAATAATCAAACCTAATAAGGTTAATCATCTCCAAAAGGATGAGAAATAGGTAATTACCTTTCCTAGGTGGATGACATTTGAGAGAACATTACATCAGAGATACACAATGGATTCCAAAAAATCCTCATCTACTATGCACCATAGTCATATATCCAACGAACCTAAACATGTTATTATTATTCTTATTCCAGAGAAACCATAGATAGTTTAATGATGGGATCCATGAACCCCCATTCCTTATATTATTTATTCATGACCACATAATCCTAATATACATACTTAGAGCATTTAGATACTATAGTGTCAAATATTACACTTATACATGCTCTTTAGCTGTACCACTAATTTATTGAACCATGTTCTTAGTGGGGATATACTTATGACCATAAATTAGATGTGATCATATGATATTTATCTCTTTGTAAATAATCCAAAAATAAAAAATGCAAAAATATTTTTAGCATATACATATTCTTATTGGCTCCTTGGCATCTATATTATTGGTTCCATGTTGGTAGATGGCATATCAATAATTTATATATCCACATGTTTCTATATTTGAGTGTGATAAATACATACAAAAATACATGATCTATTCTTATATGGATGTTGGGCCTTCCTTTTACTCGTGTCATATAGACATTGGGGCATCTAATTCTTTGATCTTGATTTAAACATAGGTTATACATTTATATGATCACTTTAAATTATCATGATTGAGCTTATGTAATTACATATGCCTTTATTCATGCTTATATCATTCAAAAATTATTTGATATATTATGTACTTGACATTTTTTGCTAGCACATATATCCAAGGGATAGTATACTATGTTTATGTTGGTTAAATTTTTATTTATGCACTTCCTTAAGTGTCTTGTATTTATTGTTAAGCATTTGAATATGTTGCATTATTTACAACCCCCATGCCTTTGTTTGATTAATTTTAAATTTGATTATGTCATTGATTATTATATGGACATTTAAATATGTCATTCCTTACTTTTTGAACATTTTACTAAGTTACGTCCCTTCAATTGTGTGACATTTGAACATGCCCCTTGTTTGAGGTCTCCTTAGACCATTGTCTTTTGATTTGATTTTGAGTGATCTTATTTGTGTACTTAATTACTTATTAAGCTTTTATAATCACTATTTAGACATTTCCATGATCTATATCATGCATATAAAGGCTTGATGTGATCACATTCTACATGTTTTAATGATATAAATACCTAGACATGTTTATCCTATATGTTACATGGTTCATACACACATTATTTGGTTATCTTATGATTATATAGTTCACACATATATTATATGGTTATATTATCACATTTAAATATATATTGGGGGTATGTTATGGAAACATGCCCCACAATTCTCAGATTTAAATATATAGTAGGGGCATGTTATGGAAACATGTTCTCCACATTTGTCATATTTCTTACATTCAGATATAAAGTAGGGGCATGTTATGGAAACATGTTATCCATATTTTCCATAGTTTATATATTTATATGTACAGTGGGGGCATATTATGGAAAAATGTTCTTTACACTTATAATAGTTCTTAGTTTCTTATTTCAGTGGGGGCATGTTTTGGAAACATGTTCTCGACACTTATATAGTTTTCAAATTGTCTAAAACTCATAGTTATATGATTCATTTACATAGTTTTGGTAGAATTATATACATTAGTACCATATTATACCTAGGTTTTATCATGATACACATATGAAGTGCATATCCTATGTAAAGGACACTTAAATTGCAAAATCAAAACTAGTTTTTAGATTTCAAATACTTCTATGGACTTTAGCTCACTAGGTTTGACTATTACAGAATGTTATTGAGTCAATATAATGTAGTAGTTAGTTCACTTTTAGTATGGTTGAGGTGAAAAAATAAATCAATCTTGCCAATTTTATATTTTTAACTTGATTACACCATCCAAATTCACTATATTTATAATGTGGGTTGACTTAGATTAACTCATGCTTACCAGGTTATAAGTATGATTAGGTTGCAAAGTTGAGCTAATCTCAACTATTGGGTGGAAACTCACCTTGTTTAAAAGGTTTTATTTTAACCTCGTATATACACACTTATAAATTTTACTATTATCCTAATCATAACTCTAAATTTTCACAATTAATCATATTTTCAAATCCAATTGCTAAATGGCAAGGCCATTGCATCATTACACAAATGTACTCCTAAACCTTACTCTTTCTATTTAAATTATTTTGATTTTATATTATATACATTGATTATATACTATAACATACTCTTGGTTGTAGGCCAGTCTCTAGCAAATCACTCAAGTTAGACTCTAGCAAAGGCAATGTATATTATACACACCTAGGTATGCAGTTATTTTCCTTTAAATTAGTAATGTCTTTAATAGATTAATGGGGGGATGAATCTAGAAACTAAATCTAAATTATATATCACCTTAGTCTTGTATACTTAGAAATTACTTATCATAGTTATACCTTTAAATTCCTAATACCTTATTACTATTGAAAGGCATGCATCTGCTATCTCTTGTGCCTATTTCTTATCTCTTAGTCTGACCATATGTTATTCTGATGACCAATACTTATATACTACTCAAAATTATATAAACCTAATTATTATCATCCTTTGTATGTTTTGGATATGTACCTATTTTACAGATTCCTGGACACTTGTGTCCCATTTAGATGCCTATGTTGATGCTATTTTTCTATGCCAAACTAAAGTCATAAAATTTTAAATTAAAACATATCCCTATGGCTGGCCTTATTGCTTTAATGTGATATATTTCCAAAAGGGATTGATAAATATACAAGATCAACCCTCATTCATTTAACATGAAGCATAGACCTATCAACTCACAAGGCAACTTACCAAAATCATTCAATAAAGTATTCAAGTGAATAAAGCTTCTATATTATTTCTTATTTCAATATCAGTCATAGGGACAACCCATAGATATGTCTAAAGTATTGAAGGATCAACCCATGAGTCATTTTTGCCAAGTTATAAGTAAGGTCAATATTATTCTTGATTTACATTTATTAAACCCTTACACACATAAAACAATACATTCAGGGAGAACTACATCAGTCTAAGGCCCTTGTTAGAGTAGTGGATATGTAGGTAGCACCCAATGATAAAGGCATATTTTGGGTTAGCTCGACACCATGAGCACAATGACCCATTTTTACTAAGGTCACTATGAAGATGAAGAGCTAGGGTTTTGATGATTTGATAAGAGTGATAAATAATGATACAAATCCGAATACTCTAGAGTGAAGGTGACATAAAAACCAAAATATTCTAGGTAGTTGTATCCAAATCTAGTAAGTATTCCATATTAAAAACTTGCATCTAAGTCAAACATAGTGTTGATGTAACCATCTAAGGTAAACACAAGTGTCTAATGCCACAAAGGACAAATTTACATAATTTGATGACTGATCTAGAATTTAGCTCCACTCTATTTCTACCCTATTCCACAACAGATCTACATTCACATAGAAAAACAACTAATAAATCATGTTTCCCATTTATTACAATATAAATCACTAGTTGCACTTACTATTTTTATCATATCTCAATATTTAAATTCATAATATTGTTTATCTAAGTTTTTAATTAATTATCCTACTATAGATATATTTATCACCCTTGTGCTTATTCATTTATATATTCTTAACCTTATACTATATTGACCCATCTCAATTTAGGGCTAAATAAATGTACATGGAATTTGATATTCTTTCGATATATATGATGTGAATTTTGATTCATTGATGTTGATTCATGATGTAAATTAGAGTGTGATGTGTATATATTTGTTTGCCATGATTCTATTGTGTGAATGTTTATGATGATGTTTTGATTTATTTAGATAGAAAATGTTATGAATTCCTTTCATTTACTACTGATTATGATGTGATTTTATGTGATATATTGAGATTTGGTGTAAAATGTTTATAACTATATTTACATGCTCATTTATAAATTTGTATAATTAGTAATAGATATGTATCCATATTTTTCAGTTATTTTTCTTTGATAATGGAAAATATGATAATGTTTTGATTATGCATATGAGCACATTTATCCATGTTGATAGATATTTTGATGGGATGTTTTCTCTTCATGCATCATTTTATATAAGCCTTAATCACTTGATTTTTGATTTTCCACATGACAATATGCATCATAATTATAAATTGATTCATGATAACATTATTGTCAATTTGTGTAAAGACTAGTTTAGGTACACATGTTCACAACTCAAGATCAAGATATGAAAAATAAAAACCTATGTGTAAAGCATAATGTACTAAAAAAAGATAAATAATTAATAAAACATATAAGAAAATAATAAATAAATTCAAACATACACATATACATCTAAAATTAATAAAGAAATAATATTTTATCATTAGAGGCATGTAGTAATAAGGTATTACTCTTGTATTTTGAATTAAAGTCTTGGAACATCATATAGGATAATGAAAAAAAATTGACAATAGGGGAATGGAAGAATAAGGAGGAAATTATTGAGTGACTCCAAATTAATCTTGTATCCAAACACTACCTACATATTCTATCTAGAGCTCATGTTGATGTAGTTATCCTATAAATGGGAGTATAATGAATGAATGACAATGTTGAGTAGAATGAACATGATTGAATAAAAGATACCCTCCCAAGACAGGTAAAAACCTAGGGGAATGGGACAATTAAAATTTGATGAAGTCATGATTGGATAAGAGGATTCCTACCTATGATATGTTCACATGCAAAGGGGGTTTATCCACATCATAATCAAATAGTTCTACTTAGAAAATAACCAAGAGGAAGAGCTCATTAACAAATAATATGAATAACTGTACAAAGATTTTGTGGCTTTATATCTCTTTTGGAATTTTTTAATTTGAATTTTGAATTTTTAGGATTTTATAATTTATAGGATTTAAGGAATTTATAATATTTTTGGGAGGTTTGGAATACAATATATACAAGAGTATTATTCAAGTATAGTGTACAGGAAAATATAAATAGATGTACAAGGAACCATCTAATAAAAAAACAACAAACTTAGGTAGGGGTTCAATAAAAAAATATGACATGAAGGGAATATATTTCAAAAACAAATTAGGATGCAAAATAAATGATGAAAAATGGGGAAAGGACTATCAAGAGCTAAAATAAACTATTTAGATGACTACCAATTAGGAAAATAATGTCGTCACTCTAATGTTCTAAAATGCTTCTTGTAAAGATGTGCTAATGATGTCCAAATATAAAATGCCTATTTAAATGTATTTTGAATCCACCTATAACACTTGAAGGTCATAATAAATATTAAGACAATAATAGGATGATGGAAAAAGGACAAGAATTACATTGGGAAAGGAAAATAGAATGAGGGGGAATGGGAAAGGTCATAGAAGGGGTGCCCCAAGAAAAGAATCTCATAGACAATGTTCAAGATATTTAAGCATAAAATAATTTAAGATGAATAATATTCATGGGCTCATATAGTTCTTACCCATCTAGTGTAGCCAACATATATGATTTAGAACCATAGTTTGTTGTGATAATGAATATAACCAACTAATTAGGCTAAAAATTGCCTTTCAAATTATATTTTATTGTTTTTATAATTATTTTTCAGCACAAGCTCACCAACTTTAAGGTTTTTGGGAATGATGCATTTGTTATAACTATATCACATCCAATTCTGATATGCTTTAATATGGTTCAATGTAGCTAGTCATTTCTCATCCAAGAGTTGTAGTGCTTGTAGCTGGGATACTCTATACTTCTAATCATCAATGATAACTTGAAATGGAATATTTAGGGAAGGTAAATCGATCTCAATAGGATGTAAATATTTAGAGTCAAATACTAGTGAATAGGGTGTTACATCTATATGCATGTAGATATTGGTATGATAAGCCCACAAGGTAGTAAATAATTGAAAATTCCAATTTTAGTAAACATCATTGATGATCTTCTCAAGAATTATGATAATATTATTATTATAAACCTTAGCTTAGACATTACATTGAGGGTAATTGGGAGTTAAACATTTGTGTTTGATATGAAATTGTGCATAGAGGTTTTTTCCCTCATTTTTCTTGAATGAATTTCCTTTATTGCATAGGATGGTAGAAAGAATGCCATTATGACAAATGAGGTGATTCAGAATGAATTTATATATCTACTTATAGGTTATGTAAGTAGTAGGGATTTATTCAACTCACTTAGTAAAATCCTTGGTGGCTAGTAGGATATGATTATGGCCATCTAAAGAAGTGGAGTTTATCTTTCCTATGAGATTAATCCCCCATGTTGAAAACAACCAAGGAGAGGTGATAGGCTTAAGGAATCATGAAGGAGATTGAATTATATCACCATGATTTTGAAAATCAAGGCACTTCTTGAAATATTCACATGCATATGATTCCATTGAGGCCAATAATATCTTGTCTAAATAAATTTCTTGGAAAGGACCATTTTGTTAGTATGGTCCCCATAAATCCCTTTGTGCATGTATTTAATCACTAATCAGAATGCACTTAAATTTGAAAAATGAAGTAGAATCTAATCATAACCTCTATGATAGAGTATAATATTGAATAAATTGTAACATGATGCATTATGAATGAGGTATTTTTGTTAATTGATGGAAAAGTAAATGGAAAAAATGTGGTCTTTGAGGTAGGCGTAAACATATTAGTACCAAAAGGAATCATGAACATAAGTATCACATACCATCTATAAATTTGGATGAATTTAAGATAGTATAAGAATATTTTTAATGAGGAAAACATATTCATAGACTTAGAAGACATCTCTATCAATGACCCAATAGTGGCCATTGCATATGTTGATCGATTGTTTGCTCTTAGTATTTATTCAAACTGGATGTATTCAAATTTTTATTTGATATTATCAACCATGTATTTTTAGTGCATGATATTTGCATCCTTTATTTGATACAAATCTATATCTAATTGATAATAAATTATAAATCTCCATAAACAACCAATTGTTGAATGTTCCATTGCACTTTGAGGTGAATTATTGTAATGAATGCCTCATACTATGAAATATTATTGGTGCATAGAAAAACAATTTGAAATTCCATGGAAATGAGAACCCCTTGTGGCATAATGAATATAATATATATTTTTAACCACATGATTTGAAATAAATATCAAAATATAGCTTCTATTAACATGATTCATCCATGGTAAAGATAGATTCATCATAGAAATGTATGTTTTAGGACATGAGTTTGATAAAGGTGCATTGACAAGTTGGTTTTCAAGTAATTTCCATTTAATGGAGTTATGATTAGTATCTTTGATATCAAATTCACTTAAGAGCATAATCCACTTAGCTATATGACATGTTAGTGCTGATTTGGAAAGAAGATACTTGAGTGGATTTATTTTCACAATTATGATGGTATTACTATTCAACATGTAATGATGAATATTATGGGATGCCAAGATAAATTATAAAAAAACTTTCTCAATTGGTGTATAATGATATTAATAAGTGACTAATGTTCTCATTAGATAATACACTACATATTATTTTCCCAAGTCATCATGTTGGGCCAAAAGCTCCTCCAATGCATGTTTAGTCACAAAAATGAAAAGAAATAATAGTTTACATGGTGTTAGTGGGACCAACACTGGTGGATTTTCAAAATAGGTTTTCAAATCCTTAAATTATTTTTTATAATCAATGTTCAATTGAAATTTGGTTCCCTTATCAATAGGTGAGTAAAAGGATGACATCGATTAACAACCTATAAAATGAATCTATGAATGGATTGAAATTTACCTCGTAGGTTGTATAACTATTTAAAATTGGATGGGGTAGGAATTTATGTGATGGATTTAACCATGACATGATTGAGATTAATACCTTTACTAAAGACAATGAAGCCTAATAATTTTCCTGAAGTAAATCTAAATACACATATATTTAGATTATGACACACCTTATATTCACGAAGTCACTCAAAGATTATATGAATTTTTTTTGGATCTTATTCACATATTATTTATTTTCCTAGAATATAATAACCATAATCATGCATAATGTCATGGAAGATGACAATCATTGCATGCTGATATGTAATATTGACATTTTAAAAGTTGAATGGCATAACTTGATAACATTATGCTTGCCAAGATTTGGTGAATGTTTTTTTATGTTGATCTCCTGGTGATATTTTAATTTGGTTGTATCTTAAAAATACATAAATGAGAGATAAAATTTCATATCCTATTATTGAGTCTATGATCATATCAATGTTAGGTAATGGGAAATCATATTTTGGACATGCCTTGTTGATGTCTCTAAAATCTATGTATAGATGAATATTGAGAGGATTATTAACATTTAGAATAATATTATAAATCCATTTAAAATAATCAAATGATCTAATGAATCATGATCCTAATAATTTATGTAGTTACTTCTTGACTAAGATAGTAATAAGTAGATATATTTTTTATAATTTATATTTAATAGTCTTGGCATTCGAGTACATAAGAAGATGGTGTATGACCAAAGATGGATCTATCCCAAGAATATTAACATAAGACCATGTGAATATGGTAATGAAATCATTAATAATAATTATGATGATTTCAAGTTCTTATGTAGTGAGGGACGCACCAAGATTTAAAATTTTAGGATCATCTATAGTTCAAATGTTGACTTTAGTGGTATCTTCCAAAAGCATTATGGAACCATCCTCTAATATAATGGTTAATAATGAGAATTTATCTTCTTTATATGATTTTGGGGTAGACATCAGGCTCACCCATGTTATAAAAATAGGAATCATCCATAGAAGGTAGTGGCCATTCAATAAATGCTTGAGGAAAATCTTGAACCAACCATTCAAATGTATTCTATTCTTTTATACTGATATCTAAACAAAATATTACATGAAGACTTGTGAAAATCTATTTTTCCTAAGGAGGAGATCAAAATTCCCCATCCTTTGCTGCTTGAAATAGATTTTTACCAAGGGATTCATCTCTATCTTTACTTTTTGTTAGGAACCTGTGCTACCCCTTCTCTTTACTTTGTTAGTATAATAGTTACTATGGACACATGCTTTGTAAGTCATCCCATAAGAATTTTTTTTTATACCACATTCATGGGAAGTATTAGTTTCTTAGATTAGACTTAATACTTAACAAGTGTTGAGGCCAATGAAGGTATCCAAAAATTTATTGTATTAAACTTGCTCAAAGGAGGTTACCCCTTCAAAGAGGCTAATGATTCTGCAATTCAACCATTATAATTAAGTTTTGCTTATTTAAGTTAATATATTACTAATTTTCATATTTTATTTCATGTATTTGTAATTATCTACTAACTTATTCAGGAAGGATCCTCTTATTTGGTATTAGAGCACTTTTTAGGGCCAATTTTTTTTAAAAAAGTCTTAACTCTATTCTACTACATAATTCATTTAACTAATTTTATATATCACAATAATCTATTTTGGATTAGGGTAAAAAACTATCCACATAATTGTGGGAAGTTCTTGGGTGAAATCTTTAAAACTCATTATGAGGAGTACCATAGGAACCCCAAAGTAGCTAGTCCATTACGAGGACTTGCCAACTAAACAAGTGATGACCCCTTCTCGATTGAGTAGTTCCTACCCTTGAGAAAAACCAAGAGCTATTGCTTATAGGTAAATCCATGGCTAGAAATTTTTTGGAGAGTGGTACTCACTTAGATGACATTGGTGGTTAGAGAGATATCCTTAAAACTTTAGGCAACCATTCAAACTTAAAACTCATTTCTATCAGTTTTAGAATATTCCCAATAGAATATCAAATAATCCATCACTAGAGTATCATAAGACTCTTAGAGGACTTACATTTAGATAGTTTATAATAACCAAAAACATAAAATCTTCAAAAAACTAACATTAGAGTATCAGAAGAATCTTAGAGGACTTGCAGCTAGACATTTGATAGAAAATAAAAACTAGAAGGCTTTTTTTCATTTTTTGCTATATCTCTCCATCTATAGCCCCGTTGATCTTCAAAATTTATCCAGACACCTAGAATTCCATTCTACACATTTTCTTCTTTGAGGTCCCATATCTACATTCCACTCCTAATTCTTGTAAATCTCAATATTACCTTTTTTGGGTTTTATCATAAATTCTTCTATTTTTATCCATTTTCCTTGAAATGTTTCCATAGTATTCATCTCCATTTTTTAATCCTTTGTCCCTCTTTGATAAATTTTTCAAATTTTCCATTTTCACTCCTAAAATTGCACTCACCTTCATTAATCATACTCCCACTATGGAAAAAATAAGTAAAAGTACCTTTACCCCTTCTAAATTTGCCTAAATCTCAAACTTACCTTACTAAATGTGTCTCAACTCTATTTTTCCTACCCATTAAAAAAAATCTCTTATTCGGGTCATGGTAGTAACCCAAACAGGAGAAAATAATGTGGAGGATGAAATTGCTGCCCTCAAGACACACATCAAAGATCTTGAATGAAAACTTCTCAGCCTCATTCTTCAACATACCACCTTCAACAACAAACAAAATCTAGAATCCTCTTTTGACACTAGATTTTATTCTTCCAATAATTTTCATGAGCAAAAACTTGATTTTTATTGATTCTATGGTGCAGATCTGACTAGATGGATCTATCAGGTAGAATAATATTTTAGTTTGGTTAATAATTTTGATGCTAAGAAGGTTTTACTTGCATCCTTTTAGTTGGAACTTGAATCCATTCAATGGTATATCAAGGCTCATGATGAGGCAATATGGACCAATTTTTTCACCCTCATTTTGTAACAGTTTGGTCCTAGTGCTTTTGATGAATTCATGAGAACACTCACTAAACTTTTCCAAATAAGAATCATGAGATAATATCAAATAGAATCTGAAAAACTATCCAATCACATAGAGGGATTGTCTAATGAATTCTTTAAGATTTTTTTTATCAGTAGATTGAAGGATGCAATTCAATTTGAGGTCAAAATGTTCTAGCCCAACATGATGATGAAATCCATAGGGTTGGATAAATTGGCAAAGGATAAGATCATAACTTAGTATAAATTAAAATCCAATTTTATTCCTTTCAAAAATACAACTCCATAATGATCTCACATAATCCCAACCCCCATAATCACTCCTATCAAGAATTTGACTAAAGCATATATGCGAGCCCATAGATAAAAATGACTATGTTATAATTATGATGATAAATTCACTTGAGGACATCTATGTGTCAAACAAAATATCTACATATTAGATGTGGACTATCTACCTAAAATTTAAGATTGGGAAGATATTTAGGATACAATAGATGATCCAGAAGAAGCTTAATTGATTGTGGAACCTAATTCTTAGAAAGACCACCTAGAGATATTTCTCCATGCCTTAGTAAGAGTCACCACCCCATAAACCATGTGAGTCAGGGGTTACTTCAAGAATTTCCCTTTCACAATACTCATTGATTTTGGTAGCACTCATAACTTCATTAATCCTTAGATCACCAAATAGGTTGATTATTTTATCTATCCTTGCTCCAAATTTGAAGTCATGATTTATAATGGGGGCACATTACCTTGCAAAGAGAAGTGTCATAATGTGCATATCTCTATTGGATATTATAACTTATGCTTTGACATGTTTACCTTTCCTTTAGGTAGATGTGATGTTGCTTTGGAAGCCCAATTATTATGCACACTTAAACCCATTTTATGGGAATTTGTTGAACTATGGATGTAGTTTTTAGATAATGGGAAAAACACACATTGAAAGGATTAAAACTATGGTATCTTAGCATCATAAATTCACATTGCATGAAAAATATTCTTAATAAGAATTCACATGGTGTCATTGCCCAACTCCATTCCATCTAAATACAACCATCAATGGTCTTCATTCTTCCTTCTAATCTACAAACTATTTTGTATAGGTATCATGTGTCTTTGTTGAACTAGTGAGATGCCACTTTCACAAATAGAGGACCACTATATTCAACTCCTTTTTAGAAGCATTCCTCCCAACATAAGTCCCTACCACTACCCATTTCAATAAAATATTGAGATCAAGATGCTCATTTGAGACTTACTGAAGCAAGGTATTAGTCACCTTAGTACCAACCCATATCCTCACCTAGTTCTCTTTGTTTGGAAAAAAATGGGTCATGACACCTTTGCATTAAATTGCATACACTTACTCACATCACTATCAAGAATAATTTCATAATCCCTATTATTCATGAGCTTCATGTCACTCATTTTTCTCTAAGTTAGATCTCCACTCTAGATACCACCAAATTTGGCTTCATGAGGATGATATCCCTAAGATAACTTTTTGCATGCATGATGACCACTATGATTTTCTAGTCATGCCCTTTTTCCTCACTAATACTCCTTCAAAATTCTAGGCATTGATGAATAAATTATTTAGGCCCTACCTATATAAATTCATTCTAGTGTTCTTTGATGACATCCTCATCTATAGTAAAACATGGTCTGAGCATCTCCATCATGTAAATTTCACATTGCAACTTCTATGTGACCATCATCTTTATGCAAAATAGTCTAAATGCACTTTTCTCCAGGATGAAGTGGAGTATCTCAAGCATATTGTTGCAGCCTAAGGGGTTTGGGTGGATCTTGAAAAAATAGCTACCATGAAAAATTGGCCTCATCCTCAAACATTGAAGAGCCTCCATTGTTTTTTGGGGTTGATTGGATACTATCACAAGTTTATCAAGGATTATGGGAATATTGTAGCTCCAATAATAACTATGTTTAAAAATGATGCTTTTACATGGACACAAGCTACTAAGTGTGAATTTGAATAATTGAAACAGGCTATGTATACTACACCTATTCTAGCTATGCCTGATTTTGCCAAGACCTTCACTATCAAGATTGATGCTTGTGATAATGGAATTGGTGCTATTATCCTCCAAAAAGGATGCCCTATTGCATTCACCAACAAATCTCTTTTTTACAATAATTTAGCACTCTCTACTTATGAGAAGGAAATGATGTCCATTTTTCATGTAGTACAAAAGTGGTAGCTATACCTACTAGGGAATCATTTTTGCATAAAAACTAATCACTAGAGTCTAAAATATTTCATAAAACAATGGGTCTCCACCCATCACAATAGAAATGGGTCAACAAAATCATGGATTATGACTATGAGATCACTTAAAATAAGGGTAAGGATAATATTATGGTTGATGCTATGTCTTGCACAATTATGGACTAATCTTCCCTTTTATCTATTTACATGCCTATTCCAAATTGGTTGGATGCTATACAATAGGGTAATGTTAATAACTATTCATTATTTCAAATAATTCAATAATTGGCCACTAACCCCTTTGTTGTAACACATTATTCTTGGGATGGTGCTTCTCTATGATACAAGGGTCATCTGGTGCTTCCTTAGAGCACACATATTTAACATGCTGTCTTTTATAAAGTCCATGCTTCTCCATACACAAGACACTTAGGGTTTCTCAAAACTTATGAGCGGGCATGATGTAAATTATTTTGGAAGGGAATGAAAAAGGCAATTTAATAGATAGTGGTTGAATGTGATACCTACCAAAGCAACAAAGGTGAAACTATAATCATCTCTAGGTTGTTAGAACCCTCGACCATCCCTACCAAGATTTGGATAGATATTCTATGGATTTTATTGAGGGGATCCCTAAATCTAGAGGGAAAATAGTGATCTTGGTTGTGGTTGATCATCTCTCTAAATATATTAATTTTATGCCCTTATCCACCCCTATACTACTTTCATAATCATACAAATTTTCTTGGATCATATTTTCCATCTTCATGGCATTCCTTCATCTATTATCTCAGATTGTGATGAAACCTTCACCAACCATTTTTGGATATAAATATTTTGATGCATTGGTACCCAACTGAATATGAGTTAGGGTATCATCCAAAAATAGATGGCTAAGCTAAAATTATTAAAAAATGCCTGGAAAATTCCCTTCATTTCTTCACCTTAGAGGGAAAAGTGGCTTCCCTTATCCAAATGGTGATACAATACCTCCTACCACACATCAACTAAAATGACTCCATATGAAGCAGTCTATGGTCAAGAACCAACAATGCTCTTTTTGTACACCCCTAATAGTTCATCAATTCAAGTAGTCAACATGAATCTCTAAACTTGAGATCAGATCCTTAGCACCCTATAGGATAATATTCATGTGGAAAAAAATTGAATGAAACACAAAGCTAATTAACATTGTTTTGAGCACATTTTTCAAGTAGGTGATATGGTTTTTCTTTACTTGCAACCATAAAAGCAATCATCCCTAAAAATAAAAGGGAATCATAATCTATCTCCCAAGTTTTATGGCATTATAAGGTTCTCCAAAATATTGGGTTAGTTAATTATAAGTTGGAGCTCCCACCTTCTCCCTGAGTTCACCCAATATTTCATGTCTCTTATCTAAAAAATGTTCTTGGCACAAACATCAGAGAGTAGACTATTTTATCAAAGCATGATAATGAGGGATCCATCTTTCCTGAGCTAGAGGAAATCCTAGAAAGGTGTATATGCCAATTTTTTTCCCACTTTATCACCAAGGTTTTAATTCAGTGGCATATAATGTAACCAGAGGATGCCACATGGGAATCAAGATTTTAGATTCAACACCAATTCCTACATCTGAAGCTTTGAGGATAAAGATTTTTCTAAGAGGGAGGGGATGTTAGGAACCTATGCTACCCCTTCTCTTTCATTTATTAGTGTAATAGTTTCTATGGATGCATATACTTTGTAAGTCATCCTGTGAGCATTTTTTTTAATCCCAAATTCATGAGAAGTACTAGTTTCTTAGATTATACCTAGTATATAAGTAATTGTTGAGGCCAATGAAGGCATCCATGAATCTATTATATTGAGATTGCTCAAAGAAGGTTTCCCACTTGAAGAGGCTATGGATTTTGTAATTCAAACATTATAATTCAGTTATGCTTATTTAAATTAATATATTACTAATTTTCATAGTTTATTTTGTGTATTTACAATTATCTGCTAACTTGTTCAAGAAGGATCCTCTCACTTTTACCCTAGTCAGAGAGGTTTTCACTATTGGACCTCAATGTTTGATTTTGTTTTTGATTTTTTTACTATGTAATTTTGATTTCTTTCCAAAGTAGGAAGAAAGGTCCAATGTAAATTCAAATCCTTACTTGTGGTATCCAATTATAGACCATCCATAAGGCCTAGGAATTTTGAAATTATTTCTTTGTTTTGAAAGTCATCTAATGGTATAATGTGATTTTACTAGTGCCAATCAATGAATTCAAGATAATAGAAGGTAAGAAGGAAATTAGATGTGGATGTGATGGTAAGGATGACATTTTTATCAAAGAGGTTTATGTCAGCTAGCTTATTGTAGATACTATAGTATGATTCTACATCACTATTGGTATCATCTTAATTATATGATAAAGTTGTGTCCCTCTTGAGATCTCAAGAGTCACCCCCATGTGGTTTTCATCCAATGCCTAAAGTACCTTTATGTTTAGTTATAGAGACAAGCTCAAAAATACCTTATTGATTTTTCCCCAAGCCATTTACTTTGTAATCTTGATGTGCCATATTATGTTGGGGATGTCATATTTAGTAATTTGATAGTAAAAGGCTAAACATCATTATATAGACAAGAACCCTAGAATTTTTTAGTTTTTCCTGATTTGATAAACTCTTTTTAACAAAGAGAGGAGGTCCCTTTGGATGAGAATCATCCTTTTTATGCCATACCATCGTAGGCCTACCATGGGATTTTGGAGACTTGGGCAATTTGGAAATATAGAAGGTGTCTTTGATGTTATGTGTGTCATGACCCTTATAGTAAATCATGAAATGGGAAGAAATTTGAGGAGGTGAAGAAGTAAAAGTGGATGCAATGTTACTTGGGTCAATATAATTAGACTTAGGAGATTCAAGGGCTACATTCTTATCCTTTTTTGGTGCATGATCAGTGTTAGGACAAGAAGGGATTTCAAATACTTCATGGATACAAAGATGTACAAGAATAAAATATTACATAAAATAAATATCTATGACATGGAAAAGGGTATCATGGGTGATAGGCCCAATAAGGATAAGAAAATAAATGGCACCTTATGATTCTCTTTTTGCATTATCATATGCCTTGATAGTGATGTGTCTAGTTGAAAATATGCTAAAGTGTATCCTAAATGTTTGAATAATTTTAATGAGGTAATGTTTAAAATTGAACCATTGTCTATGATAACCTACTTTATCTTATAATAGGAAATGACTCCTTCAATATAAAGCGGGTTATTGTGTAATGGACCAAGTGATGAAATGTGATATGTTGAACTAGGGATAAATGCCCCATAAGTGGTTGGAATTAGGTAGGATCAATGTAATTTTGAACCTTAAATTTTTTCATAAGATCATAAATTATTTATTTTTGGACTTTAGATGTATGCAAAATATCTAGAATAAAATTTTGTGTCGATGTCTTGTTTAATTATTCCACAAGATCATACTAATTCTCAATAGAAGAATGTGGTTTAGATTTTGATGGTAAATGGACTTAGATTGGATTATTACTTGGACATGATGGACCTTGGAATATAACCATTGGATGTTAAGTTGAAATAGTTAAATTTTGAATTAGTAGAGGGTTACTCAAATTAGAAGGAGAATCTATAGGACCTAGAATGGTAACCCATAGATGTCGAGTTATGACAATGAAATTTCAAATTAGAAGAGGGTCACTATGATATGAAGGGTGAGGTCCTAGAATGGAAGGGGTAACACACTAAGGGTATTAGATAGTTGATGTGGATTTATATTATTAGTAGCCACATAATTGATAGGAATATAACCTACAATATTGTTATAGTCATAGGAGATATTATGGTAACCTATATGATTGGTTTAGGAATCTTGATCATGATTATGATTATTATAACTATAATTTTATCCATGATTATAATTTTTATAATTCAAAGGATGATTATTCTTATTCTAATTATTTGGTTGATGATGATATTAGAATTATGCTTTAGAAATGGGTCTTTGTATATACCTATGTTTTGATTTAAATTAGAAGCAACATTTTATAACTCATTTTCACCATGCTCAATCAAGTTTTGGATGAAGTGCTTGAGTTGAATACACATGTAAGATAGATGGAATTTAAAACAATGGTATTCATAATATTCATATCCCTATACTATGTGGGTTTGGGTTAGCCTTCTTAAAAAGCCTTCGTATTTGTCCAGAAGACCATGTTTGCTATAATGAATTTTCAAAACACTGCCACTTTGGGATCACCAAGGTCAAATGAAAATAATATTTTATATTAATTATTTTATGGAGGCTATCTTTACAATGTAATGGATTGAGTGGGTGGAGTATTTTTGATAGGTGGTGCTTGCACCATTTGCACATGTCTATATTTAGTTGTCTAGTTGTCTATAATATTCATAATCTCTATTGAGTACCTTTGGATTCTTAGATGTGCTTTTATATTATTACACTAGGGATTGAGCTTGTGATTTAATAAGAATAAATATTAACCAAGGAATTGTATATAATAACCTTTTAAATTCTATTTATCTATAATATCTTTAAATGTGTTAGCATAATGAAGTCTAAGATTATGAGCTATATCTGAACTAAGATTGGAAGTGAAGAGCTTGTTAAATACTTGGTTGGAATGTTGTTTGGAAATTAATTGGCCATAATTATCAATAATTATAATAAAAAATTTCCTCACCCCATTATTTAGCATTACATAAGTCAAACATGGTCAAATTGTGATCTATGTTATATGAGTAGTGTTTTAAAAAATTCTTAGAGAGGTCATCAAAAGTGTTAGCAGATAGATTTGGTAAATGAAGAAACCAATACAAGGATTTTCCATGCAAGATAAATTGAAACAAATGAAGAAAATAAATGTTTTATAGGCTACCTATTGACATTTCAAAAATGTTTATTTTAGGTGCACTATAGGATCATCCTTTTGCTTGTATTTGTCAAATTTGGGTGGTTGAAAGTGTGACAAGAATGGTAGTCGAAGGAAGCTCATGTCAAATGGATAAGGACATATCTCATAAAATTTATATTTTTTGCAATGATTACCTACTTAAATTCCTTAAAAAACCTCTTTTATTCCTTGAAATTCTTGGAGAGTGGGAGAATTTTGGGATGGAGGAGGTGCATGTTACTAAGTATTTAAAGGTAGATTAGCTTGGTTTCGATAAATAAGAATATTTTGATTGAAATATGTTAGAATAGGTAACCTTTGTATTGAGATATTAGGTTTTTTCACCCTATAGATAATATTATGTTATAAATAGGGCACTTATTACTAACTTGTATTTGGAAATGGGTTAGAAATGCATTATTGACTTGGAGGAATCTCTTATCAGTATGCAAGGATTTATTATTGAGAGATAAGGACTTGTCATGAATGAAAATGGACTTGATGTTGAAAGGGGATTTACTATTGACTAATATGAATTTGTTGTTGAATAGAAGGGATGGGTTGTGGATTAATATGAATTTAATATTGTGAGTTGAAATGGACTCGTTGGGGATTTGTTACAATATGTTGTAGTGGAAGATTGTTTGCAACATGTTGTTGTGGATAGGTCATAATTTGTTGTGGCAGATGATTATTTAAAGCATATTAGGAGTTAGAAGAGACTTATTAGGAATTTAAAGGGAGTTGTTGTGAACTTGAAGGGACTTTTTGAGGATTAGAAGGGACTTGTTTGGAACTTGAAAGGACTTATTGACGATTTGAAGGGATTTGTTGGGGATAGAAAGTGACATGTTGAGGATTGGAAGGGACTTGTTGGGGATTGAAAGGGACTTGTTGAGGACTAAAATGAACTTTATGTGTATTGGGGAATGTTTATTGTGTATTTCTTGTAATTTTTTGTGATGGATCCACTGGAGGTGTTTATTTAGAATTTGTTAAAGGATCTATTCTTGATGGAGGATTGGCTAATATATATTTTTGTTGTTATTCAAGGGGTGGATTTTGATCCATAGGTGGGGGATATTTAAATGAAGTAAAAACTAGAAAGGTAGTTAAAAAAGGTAGAAGTTGACTAGTCTACTATAATTGGGAAATAATGACTTGGTTATGTTGGGAGGGGTCTACAAGTTTCCCTTTCCATTTGTTAGATGATTCCAAGTTTTCATTGGAGCTTTGTACAAGGGATTTTTCCTAAGTAGAAGTTGACTCTAGTGTTGGATTAATTATTATCCAAAGTTAAATGTTTTTTTTTAACATTATGATTTGGTTTATTATCAGTAATTAGTGAGATTTGGTTCATGGGAATTAGTTGGATCCCATAACCACACGTAAATGATTTATAAGATTTTACCTTCTTTGTAAATAATATCAGTGAATAATAAAACTTTACATTTTTATCATAATCTTCATTTGCAATGTAATTATTTACCTTATTTCTCCTACTCATGGAGGAATTAGTGGTATCAGATCTAGGTAATTGAAGACATAGAGGAGAGAGAGATGTATGAAGTTTTACAACCTTCATTTCATATTGTAAGTTTTTAAAGTAAACTTTTGGACAATCTTATTTCCATTCTCTTATTTTGATTTATTATAACTATAATAACAAACATGTTTTGTGATATTTTATCGATCTTGGTGATGTTAAGAGTGGTGAGGAGGATTGAATATTTTTAAGACCTTGGCACATGAATTAAATAACTATTTTTTTGAAATCCGAGTAACCAAATTATGTGTTTGGTGTCATATAATGTAGAAAAGATATATTTGATTTATTTTCCATGATGTGTGGATCCAATTTATTTTAATTCTTGTGAATGGTGTATTGATTATGTTATCTACCTATTGTATGGTTTTTTTAATTTTGTTTTACAATGGACAAGTTTATTACAAGCTTTAAAATATACAAAGGTGAGTGTCATAGGGACATAATGTAGTATGGTGGCTACCATTTTTTCTATGTGAATACAATTCAATTATTTTGAATATAGAAGCATTTGGTATAGATTTGTGTATGCCTTCAAAGAATATGAATATTTGAAATAATTTTATGTGGATTAAATTCTTACCATAATCATATGACATTTTCCAATCACCATGGTGCAACATAAAAACTAAAATCAATCATTTTATTTATTAAAAGTTTTGTTATTGTTGGTCCCACATAGAATGGCCACATTATAAACCTGGTATAGAGGCTACATTACCTTGCTCAATAGGACCTAGTATAGTGTGAATATTCTAGTATTTTAAAAACTTCATATTTCACTCTTCCATGTTGGAATGGGTCCCATGAAGAAAGGAAGGTGCAATAGATTTTTCATGAAAAAAAATAACCAATGAATTAATTAAACTTTTACCTTTACATGCATATATTTTTATGAAAATTATAAAAGTCATTTTTATCTATAATAGTATTTTATCATGTTCTAAACTTGTAAGTGGAGGGATTGACAAACAAAATTTTCACTTGCTAAAAAGAAGGTCAATGGTTCAAAACTCCTATTTTGGACAAAATTATTTTTGTATTTTATTTTCTATAATGTACCTTTTTGAAAAGGGAATATTCTAGTTTCAAGGCTTTGTAAAGAGAATCAACAATATAAGGGTGTAAGTTGCGACATTAGTTATAAACTTTTTGACCCGTTACTAATTTGTTCAAATATGGTCATATGACTAGTTGATTTATATGTTTTAAAATGTTTTAGACATAATGAAATAACTTATTTTATGATTTGAAACTTATATCTATGGTTTTTGTGATAAATATAATAAACATGATGTATAAAGGTGAATTTTCAATGGAAACCAACACCTTCAAAATGTAAATTTTCATAATGCCACCTCATGATTGTACATCAAGATATTTTACAGGTCCATCAAGATCCTTGTGATTGATAAAATATAAGTGTCACACTTGAGGTTGGAGGATTTGTTAGAGGCTAGAGGAATTTTCATTTATCCAATTAGTTATTCACTCAAAGTTTGGGTTTAATGTTTGAATGATAATTTTTGTAGTAGTATGCTTATTTTAGTTTTAGTTTTGGCTTTATATCCTTGATATTCATGACATGGTATAGATAATATTATTTTATTTTATTTCTCTTGATGCATGACTTCTCACCTCTCACTTGATAGGGGAGAAAATATAACATTGGTTGTTTTTTGATCAGTCATCAGTGACAATATGACTTGGTAGGGATTGCTATCACCTCTAGTGTATAGTAAGGGTCATCAACATTTTTTGGAAATTAGGGAGATGTGACATGCATAGTACATGTTAAACTTTTGGATGGGATTTAGGGTGGAGCATTATTTGAATCAATGTAGTTGGACATGCTTTGATTATGTTTTACTATAATACAGTATGATGGGGTTACTAACAACTTTAGTGTTGAGTAACGATCATTAGTGTTTGTTAGACATCAGGGAGATGTACCATATACAATATAGGTTGGTCACTTGGATCAGCTTTTGGGTGGAGCCTTATGCAGATCGATGTATTTGAAATGGCTTTGATCATGTTCTAATGCAATACTATATGATGATCATAGGGGATGATCATGATTTGATTATGTTCATAAACCTTTTATGCCACAATTCATAGGGTAGAATTTTGTATGGATCAACACTAGTTTTGGTTAGTAACAAGATGTATAGTACACCAATTATAGTTACTTCAAAGTTTTTTGATGAATCCAGTCATTAATCTAGTTCTGTCATCTTCCATACCCATTTAGATCAATGTGGAGTTTGTTGGATTTTTTACGATCCAAATTTAATTTTTTGTTTGTTTATTTAAATTATACTTTGGTTTCTTATTAGTAATTAGTGAGAGTTGTTTCACAAGAATTAGTTGGATCTCGTAACCACCCATAAAAGATTTATAATCTTCTACCTTCTTTGTAAATAATATCCATGAATAATACAACTTTAAATTATTGTCATAAACATAATTTATAATGTAATTCTTTATATTATTTATTCTACTCCTAGTGCAAACATCTAGGTGTATTTACTCTATTCAAACATAGTTGTGTACTTCCTCTATTTTGAGTGGCACATCCTCGTATTCAGGTTGATGTAGCTCAACATATAGGTTCTTAGTATTTCAAAAATATCCAAGTATGTCATAATATTCAAAGTTAACCTCTTATATTTAAAAAGTGTATTTGAGTCAATTTTTACCTTGATGTGATATTGGATGCCTCTTGGTCAAAGTGGAACATTTGATGATATTCAATTTAAATTATTTTCAAATTTATAATTCAATGTTTAAATGTTAGGCATGTTTTGCAAATAGATGTGTGTCTATAAAACAAGTCTTGAGAATTTGAATGTTTGGTCTTGGATTTTTTAAAAATACTTAGATTTAGACTTAATTTTGGATTAAATCTCAATGTTTGAATTTTAAAATTTGACTTTATAAGTTTAACTTTCTTTGACCTTAGGATTTTAAACTTAGGAAGTTTAACCTTTTCTTTGACTTTATTTTAATTGAGATGTTTGACATAAGTTGGCCTAGAATTTTTGACTTTAGAAAGTTTGACTTGATTTAAAAGTTGAGTTTAGTTAACTTAAAATGGTTGAATTTAGAAGTTTAACTATTTAAAAATGTTTGACCTTGAATTTGACCTTAATTTTAACTTAGGACTTTTGAATTTTGAATATTTGACTTAATCCTAACCAAGAAGATAAAATTGTTTGGTATCAGGAGCCAAGTGGATAGTTTAAATTCTCTTCCCTCTTCATCTCTAAGGGAAATGGCAGAAAACCGATTTGGACTAGAGCTTGGATCAAGGGGCTCATCCCTAAAATCAAGTTCTTTTCCTGGACCCTCCTCCAAAACAAAATTTTGACCCTGGATAATTTATGGAAACATGGAATCAATATTGTTAACAGGTGTATTCTGTGTAAGAGAGACCTTGAAGATAGAGATCATCTGTTTGTGAATTGTTCCTTCACTCAGCTTGTTTGGAAGGAGGTTCTCAATATGTGGGGTATTACCTGGGTTCATCAAAAAAATGTTGAACTTTCTCTTAAAAGCTGGTATTGCCCTTCAAATAATCCTGAAGTTATCTTTTTATGGAAAATTACTCTTCCCCATATCTGGTGGGGAATATGGAAGGAAAGAAATAACCGAATATTTAGAAACAAAGAGCTCCCTGGATGGGTGGTTGGCCAGAACATCATTAGAGCTCTAAAGGAAAATTTTTCTTCTCATAAAAATCCAAGCTCTAATCTAAATGTGGATAATCCCCTGAGGAAGGACATTACTCTCGGCAAACATGATAACCCCAGATCAGATGTGACTTGGATTAGTCCGCCTCAAGAATGGATTAAAGGTAATTTTGATGGTGTAGCAAAAGGGAACCTGGGTAAGGCTGGTTGCGGTGGTGTTCTGAGAAACCATGTGGGAATGGTTATTGATGCTAATGCAATTCCCATAGGTATATCAAACTGCCATATTGCTGAAGCTACAACTGCTCTTCAGACCCTTAAATTAGCTGTGGATTCAGGATATTCTAAATTGTGGCTCGAAGGGGATTCATTGAATGTTATTAATATCCTTAATAACAAGAATTCAGTGTCTTGGACCATAGAGGACAAGGTTAAGGAGATGAAAATTCTTTTGAAGAAATTCAAAGAAGTAAAAATCACCCATACCTACCGTGAAGCCAATGGTGTTGTAGATTGGCTTGCAAATTGTGCCGTCTGGGAGGGGCAAAAAGTGAGGTGGGATGAAACCTTAGAAAGGAATGTGGACTTCAAGGCGATCATTCTTCTGGATGCCACACATGCGAATGAAGGAAGGTTTGGAGCGTATCAAAATCTTAATGAGTAGGAGGAGTGGCAGCACGGGGAAAGAAACCCAATTATCAAAAAGCAAGGCCCTCAAGAGGGAGAAGTGGAACCTGAAATGCCATAAACAAACCCGACGTCCAAATCAATTTGATAGCAACAGGAACCAGGGTAACATCAATAGCAAATAGGATTCTAAGAAAATGAGCATGGCGCGTGAAAGAAAGGGTGAACCCCGTAAATAGGAACCCAAGAGTTGTGCAGAATGGAGAGAGAAACACCAAGTATGGAGAATATTGCAGAAAGGAAATGTCACGAACTACATGGAAAGGCTTCACGGTTCTAAGCCGTACATCACAACGGCCTTCTTTAAAAACTGGTCTGACGATAGGGTCACCCTGCATGGCATTACTGTCAATTTAACTGAGGATTTTCTTGCCGAGGTTACAAGGTTGTCTATGGAAGGAATCAAATTTTCAAAGCAAACCAACATATCGAACGAAGCATTCTGCAAATTCCCCAAAACGGATGAGGAGGAGCAGAAAATAGTAAAAAATGGGGATTTTTATGATTTGGACCAGATAAAAGGGATTTGGAGGGACGTCCTAAGCTATATCAGGGAATATTTCATCCTGGATGGTAGAAGTAAACGAGTGCATAAGTTCCACTTCGTCTTCCTCAACCACTTCAGGCATAAGGTAAGAATATCTTTTCCTTTCTACCTTCGCTACTCCCTGATTCAAAGCCTTTATGCTCATAAGAAGAAAGACTTGCACCCTATTCTTCACGAAGGCCTTATTCTGCTCATTGAAGGCTTTTGCAAGAATAGGGCACTGGTAAAGAACCCCAAACAGGGGAAAAACAAGTTGACAGGGAATAAAAAGGATGAAAATGAAAGTAGAAGAGGAATAATTAAGACCCCTAATCCCAATACATAGAATGCAGTAGGAGATAGGGGCTGGGAGAGAATTGGTGAACTTGTGGAGGAAAAACGGGTGGAAGAAGATGGAACAGAGAGCTGGGAAACCAACTCTAGTAACGACGAAGAAGGACCTGAGGATATGGAAAAAGATAAAGTCAATACTGAGGAGGACTCTATTTCCAGAACAGAAGAGAAGGAGGAAGACCAGAAAGATGAGGAGGATGATATTGTCCAAGAAGATTCTGGTGAGGACCCAATGTCAAAGAACAAAAAGGAAATCCCAGTCCAGGAAAATATCCAAAACATGGAGATAGAAATTGAAGAAGGATTCAATGAGAGGGAATTAAAGAGCCAAGAAGACTTCTTTGAAGAAGCTAGAAATAGCCCAAACGAAAAGGCTGAGGACTGGAAAGGGAAGAAATAGAATGAAGAAAAACACACCCCTTTGATTTGGGTTAACAGTAAAGCTGAGTGTTCTTCCCAATTAGATGCCTGGCTGTGTAGGGAGATCATTGATCTAAAGAAAAAAGTGGAAACATTGGAAGAATCAATGAAAGCTGCTTGGAACAAAGTAAATGACATGGAGAATCAGTTAAGCCAGATCCCTGTGAAGCTTAAAGTTTATGAAAACAACCTCCAGGAGCTTATAAAGGAAAATAGAAAGAAAATGGATGAAGTAACATCCAACTTTTGTGCAGCTGCTATCAGTATTGGGAAACATGCCAATGAGGAGATGAAAGTAATAGAGGGCCCCTGCAAGAGGACAAGGCAAAGTTCCAGAAAGAAAGACACACAAAAAGGAGACTTGATGGAGGCTGCCACCCGGGAAATTGCTTTGAAAGAAAAAGAAGCCATGAAGTTGATCCTGGAACTGGATGAATAATCCGATCTTTTTTTGGTTAAGAAACTGGTACTGATCTCTGGTTTTATTTTGCTAGTTTTTAGTTAGTTGTTCTTTCAGACTTTTTTTTTTGGGTCCTGTTTGGCTATATCTCTATGGTTTCAGGACCATTCTTTTTCTGTTTTTACTACTTCTATGTAGTGTTTTAAGGCGATGCCTGTGGACTTGGTTTTCTCTTTTTTTGTTCTTTGTTATAGGGTTTCGGGGCCCCTTCAAAACCTGCTTTAACCTCTAATCTAAAACTTAGAACATTTGCATTTTAGAAGAGTTAACTTTATTTGACTTTTACTTGGAATAATTTAATTAGGAAGTGTTGACTTTGACTCAACTTGATTTGAAATGTGTGACTAGTTTTAAAAAAATGAATGATTTGGATTTAAATTCAAATTGAATTTGGTTAAAAATGGACCTAATTTATTTATATTTGATTCTAAATTAAATTTGATTAAAAATAGATATGTTTGGAATTGATTTAAAATGGGCAACATAATGGTACAATATGGATAGGGTAATATTTAAATTAGATAAGGTGATGTTAGGATGTGATAATATGACTCATAATTAGAGCAAAGTAATGCCTTATCAAACAAATTTATAATGGGATATGAAAATGTTTTGGACTTGAATTAATTTTTATTTTGTTGATGTGTAAGGTATAACACATAACATAGGTGTATGTTAAAAAATAATCAATAACACACATACAAAACAAGCCCTATCTTAGTGGTAAAATAAGTGTGCAACATGACTGTAGCCTAAATATCTACCTCACAAGAAGTAGGAAGATGTTAATCTCTTAACCATCACTTAAAAAAGTATATCATGAGATCTTGGTTGAGGTTGGTTTCCCTCACATTAAATTTATCTGGATGAAATATCTTAATCTAAAATTTGACAAGGATTTTAAGATGATCCCCAATATCCCACATGGCATGTGTAAATCAAAATTTTCTCAAAGAAGAAAAAATAATGGGAAATTCATGGAAGGGTTTAACCCTTTCATGACCACTTCAAACATGATATATTAATGAAGTGTTATCATAAATTTTAACTTTGAGGGTGATGTGTGATAGATTAATGTTAAGGATAACCCCTTGCTTTCATGAAAGCCTTTATGGGGAATTTTGCTATACTTTAGTGATAATTTCCCTTAATTTATATCCCCCATCAAAGTATGGGGTTGGTATGTATGCTAGGGGATGAAATATAAGTCACCAAACCATAATAAATCATGGATGGTGATGAATTCCACCTATCACATCCAAAAGAAAAAAGGGAGTTTCACTATTTATGATCCTTAGGAGCCTACAAGTGGGTAAGAGGAGAGCCTACTCTAGTTTTGATTTGGTAAAATATAATAGTAATTTATGTTCTTTTGAAGGTTCCAAAAAATGGGAAAGGGGAGAGAATAAACATGATAATATACCTAGAAACAAACAAACAACACAAACATACAAGTAATTATAACATAAATATGATTTAGAACACCAAATTAAAATGTTGATTCGTTTTATGTACCAAAATGAGATGTGCCCATTAAATGTGTTTGTTTGGAAATAAAAACTTCTTTGACCAGTGAAAATGTATCAAAAGAATTAAATTTTGAATGGTATCCTTTTAATAACAAGAAGTAGTTGAAATGATATTTGTTTTAGGTCTCAAGAAATTGACACAAAGTGATCGCACTATTTAGTAGATTAATACCTCCATTCATTATGTAATTTTGCTTATCTAGTAGATAGAAATTATAGAACACACAACTTGGAGACTCCACCAAATAGTAGGGAAATATTACTAATATAATAAAAAAAAGAAAAGATAAAGATATAAATGATTTCACTATTTAGACTATCAATTTTGCTATTTAGAAGTACAATATCACCAAAATGTAGGAAATAAAAAAGATAAAATTTATCAAGGCATTTATGTCTATATTCAAGTTGATCTTATCAATTTGAAAATTGATTATACCATTTGAAATTTTGATTACAACATTTATATAAAATCAAAGTTTGAGTAGAAGCCAAGAGAAAATCTACCATCTCACAGAGCTTTTCCATTGATTTACAGGTTGATCCCACCAATTTACATGTCAATATCACACATAAGATAGAAAACACAGAGGAAGTGATATCAATGATTGCCATATCAATACCACTATTTACAAGGAGAAATCTCATTTATTAGTGGGGTGTTTCCATCGCTAACCTATTTGATAAATTAAGAAAATTAATATCAATTCTAAGCTAATTTATTAATTATAGGAATGATATGATGCTTTAAAGGAGGTTATGGTGTGATGGTTCCATATGTGATCACACAATTTCAAAGGATGTTAGTTTATTATTAGAATGAAAATCAAACCAAAATAATATTAAAATAACATCTTAAACACATGTCCTCAGATTGGGAAAAGTCTAAGAAGTGAAAAAAATAAAAAATAAAAGACAAAATAAAATAATTATACCTTCCTCATGGATATATCCTTATATCTAAAATTCAAGTTTAGATTATCCCATATATAGAGCTTGAGGTCTTTGCTAATGTTTTGAAGCTATTCCCACAACATCTCCCCTTGTAATATACATAATTGGTTGAGAATTTGAATAACTTGGTGAGGATTCTATTAGAGATTTGGTAGAGCATAAGTTTAGCACAAAAATCTTTTTTTTATGAGGTTAAAGTGGGGATTCATTAAAAATAGGGTCCCCAAACCCTATGATAAGTACACATAAAAGAGATACATAGGTATACCACAAACTAAGAGAGAAACAAATACAAAATAGGGCCATATATAGCCAAAATCTTTGCCAATGTTGTGAAGCTATTCCCACAACATCTCCCCTTGTACTATGCATAATTGGTTGATAAATTGAATAACTTGGTGAGGATTTTATTAGAGATATGGTAGAGCATAAGTTTAGCATAAAAATCTTTTTTTATGAGGTTAAAGGGGGGATTCATTAAAACTAGGGTCCCAAAACCCTATGATAAGTACAAATAAAAGAGATATATAGGTATACCATAAACTGAGAGAGAAAAAAATACAAAACAAGGCAACATATAGCCAAAATACAACCCAAAAATAATAAAAGAAACACAAAAATATAATGAAGGATAAACCTGAACCTAATCCATGTCTAGGTTACTCGAGAGGTCTTCCTAATAACTTTTCATCCTTTTGAGATTAACATCAATTTGAAACAACATTTTTTATTTGTCAATGTATTTTTGGGACCCACTAAATTACCCCTATTTACCTTGCCCTTTACCAATAGTCTTAGCTTCTAATAATTCTCCAATGTTTAATCTTAGGTTCTCTACATTCTGTTGGGATAAATAACCGAAAGCACACAATTGATTACCAAGCAACTTAATATGCGGAAATAAACCAGAATACACAAGTAACTAGAATTCAAAAATAACACATGATATGAGAGACAATACACAACTTGTATTAAAACTCTTTCAGAAGGAAATACAACAAAGAAGGCTACCATAATTCTTCTTCCTTACACACCTCTAGGGCTCCCACACCTCTAGGGCATAAATAGTAAATCTTCCCTCAAAGCTCTCTCTTAGGTCCCAACACCCAACTCACACACAGAGTTGGTGTTCACCTTATACCTATGCTCCACGCACACCACAAGTGCTCCACACACTCCATAAGTACTCTACGTACTCCAAGTAGACCCCACCTGATTCTGCTCCCTGTTGTGTTGCTGTCCTATCTAATCTTGCACACCTATAAATCAACCTGGTTCTGCACACCTGTGAACCTTGACCTTGCACACACATACCCTAAAAATCAATGATCTTACTTATCCATGCAGATCTCCTATTGTAGCCATGCTCACCTGATGACCAAGATCATACATACATGAAGAACCCTGCTGATTCTCCAATCCAGCACCCACACCTGGTACTGTGGCACTAAGAGGAACACACCATTGCTCTCTTCTCTCTGAAGGAGTTTATTTGCTCTCTTACTCTCTAGCATTAGTTTACAATACAACCATGAGTCTATTATATAGATCTCATCCAAAAAATAATTAGACATCTAATACAATAATTAGATCCACAGCTCTCAGTCTAAAACTAGCTCTAAACATGCAAACACTTGGTTCATCAACCGACTGCCTATAATAAACTCACAACTCAAACCACAGGTGACTGACATCGGTCCCTATCTGCCTGGGGGTCACCGACGCCGGCTGAATTCTGATCGACGTCAGTTTCCTTCTTACCTTATCCTACCGATGTTGGTTGGCCTGACTAACGCCAGTGTCTGTGACACTCTGCAACTCTTCTGCAACCTCCTCCATGTCTGTATTAGTGAAGCTTTTAGCTCCACAACCTAACAATCTCCCACTTAGAGATAAATAGCTGCACTATACCTATACCTATACCCCATCTAATCTATTTCTTGGCTTGTATCCCTCTTCAAGCTCAATCTTGAAGACAACCCACCACACAACATGTGATTTACCTCTTGTCATCCGAGTACCCTGTCGCATCTGCATCTACAAATCCATGTAGTGAAGTCCTGACCCTAAATAACATGAATCCCTACTGCTGGTCTCTCTCAAATACCTGAGAACCCACTTCTCTGAATTGGCTCCTAACTCTCTGACAACACCCAATGCTTGGGAAAACTTAGGCCTATACCAGACCTCATGTGATTTCAGACACTTAACTGTCCAGCCCTTAGTGTGCTCTGATTCTACATCCTGAACCTCACCAACACTTAATTCACATCAGCTCCCACTAGAGACAAAATCAACCTGTGATCTCCCATGTCCCCCATGCCAAAGAATTTCACTGCTCCAAATTCTTCATAGCAAACCACTAAACTAATCTTACCCTTAGCTCAGTAAAACCCTGTATGTACAAACCTGCTAGCAAACATACCATCCACATACAGAAACAAAATGATGTTGTAATCATCATCCACCTGGTAAGACAAACCACAGTAGTTACCCTGACATTGACTAAAGTCATGCTTTGTCATCCCCCTATCAAAACTTGTACCACTGTCCTTCAGCTTTCTCAAGACCATATGCCTTGGTCTTCCATCTCACGTGTTCGTTCTCTCTATTCTTCAACTAAGGTATCCATTCGTCTCTGTGCTTTCTTCCCACTAGGAACCCTACCAAATCTCCACTTGGTTCTACAATCTCTCCATGCCATGCTCCCATTGTTTCCTAGATCCTTCCTGCTCTGCAGTCAGCAACAAGTATAAAGAAGAGGAAAAATGAATTTGAGGCTTACTTACCATCTTCAGTCCTCCATATGGGCATTTGAGACTCCTTGATAGCTCACTGTCTACCTAAAATCTGTTACAATTTCTGACCTCAGTCACCACACAGTCTGCATCCAACTGACGTTGGTTCCATGCGCCTGTCTTGACTACCAACCCTGTCAACGTTGGTGTCCATCTGCTGCTGACATCGGTCCTCATGACCGATGTTGGTCTTACCTACTGCCGATGCCAGTTTTCTTGTGTTTGCCTGAGTGATGACTTTTTCCCCACGAGCTCTTTTGAATCAAGTCCCATGTCCAAACTGCCCTGCCCAGAAGTATCCAACCCCATCTACTGGTCTCTGTCTGCCATCTCCTCCATAAACACCAAGGCTTTCCAGTTCTTAAGCCTATCAAATATATCAGTCTTCCTCTTAAGAACATGCATCTCCTTCCTGCTCATGTGACCAAGCCTATGAAGCCACGTCTCTACAACAAAATAAGAATCAGTAATATAAACAAGTAGATAAAGAGTACCTATTTTCTTACCACCAGCTAATTCAAGTGCATCCGTTGTGAGAGTTCTCATGCATCTCTCATCACCCAACCTTTTTGAATAAATTAGCTATATCTCCAAACCTGGGACCTGCATGACCTCCTTCAACACCCATGTGTTGGCTGCCTACAATTTTAGCTTCACTTATCCTTTGCCAATTCTTTGGCAAGGCTCACCAGCTCCTCTCCCTGGGGCTGCATGGAAAGAGGCAACATAATCTGTTATCCAAGATTCAACTTTATCCAAGAAACCTTCCAAAGCAACCTGTGCAACAACACCTGCAACATCTGCATCTTCAGTTCCTTCATGCTGATCTGCTACCAACCAACAATATTCTTTTACCTGCTCTTTCTTTCCATATGACCATTGGTGACCATCTATGCTTTTCAACTCCTCCATTCTTAGCTTACTTTGATCTACCATTTCTCTACTCCCACTCGATCAAAAACCCCTGAGAGTGACCTATAACCATACACAAAACCTGCTCCCTGCAACCTTAGCTCTGATACCACATGTTGGGATAAATAACCAGAAGCACACAATTGATTACCAAGCAACTTAATATGTGGAAATAAACCAGAATACACAAGTAAATAGAATTTAGAAATAACACATGATATGAGAGACAATACACAACTTGTATTAAAACTCTTTTAGAAGGAAATACAACAAAGAAGGCTACCATAGTTCTTCTTCCTTACACACCTCTAGGGCTCCCACACCTCTAGGGCATAAACAGTAAATCTTCCCTCAAAGCTCTCTCTTAGGTCCCAACACCCAACTCAAACATAGAGTTGGTGTTCACCTTATACCTGTGCTCCATGCACACCACAAGTGCTCCACACACTCCACAAGTACTCCACGTACTCCAAGTAGACCCCACCTGATTCTGCTCCCTGTTGTGTTGCTATCCTATCTGATCTTGCACACCTACAAATCAACCTAGTTCTGCACACCTGTGAACCTTGACCTTGCACACACATACCCTACAAATCAATGATCTTACTTATCCATGTATATCTCCTATCGTATCCATGCTCACCTGATGACCAAGATCATATATACATGAAGAACCCTGCTGATTCTCCAATCCAGCACCCACTCCTGGTACTGTGGCACTAAGAGGAACACACCATTGCTCTCTTCTCTCTGAAGGAGCTTATTTGCTCTCTTACTCTCTAGCACTAGTTTACAATACAACCATGAGTCTATTATATAGATCTCATCCAAAAAATAATTAGACATCTAATACAATAATTAGATCTGTAGCTCTCAGTCTAAAACTGGCTCTAAATATGCAAACACTTGGTTCATCATCTAACTACCTGTAATATACTTGCAGCTCGAACCACAGGTGACCGACATTGGTCCCTGTCTGCCTAGGGGTCACCGACGTCGACCGACTTCTGACCGACGTTAGTTTCCTTCTTGCCTTATCCTATCGACGTCGGTTGGCCTGACCGACGCCGGTGTTTGTGACACTCTTTAACTCTTCTACAACCTCCTCCATGTCTGCATCAGTGAAGCTTTTAGCTCCACAACCTAACACATTATGAATCCCCTAATTCATTGAAGACTTGTTGTAATTTACCATGAAATTGATGTTATTTTTAATATTCTCATTATTATTCTCCAACATATCCACCCTAAATTGGAGACTCTACAATTATTGATCATCCTCCTTAGCCATTGTGATTTGGTTCAATTTGATGTTTTCTTGCTGTAAAAAAATGACCTTCCCTTTAAGGTCCATAAGTTCCTTCATGAACTAGTGCATGATGGAATTTTTTAGATCTAATATTCAACCATATTTTCTATTTCTCCTTTCCCTTTAGGGAACTAATGAGATTATTAAAATTATCATTAAGACCTTGTTGTTGCTTATCAGAGGGATTATTACATTTATCTTTGGATTCATGTCTAGATATTCTCTTCCCAACTTCAAGAGGCATTTTATGATCAAACATATCACCTTGATTCTCAATAGTATGATCATATTCAAGCTCATTTCCATCATCTTCTACTACAATAGAGTCTCCCATAGAATGCCCTATTTTACCATGCTTGCCATGATTACCCTGTGAATCTACCGATATCTTGTTCACACTCCTAAGGTATTTTTTATATTGTCTTTCATATTAGAGGGATTCACCCCAAAAACTTTAGACATTTTATCAATAGGGCTCTTAGATGAATTGGCCTCTATATTTCTACTTGTGCTCCCAAGGTATTTAATCTACACCTCTTTAATTTTCCCAATATCTACTAGTTTGTCCTCCATAAGTATATTTTGATGCTTAGAGATAACTAGAGTGATATAATTTATACCATTAAGGTATTTATATATTATATATATCATCCTTTCATGTCTAGGATTTGGATAATTACCTTTGTTAAACTTAAGAATAGAGACTTCAAGTGAATGAAAGATATTGAAAGGTAGGATGAATAGAATGCCATGTCTAAAATAATTTAAAACCATAAAAAAGGACCATATAACAAATTTAAACCTACTTTCCAGAGTTAACTATTGCATCATATGATATGAAACATCACCATACACCCTAGACATTGATTCACTATCAAACCCATTATGTAGAATTTTTAGAGTTTTCCTTTCCTCTAAGAATATCTGCTTATCTCTTTTATAGTCTCTAACATACTTGAAGATTTTTGTTTCCTCAATTTCCAAACCTATTATATGTGAAATCAGCTCCTCCATGATTTCCAAAGTGACTCCATTAATATTTATGGTTCTATCTTCTGAAGAATTTAGAATCATAGTCGATATGTGCCTATCACGACTTATCTTTTCTATGAACCCTAAAAATCCCCCAAATTACAATGCCTCCAAAATTATCTCATAATTATTAAATTATTGTGGCATTATAAGTTTTATTCTATTTGGTAATCCCATTATGTTCCTATTAAAACCAACATGGAGTCAAAAGAGTCTTTCCTAAATTCAAATAGTAAACTCCCCAACACAAAACCTAGATGTCCTTTTGTTGTTTTTAGTATTTGAGTAGTCTAATAGATGTGTCATAAAGTCTATAAAATTCTCAATAAGCCAAAAAAATAATATCCAAACCTTTAAAAAAAATGGCTAAAAATAATATTAAGATCCCAATATCTCTTTCCCCTAGGCTTTAGAGGAATCCGTAATTCTTCATATGTAATGTTCATTAGATAAACCTTCACTTTTCATCCTTTGGACAAGGTCCATAAGAATATATTTAGAGTCCATACAATAATTTTAACATAATGATGCCACACACTTATGTATGAACCAATCCTATATAGAGTTTCCTTCCCTATAAATGTGTTGAATAAGGACTTGCTGCAAAGAGTCTAGAATGCCTATAACTTCCTCTATTACTTGTTTAATGGTCCAACTAGATACATTTTCCCTAGACAAATAGTTCAATATATATTTCTCAAATATTTTTAAAGGATATTGAGACCCATTCTATTTATATATTTCTCCTTTTAATTTATATCGTCGATCTTAGGTCAAGATGTGTGGTTGAGAATGAATCCTCAAAGAAGAGGCAAAATTAAATGCTATGATATGGAGTGTGTAAGAATATCAATTAATGAGTTTTTGGAGTGTGTAAGTAATTTTCATATAAATTTATTTCACTCCTCTCACCTTTCATTAAAATTATCTTGTGGAGGACAACCTTTAATTTTATAAAATGATTTTAAATTGCTAAGTGGGTGAAGTGATGTAGGAAATTAAGAATTATTTGAATTTTTGTAAATATGACATGTGAATTCCATGTAATCTTATTTTTATATTAAGTTTAATTATCATAATCAATAAATTAGGTAATTAAGTTTAATTATGTCCTTTTTTGATCTTATTTTCAAGGTTTGATTTACTCAAATTAATATACCTAGTGAGATGTTTGTAAGAAAGGGACCAAGTTTAGGATGTTGATGATGGATTATATGATTCAATTTGGTGTATTAAAATAATTAGGGATACACCAATGTGTCATATAATATGAAAATTAAATTGTGTATATGATTTGGATGTTTTAGTGACTTATGACTTGATTAATGCGTTATTGCAAGAAATCATTTTAATTTGAAATTTTGACATGAAAGTGATGAAAGTAAAGTGTCTATAGAATGATTTACACTTTTATTTCTTTCTATAAACATGCTACCACTCTTGAAATGGAAATAGTCTTACCTTTATGTTTAAGTGTAAAATAATCATGAATCTTATTCAAATTTTCATCCTTGGAAACCATGCTTTTAATATTAGTCTTACTAGGTACATATTGTTTTAAAACTTCCTTCCTAGGAACCTCTTTGTTAGGTACACTTTATTTTTTAGAATCCTCTTATTTTTTTAACCTTTTTATTTTTTTTTAAATTTTCATTATGTAACTATTTCTTGTGTAGCTTTTCTTGTTTTTATTTCTTTTTATGTGACTTTGATTTTAATGACTATTCCTTTTCCATTGTTCCTTGTGTAGTTTTTCCTTTTCCAATGGTTCCTTAGAATATGCAGTCATAACTTGAGTATGTTTCTCACTTATAGGAGGTGAGATTGAATATGGTGTTACTTTAATGGATGTATCTAATCTATGATCACCACTATTTTGTATTTTTCTCTTTAAATCTAAATAATTATCCATGTGATGTCAATGCATTCTATGATAGGAACCATAGTATTTAGATCTGATAGGATGCATAGGAGGCAAAGTGATTAACTTATTTCCAAGCATATCCCATAGAATTTCAATTGGTTTCTCATTAGTTTTATGAAAAAATGTTTGATCCATTAGTTGTAGATGTATTTATTCAATTTTTAAACTCATACTTGAGATGCAATATTATGAGGTAGAAAATTATAAAGCAGGGAGGTAGAAATGTAATTGACACTAGGATACCCAATATTCTTAGTATATGAAATATTATAATTAAGTGATGTAATATTTAGATATAAATTTTGAATTTTTTTCTATAACTCTTATGTGAATTTCATCACAATGAACATCTGATTATGAATGGTTTAAAAAGCACAAACCTTAGGCACTTTTGATTGAATATGCATATAAATATTATCAAACATGTGTGTGGGAGTGGAGGGGGTTGAGGAGGAACATTCCGATGAGATACACTTTATAAAAAATATGGGTCACCTTACTTTTTGGGATAGTGATAACATGGAATATAAAATCCAATATAAGCCAAGGGTAAATAATGGGAGTGGGATTTTAACTATAAAAATCTTGAGGAGGGATTAAAGAAGTCACACATGGAAATTTTTGAGATTAAATATTCCTACAATCTATATTTGTAAGGAGACGTAAAAAATGATAATTATTGATTTCAACCTTAAGTTTATGGTACATGAATTTGATCCATTTTATTACATTATTCTGGAAGATATTAAATATTTTAGGCCAAAAATGTGTAATTATAACAATCATTGCTTAAATTACATAATATACGCTATGAATATCCATTATAACCATCATAAAATATATATAATACTAATAAAATAAAATTATGAGTGAAATTTAGAAAAAATGGGTTTTAATAAAAATATATATAAATGTAACCCAAAAATTATTTTGAAAACACGTACACCTTGCCTTCTCTAGGCCAAATCTACTAAAAATGGTAAAATGTTAATTCAAAAATACCTAACAAAATATTGGTGAACAAAAAAAAGTTTTTCTAATAAATAAGACCATTTTATCTATATTGGGATTAATGTGATTGATTAAGCCTAATTGTATAATTTTTTTGTAAATTAATTCAAATTGCAAGATATACATTAAAGTAAAAATTCAAATGTAAAATCTTAAAAATGATTTAGCACTCTATATTAATAAAAGTAAAACAAAGGGATAAGATATAATGGTTAAATAATATGTGGAGGATTGAGACTATAGAAATGTAGTAAAAAGGATAGAAAACTAGATTACAAGTCATTTAGATTAAGATCTAGACCTCTGTGTGTGCCTATACAACATTGTCAATAATTGGTACTATTAGATGATGTGATTCGAGTCTAATGGTTCTAAATCTATATAATTTAGTTTTATATTTTGATATAGATAGGTGAATCTTCTTGAATTTTATATCTATGTATTATATATATGTTTGATTATATGCATGATTCATATAAATTTATCTCCTTCACTTGAAACCATAGATGCACTTATAATAATAAAATTATGCCTATAAAATGGGAAGAAAGGTGGGTTGAGCTCACCCCAACCACTCCCCATTAAATGTTTGAGTGTTACATACATATCCAATTATTCAAAGAGATAATTCAAATGACATGGAGTTCTACCCATAAGGTAAATGTGTCAAATATTTCTCCTTGGATGTATGTAACATGTAATCTAGCTCTTGATACTTGGAAATTGTAAACTTTGGCTTGGATCTTGAGCGATTAAAACTTAGTATAGATTCATTTCTAGGGAAAGATTGGAAAATTGGGAATAATTGGGTAGTCCTTTTGAATTTACATGTGTTTGAGCATACTTGGGAAGTGATTGATATAACGGTAATATTATTATACCTATTTTGTATTTATAGGAGACTATTTGGGTACTTTATGTTTAGGTGTGTCATGTTCACACTTGTTTTAAATTATGCATTTAATAATGTTATTACCAAGATGTGATTTAATATGTACACAAATTTATTTAATCCACTTTTAATTTTGATAAATATCCTCACATGTTTGAAAATGTAAGGTGTAAGTTTGGGAATGATCCCACCTTTCACTTCACCAATAGTAATATCTGACTATTCTATTTATTTTAATATATGAGTAAACTTGGTTTCTTTTTGAAAATTTGTATTGGAACTTAGAGTAATATATTGAGCTGGTGGAGATGTAGTATTTAAGAGAGTGTTGTTTTGGTGCACCTTTAATGGTTGCACATTGATTTATCCTTTTAGGGTTTAACTATGTAAATCTTATATTTAGATTAAAGGGTTAAGATGTCTAAATTAGTTAAATAGTATTTAATAATTAAGTATTGATTTTTTTATGGCTTTTGAATTTTTAAAAATAGTAATAAATATTCTTAAATATATATTTATCTATATAGTGACTGCCATAGATGATCTGGGGTCTGAAAATCAGGTTCTAGATAGTTTTGATTGTTACCAACAAGGTCCTGGGATTTGTTTGCTCACTAGATAGTAGCACCCCACCTAGATAGTAGTGATATATTATTTTAGTGTCCTATTTAAAATAATGTTCCTATTTTTTGGGATCACTTATGCCTATGTTTTTGGGTCCTATTCATGCATACAAAAAATTTAGAACTCTATGTTGTGCTTGGAAAACCTAATTTAGTGTGCAAATGTTAATCCTCCTTACAAGTATGGCATGAGATGAAAATGTGTGTTCATTATTAGGATAGGTTAGATATCCTCAACACCTTTCTATGAAGAGAGTTATCTACATACCAATACCATGAGGGGGGATCAAACCCGATGTAATTATCCCACCTAGTGTTTAGTGCAAGTGCAAGTGAATGATAGAATGAGATTGGTCTTGAATGCCTTGAGTGTGATTGAGCTTGAAAATATGGGATTAAGGATACTGTAGATGGTAGTATGTATAAGTATGGTATAATAGGGATAAAATACCTTAATTTTTCTCAATTTTCTTTTGTTTGAATAGGATTTTGCATCTATTTTCCATCTAGTAAATAAAGGTAAAATAGTCTTGTATTTATAGAGATATATATCTTGTGTGGATAGGAAAATGTAATTAGGTCAACCTTAGGAGGGGAAAGTGTTTATAAAGTATCCATTTAGGATATTTAAGGCAAATTACAATATCACCTAGTTGGGGACACTAACACCATGTGGCTATAGTGTCCCAAAGATGGCACTAATGTCCACCTAGAAAACTATTGGGCACACTGGGTTGGGATCTAGGAAAGATTTCTTGGGACTATGTTTGAACTAACTATAAATATTTTTGGTATACATAATGGATTAAAAAGTGTGTCAAAGGATTTTTTTCACTTGAACTTACACCCCTTGAGGATATGATTAAGCTCTCCTCATTCAAGTGTCATAATGGAAACACCTTATGGCTATGGGTGACCCAAATTTGAGGCAAGTTTCTAGATTAGGGATAGTTCCCCTTGATGTACCACTTTTACACACCACAAACACACTTAAAATTTTGAGGAAAAGGATTAAGAAGCCTAAAACTAACCTAGATAAGGAGGTGATGTACCAAATATACTTTCTACTCACACCAATTACAATGCACTTAGAACCAAAGAGAAACTTGCACATACACTTCATCAAATTGAAATATCTTCTTCTACATCAATGTTTCAAGCATGGGGTGTTGAAGAGAGTTTGGATTAGGAGGAATAGATAATATTTATTATATAAAAACTAAGGAATATAATATTCACTATATCTTCAATCTCCATTATACATTTCTTGTTGACCTGCAAAAGAGAGCTTTCAAACTACATAAGGCACGAGGAAGGATAACATGTCAAGGTAAGAAAAATACACTTGTACAAGACCAAAAACCATAGAATGCACTTCATGAATTCATGAATGAGATAAAAATATAATTTTTTATTATTTAAAGGCAAAAATTAAGTAGGGCTTTTCCATACTCAGGGGGAGAGATCCCTAAAAAAGTCAAAAAGGTTAGTTCATATAGGAATTATGAGGGAAAGTGAAGCTCAAGAGTCACTAAGACACTTGTCAATTAAGAATAAAGAGTTAAAAAAACATGGAATCAATAATGAGATAGGTAATACAAGGAAAATAAGGAAAAATGTCTCTTAAAGTCATCAAACTCCTCCAAATATGGCATAGATGTTTTCTTGCTTACACATGAAACTACCTTCATGATTTATCTTCATTAGACTACCTCACCACTCAATAGTTATAGGTACAATTATTGATCTAATGGGGAGGGTTTATTGATAATACTCCATAGGAATTGGAGTGGTATCTAATCATTCATATTCTTTTAGTCATGAGCAATCACTCCTAGCAGTTACAAATAACTCCCTCTCATGCACCTCTCACACTTGGCACTCAATATGCTTCCAATTATTCAATCTAATCCAATCCATAAAAAATAAGGGATTCCACCTATCAAGAGTCTATATGTCATTATATTCATCAAATAAACCTTAAAATGCTTCCCAATTAGAACTTTCATCTTTTCCACTAATTGGTCACCACTTGCTCACTATGACTAGCTGAGATGAAGAAGATAACAAAAAAATTAGGAGACTTAATACCTCAATTAATGATCATGGAGGCTTATAAAAATTTATAATATCTCTCCTAAATATGATTTCATCATCTAAAACTTATCCATACCTTTAAGACACATAAAATTGTCAAATAAAGCCCTATTGTACACCATCTATATAAGTACATTACAACTCAATTACATGGGGAGGAGACTTGAAGAGTCATATATAGATTTAAATAATCTCACTATCCTTTACAATCCATTTGGATTCTTCATTTGTATTATCCTCTTTGATGGGTCTGAGTTGGGGTTTTGTGAGGGTTTAGAGAAATTTTAGGTCTTAGCCTTTATTCATAAAGACTAAACATTAGAGTTTTGAACCAATGCCACTGAGGGATTATTATAGGCCATACATAACACCTATAAGAACATTGAGTCTCCATGTAAAATATCATGGAAGATACACACATTCTAGGATGCCCACTCATGTCTTTTGTGTACATTTTGCATGGTCTGAGTGCCTTCCAACTAAGGAATGGCCTCTTAATGAAATTTTGTGAAAAATAGTAGATCATAAAATTTTTATACACCTAAATAATGTTCCAAAATATTTTGGAATGTTTTATTCATGCTAAATTTTTGAAAGGCTTCTCATTTGGAAACTAGGCCTAATCTTGTTGTTCAGGTCTACCTACAAACCTTCTTGTCTAGAAAATCCTATTTGGTTTCAGACCTTCTATATTATATTTATATAATTTAATAGGAATATAAAAAATTAAACAATCATGTTACAAGGTTATGTCAACCTATGGCTGATGTTCTTACCTACTCTTCAACATTTGTAGGGTTTAGGTATGGGGAAAGTGCCCTCTATCTGAGACAAAATAAAGGGAACTTCCCCTATTTGCTTAGAAAAATAAAATATTATAGGGGATTATCCAAATTTAATTTATTATTTTTACAAAATTTCAAACCCTGGTGATAGGTCTAAACCTCTAAAATTCCCTAATTTCTAAGGCAAACATCTTTAAGATAGACCGTGCTGGGTACTTCAAGAGTTAACGGTACTTGCATATTTTGGGATCCTATTTTCTTGATATAAACTAATAAGAGTGTCTCTAAGATTAAATAACCATGGTGTATATGTTTATAGATCATTCATCACTTTAAATCACTATGAATATTCTCCCATGCACCCTTAGCTAGAACTGAACACATTTGTCTTGACTGTGTTTTCACCTATTCGATATACTTCCAAGTGCATTTTCCATGAAAGAGATATTTGGGATGATTTGAAAGTATCCTTAAAGTTATAAATATATATGGTGATGATTTATATTCATGTGTTCCATTCTTAGGTCCTATTTACACTAAATACGCCTCTTTTCTATTTACTATATGTATGTTAAGATAACACAGTCAACTGTGTTCTACCTTGAAGGGGTGTTTGTATGATTTAGGAATTCAATACAAAGTCTAGAAGTCCTTGATACTTTATAAGATCATTGGATCATTATATATAACCAATTTTTTAATCCTATGCTATTTCCACACCTAAGAACTTCAACTTCTCACTCACTGCATGTTAACAGTCTACATAGTGACTGTAGGTGGACTTTTCATACTAGAGACAATTGTAAGTTTTATATGACTTGAAACATAGTATGCCTTCTTATTTTGGATGGTATATATGATAATTAGTGGTACTTAACCTAAAAATTTATTTCATAACATGAAATAGTCTTTGTTTTCTCCATTAGTGCTAAGGTCATTTTGCAATACAAATCCTGTAAGATACTACTAGTTGTTTTTGATGTGTTTAGGGCCATTTTGATGCTTGCAACCTTCCCTTTTCACTAAATTCTTGGCCTCAAAACCTTACATATGTCTCATCCTATTTAGTGAATACATGATATTATCCTCATGATTCATTGTAAACCTTAGAAGGCATGTTTGGAAATGTTTACAAAAGCCATTGGACCTCTATTTTTTCCATTTAGGGAAAATATCCCCTGTATCAGTCCTTATATCTTTGAGCATGATTTTACCCCTATTTGCTTACCTTAACATTCTAAGAAAATATTTAATGATCACCTTGAAATCTTAGGACTCCAATAAAATATTTAATTCATGTTTAAAACTCAATGAGTGCTTCAATCCCCTATTTAGGCCACTTGTAGGTGGGAATTTGATGCATGGGCAGTGCGTTGATATGAACATGAAAATTACCTTGAAAGTGAACTTATATGACTTAATTAAGAATATTCATGCATGCCAAAGTAATATAATATGTTGGAAAATATGTACACCTCTCCAAACATTATCATGACATCATCAAGGGTTGTAAGTGAGTGTCTTGCATTGTGTTATGTAGGCAAAGACATGAAAGGAGCAATAATATGCAAGGGTAAAGGCTTCCAAACCACTAAAATTAATTTCCAATACTCAAATATATTACCATTATAAAAAAACATCTTAAAAAAAAATAAAAACATTTTCTCTCACTCCTGAAGATGCCTATAGGTGTGAAAGGAACTAGTTTGAAAACACAACCAAGCCTAAAAGAGGATTTCTTAAGCATTTGAAAAAAATCATGATAATATTGTGATGGATAAACCTATGGAAAGGCTATGAGAAACACATGAAACAACAAAAAATGTCAAACCAAAGCAAAATATTTAGAAACAAACTCAAATAGGGACCCCTCATGGATGTAAGAGCATAAAAAGCTGCCTAACTTCTTAACAATGATTCATAAATGAGGATCCATGAAAGTTAAACTTGTTGTCATGGATTTGAATATGAATAAGACCCATCTTAACTCCCAAGAGCACTTCCTCCAACTCCATATGTATGGATTGTACTAAGTATTTTAAGTTGACCCTTTTTGGCTTGTGAAGGCAATAAAAAAAGAGAAGAAGGAAAATTTGATCTCTCTGATCTTATCTCTACACACTAGGCATAGGGAATATTTTAGGGAGCTCAATAGACACTTAACTCACATTTTCACTTGAAGATGGCTTTCCAAGTCCATACAAGTGCCATTAAGAGCCTATTTTTTGGGAGATTATCCTATTTTTGTGCATAAAACTACTTATTCTATACCTATAACCAATTATTGAAATGTTTTGACCTTATCCACATTATAATATTACTTGGTGACAATTTTATTACTTAGAAAAGTTTGTACAAGTAATTTAATAAGCCAAAAATGTGACCAAAAGGCACTTTTGGATTATGAAACATGAAAAAGGGGATAATACATGACTTAGAAACACCTTAAAACATTTCAATGACCCTATTAAAAAATTTATAAAATAGTTTTATCCTTTGACCATGTTTGACCATAGTTGACTAGAGTTGACTTGAGTTGACTAGACAAGGGCAAGGAAACTAGGCTTATACCAAGGCTAGAACAAGGATAGGTGAGATTTTTAGACACACATGAGAACCTATAGGACATATGGAAACCTTAAAAATGTTTTAATATGTACAATTTGACCAAATTTCACTAGAAGTCAAATTTAGTCAACACTTTTGGTAATTTCTAGGGGTAACATGCCTACTATGTTAAAGATTAGTGGCCTTGTCCTATCCATTGGGAAAAGGGAGTCAAATGGACTCTAAGAATAACAAGATCAGACCTTTACTTGACTAAAAATATAGTTGATTGACTTCAACACACAAAAATAAGACAACACACACAAGACAAGGGAAAGAAAACACACACAAGACAAGGGAAAGAAACACACACATGTGTCAACAAGACACTTAGGAAACCAAAAAATAGGAAGAAAACTACTTATGTACATCTACCAAACATACCTCCTTATTGGATCAAAATGAAATTATCTTGAATCTCCTTCTTCATGAGATGGATGAGTGTGCTAAGCATGCTTCCTTTTGGATGTAGTACTAGATGACTCATGTTTCTTTCTTATTCCTTGGCTTGGCTTGTCTTATGATGGGGTCATATCAAACAAGTTTCCAAGGTAGATGAACCTTATTGACCTTGGAAACATACCTCATACTATTTTTCCTTTGTCTCCTCATGGTATATTTACACCTCCATGAATGGAACAACTTCTTGAATGTATGTCTTCTTGAAAGGTTTCATTGTTATTCTCTTTTGTTACAACCTCTTCAAAACTTTCAAGAAGTTTTGTACCATGGAATTCTAGGAGTCTTTATTATTCAAACTCATTCTTGATGTTTTTAGGAGCAACTTCACATGTGGTTCTATAATCAATCTTCAAACCATCTTCAAAAGGCCTATAGTTATCATAGATTGCTCCATCATGGTTTAGAGTCTCGTGATGGTGATATCTCTCAAAACATACTTGCTCCTCAAAATCTTGGGCTTGATTTATTATAATTATTTCCTTCTCACAATCTTCATATTATTTGAACATCTGTATATAAGTATGCCCCATGTCTTCATGATGTAATGGTAGATTTACCTCTTCAATCTTTGTTTCTTCAGCCTTAGGAGTCACAAGTACTTCATTGGAAACCTCCTCTTGCTCATATCCAATATATCCATAGTCATTATAGATGGGAGACTCAAAAAAATAAAACACTTCCTCTTTAGCACTTGGGATATCTTGAAGGACTTCAGCTTATATCACCCTTGCTTCAACCTCTTTTCTCTCTTCTTCTTTGGATTCTAAAAGATTATTTTCCAAGACTTCTTCTTCACCACGAGGAAGGTTATCTTCCTCATCATCACAATCTGATATTTCCTCAAAAGAATTCATCTCTTATTTATCATCAACCCAATCTGAAATATCTATCTCCTTCTCCCTCTTAGTGGTGCTAATACTAGGCATTTTAAAACTAGGAACTTGGGCCCAAGAAGGCTTCCAAGGAGAAATGCAATCCTAACCATTAGAATCTGATTTCTCCTCAATCAACTGATCCACATTAGAATCAATGAATTCATTTGCTTCAATATTCTCTTGAATTGATGAGAGCTTCTACATTTTGAGTTCCAACTCCTCAATTTTTTGGGCAAGGTTTTCTTGAAATAGCTTCTCTTGGGGGGAAATAGGATCTTCATTAGAAAAGGAAATAAAATATAGTTGAGATGAAGTGAAAAAGGCTTTTTGAGGAGGGGTAGGAGGGATTTGATTAGGCTCAAGTTTCTCTTCACTTCTAACTTCTCCACTTAGACATTTTTTCTCTCTTCTTTCTACAAGTTTCCACTACTTCTTTCCATCTTGGGAAGTTAGGATTATAGATTTCTTCACGAGTCTTAGATAAAAGTGGAGAGGTAAGTGATAGGCTTAATAAAATTGGGATTTATTTGGGCTTAACATATTATCTCCAATTTGGGAAGGTAGGCTTAGTAAACTCATTTTCTACTACCATCATAGATTGCATTAAATGTTGTTTTACCTTCTCAATCTCCTTGTAAAGATGGGCCTCCAACATCAATATTATTCTCTCAAAATCCTCTCCAATCTAGTCATGAGATAGATTAACTTGATCTATAATGGTGTCCCTCTTCCTTTGGCTGCTCTCTTGGATGGACTTCCAAGAAGGGAAACTTTATGAAATACTTGAAGGATTTAGGACATTTTGAAGCATGATTAGATTAAAATTTTGAATGGGTATAGTTGACACACATGAAGGCTGATATGGGGTGTATTAGAGATGACAATATTGAGTTGGTTTATGGGATCTCAACCTCTCTTCTATGTGAAAAATCAAACCATAAACATCAAACATTTCACCCATAAGACCTTGCCAATTATATTTCTCAATGGGCATGCATTATCTCTTGAATATCTCTAAGCATCCCTCATACTCTTGATACAATCACTAGGGATGGGTTAACCACAACCATTTCTAGTATCAAGATCTAACATATAATCCTTATATCTAATGAGAGTCTTCTTAAAACTTATAATGGACTGACTTGGAGAAGAACTAGGTGAACTAAGTGAAACATAAGCTTAAGAAGGTTGATTATAGGATTGATGCAAATCATATCAAGGCTGAATATGGTCATATTAGGGTTGACAAGACTGACTAAGGACTTGTTCATATTGATAGGGAATGGGCCAAGATGGATATGTTTCACCCACTTGTGTAAGACAAAACTCAACATCAAAATTATCCATGAATCATTCATGAGAAGAATATATAATAAGAAACAACCTCAATTAAAGTACCTAGACTGCTTGACCAATAGTTTTATACTTGGAGTCAATATTGGTGCTTAGTGGAATTACCTCCAAAGGCTGATATCTTGAGGATAACACCAAAACTCCTCAAGGAATAGATTTTTCAATTCTACCAAGTGTGCCAAAAACTATTTTCACTTGAACTTGCACCCATTGAGGAGATGATTAAGCTCTCCTCATTAAAGTGGCATAACAGAAACACTTCAAGGCTGTGGGTGACCCAAATTTGAGATGAGTCTCTAGATTAGGGCTAGTTCCCCTTGATGTATAATTTCCACACACCATAACCACACTTACCCTTTTGAGGAAAAGGGTTAAGAAGGCTAAAACTAACCTAGCTAAGGAGGTGATGCACCAAATATATTGTCTACTCACACCACTTGTAATGCACTTAGAACCAAATAGAGACTTGAACATACACTTCATCAAATTGAAATCTCTTCTTCTATATCAAATTTTCAAGCATAGGGTCTTGAAGAGATTTTGGATTAGGAGTAATAGACAATAGGTATTCTATAAAAACTAAGGAATAGACTATTCACTAGATATGCAATCTCCATTAGACACTTCTTGTTGACCTGTAAAAGAGAGCTTTCAAACTACACAAGGCATTAAGAAGGATAACAAGTCAGGGTAATCAAAATACACTTATACAAGACTAAAAACCATAACATGAACTTCATGAATTCATGAATGAGGTAAAAAAACATTATTTATTATTTCAAGGAAAAATTGAGTAGGTATTCACCATAATTAGGTGGAGAGATCACTACAAAAGCCAAAAAGGCTAGTACATATAGGAATTATGAGAGAAGAGAGAGAAAGTGAAATTCAAGAGTCACTAAGACACTTATAAAGTAATAAGAAAGAGTTAAAATAGCATGGAATCAATCATGATATAGGTCCTATAAGGAAAATAAGGACAAATGTGTCTCAAAGTAATGGAACTCCTCTAAATGTGGCATATATGTTTTCTTTCTTGCACCTGAAACTACCTCCATGATTTGTCTTCATTAGATACCTCACCAATAAACATGGATAGGTTTCATGATCAATATAATGTGGAGGGGTTACTAACAAGCCTCCATAGGAATTGGAGTGGTCTCTAATCATTCATATTCTTTTGGTCATGAGCAATCACTCCTAGTAGTTATAAATAACTCCCTCTCATGCACCTCTCACACATGGCAATCAATATGCTTCCAATTCTTCAATCCAATCCATGTGTAAGGAGGGATACCACCTTTCAAGAGTCTCTATGTCATTATATTAATCAAAAAAACCTCAAAAGGCTTCCCAATTGGAACTTTCATATTTTTCACTAAGTGGTAACTACTTGCTCACTATGATTGGTTGAGATGAAGAAGATAATAGACACATTTATGAGCCTTTGTACCTAAATTAATTATCATGAAGACTTATAAAAAGTCCTAATCTCTCTCCTAAAGATGATTGTATCATCTGAAACTTCTCCATACCTGTAAAACACACAAATTTGTCAAATAAATCCCTATTTTACACCATCTATATAAGTGAAATATAACTCAATTGCATGGGGAGGAGACATAAAGAGTCATATATAGCTTTAAATCATCTACCTAGCCTTTAAATTCCATTTATATTTTTCATTTGTCCTATGTTCTCCATCATGTCTAAGTTGGGGTTTTGTGAGGGTTTAGAGCAGTTTTAGGTCTTAGCCTTTGTTCTTAAATAATACACATTGTAGTTATGAACCAATGCCACTAAGGGATTATTAGAAACCATCAATAACACCTTTGATTACCTTTCATCTCCATGCAAATTTTCATGGAAGATACAAGCATTCAAAGATGGCCACTTGTGTCTTTTCTGTACATTCTCCATGGTCTGAGTGCCTTCCAACCAAGGAATGGAATCTTGATGAAATTTTATGAAAAATAGTGGCTCAAACACCTATTTATATACCCAAATAATGTTTCCCAAGAGGTTTGAATGTTTTCTTCATGCTAAAATTTTGAAAGGCTTCTCATTTAGAAACTAGGCCTAATATTGCTCTTTAGGTCTACCTACAAACCTTGTTACCCAAACAATATTGTTTGGTTTTAGACCTTAGATCTTGGATTTATATGATGTAATAGGAATATAAAAACTTCACCAATCATATTACAATGCTACCTCAACCTTTGGCTGATGTTATTACATATTATTCAATATTTATAGGGTTTAGGCATGGGGAAAGTGCCCTCTATCTGAGACAAAATAAAGGAAACTTTCCCTATTTGATTAGTAAAATCAAATATTAAATGGGATTATACAAATTTTATTAATGCTTTGTACAAATTTTCAACCCTTGGTGATGGGTATAAACCTCTAAACATCCCCAATTTCTAAGGAAGACATATTTAAGATAGACTGTGTAGGGTATTACAAATTTTCAACCCTTGGTGATGGGTATAAACCTCTAAACATCCCCAATTTCTAAGGAAGACATCTTTAAGACAGACTATGTAGGGTACTTTAAGAGTTGACTATGCTTACATATTTTGGGCTCCTATTTGATTGATTTAAAATAATGATATTGTTTCCAAGATTAAATTACCATGTTTTATATGTTTATATACCATTCATCTCTTTACCTCACTATGATTCTTCTCAGATATACCCTTAAGTACAATTGAACACAGTTGTCTTGACTATGTTTTCACCTGTTTGGTATACCTCCAAGTGCATTTTACATGAAATAGGTATTTGGGATGATTTTAAAGTCTCCTTGAAGTTATAAATATATATTTTGATTATTTTTATTCATGTTTTCCATGCTTAGGGCTTATTTACACTAAATATACCTCCTTTTTGTTTACTGTCTATTGTCTGAGATAACACAGTCAATTGTGTTCTACCTTGAAGGGGTATTTATATGCTTTAGGCCTTCAATACAAAGTATATAATTACTTGAAACTTTATAAGATCATTGGATCATTATTTATACCCAATTGTTTCATGTTTTACTATTTCCACACCCAAAAACTTCAACTACACGCTCACTGCCTGCTGACAGTACACATAGTGACTGTAGGTGCACTTTCTGTACCACAAACAACTATAGGTTTTATATGAATTGAAACATAGTATGACTTCTTATTTTGGATGTTCTCTATTATGATTAGTGTTCCTTTACCTAGTAAGGTCATTCACAACATGAAATATTTTTTTTTCTCCATTAGTGCTAAGGTCATTTTGTAATACAAATTTTGTAGGATACTACTATATGTTTTTCATGTTTTTAGGGTCATTTTTATGCTTGAAACCTTCCCCTTGCACTAAATTCCCAACCTTAAAACCTTTAATATGTCTCATATGATATAATTATTACATGATCCAATCCTCATGATCCATTTAAAACCGTATGAGGCATGTTTGAAAATGTGTACAAAAGCCCTTGCACCTCTATTTTGTCTATTTAGGGAAAATAGTACTTGTATGGTTTTATCCCTATTTGATTACCTTAGCCTTATAAGGAAATATTTCATGATCCAATTGACATATTAGGACTCTAATAAAATCTTCAATTCATGTTTAAAACTCAATGAATGCCTCAATCCCTTATTTAGGCCACTTGTAGGTGGGAATTTGATGCATGGGTAGTGAGCTGATATGACCAACATGAAAATTACCTTGCAAGTGAACTTGTATGATTTCATTAAGAATATTAATTCACACCAAACCATTCTAATAAGTTGGAAAATATGTACACCACTCCAAACATTAGCATGACATCATCATGGGTTGTAAGTGAGTGTTTTGAGATGTGTTATGCAGACGAAGAGATGGAAGGAGAAAGAATATGCAAAGGTGAAAGGATTCCACACCACTCAAATGAATTTTCAATACTAAAATATATGATCATTATAAAAAAACATCTTGAAACAACATCAAAACATCTTCTCTCACTCTTGAAGTCACCTGTAGTTGTGGAAGGAACTAGTTTGAAAGCACAAATAAGCCTAAAAGAGGATTTCTTAGGCATTTGAGAACACTCATGATAATATTGTGATGGATAAACCTATGGAGAGGCTTTGAAAAACACATGAAGCAACCAATAATGTCAAATCAAAGCAAAATATTTAGAAATAATCTCAAATAGAGACCCCTCATGGATGTAGAGCATAAAAAGCTGACTAGCTTCTTGACAATGATTTATAAAGGAGGATCCATGAAACTCAAACTTATTTCCATGGATTTGAAGCTAACTAAGATCCCTCTCAAATCCTAGGAGCACTCATTCCAACTACATCAATATGGACTGTACCAAGCATTTGAAGTTGACCCTTTTTTGGCTTATAAAGGCAAGAGAGAAAGAGAAGAAGGAAAATTTGATCTCTCTAACCTTATCTCTACACACCAGGCATAGGGAAGACTTTAAGGAGCTCAAGAGACACTTAACTCACATTTTTACTTGAATATGGCTTTCCAAGTCTATACAAGTGCCATCAAGAGCCTATTTTTTTGGGGATTCTCCTATTTTTATGCATGAAACTACTTATTCTCTACCTCTAACCAATTATTTACATGTTCTAACCTCATCCACATTAGAATCTTGCTTGGTGATAATTTACTTCCTTTGAAAAGTCTATACAAGTCATTTAATGAGCCAAAAATGTGACCAAAAGGCACTTTTGGCATATGAAACATGGAAAAGGGGCTAATACATAAGTTAGGTACACCTTATAAAATTTCAATGACCCTACCAAAACATTTCTAAAATAATTTTAGCCTTTGACCATGTTTGACCATAGTTGACTAGAGTTGATGTGAGTTGATTAGACAAGTACAAGGAAACTAGGCTTATACCAAGGATAGAACAAGGACATGTGAGATGTTTAGACACACATGAGACCCTATAGAACATATAGAAACCTTAAAAAAGTTTAAATATGTAAGGGTTGACCCAATTTGACGAGAAGTCAAATTTGGTCAATAAGGATCTTGGATAGGTCTAGGGATAAGTTAGGGATAGGCTAACTCATGAAAGAATTTTAACATCCAAATAACATTTTATGTGATTAAATTTACCCCCCTTTATGCTATAAATGTATCAAAGTGAAATGACTAGTTTAAAGGAAAAATAAGCATACCTAAACTTACCTTGAAAGTGAAGCCCATGTATCTGAGTTTGAGTATGTGAATCTAGGTCTGTGTATGTGAAACATGATCCAAGGCAATGACCTGTAATGAAACATGCAAAAATTGGTCCTTACTTAAGAGATGATTAAAATAAAAATACTATGCTGAATAAAGTAACTAAGTAAAGATAAGTAAAGAAAGAAGAAAGGAATGAATACACCATGTTGGGTATGTGAACAAATGCATGAACCTAGTGACAACTTATCTGTGTGAGAATATATAGCTATCATATCATTGAATAACTTAGACTAAGATAATGGATTGATCAATCCTCATATCGATGAATCAATAAATCAATCCAATTTTGACTCCATCATTACCCACCCCTACTCAATGGATCTTGATCTATGAATAACTTGGATAAGGCTATAAGTGTGTCTAACCCTCTCATGTGGGTGGCTCAAGAACTCAAGTAGGGAATGAATCCATCATTTACCACCCATGTGAAGTAGATGCACTTGAAATTTTATTACACAAAGTGTTGAAAGTATCTAATTGGGTATATCTATGTATGTCAGCTCTATGACCACTCGAGTATATTAGGCGACTCTGGGCCACTCGAGAATACCAACCACTATAGATGGAGTAAGACATGAATTTGGTGAAAAAATAATGTGATAACAAGTGTACATAACATATATAATGACATGAATTTTTCCATTCCATTTGATCAACCCATGTGTAGCTGAGTATATGGAAACTATGTGTCATGCTAATGCCCCCAATATGATATCTAAGTATATTGGTTTTGAACTTAGTATGTAATAAATAAATTTGTGTAACAAAAATACATGTGGGAGTGATCATGGCACACATTATGCCCCTAAATCTAAGCAATTGGAATGAATCTGAGCTAAAATGAGTGTATTTGAGTAAAATATGAACATAACTATCAAATCTATGACTAGATCTATGCAAATCTATATTATACCTAGTGTATTGGTCTAACTAATCTAGATTGCCTTGAAGTTGGGGCTAATGTATAGTAGTGCCCTATAGTGGAAATTTTTTCCCTATGGTGATAATATCCCATTCTAGTCATTAATGTCTACTTAGTCTAAAATTAGGGTGATCTAAACTATTTTGTAAATCTTTATTTTTCCCGTGTTTGCCTTGTATATTATTTCTAAAACTAATCTCGTGTGCTGAAATTTATATGTGAATAGTAAGGTAGGAGCCTGATCTCTATGAAAAACCCCTATGAATGCCTCATCTTTTTTGAAGTTAGTTGTGAAACTTGTGTAAGAACTATCCTCAAAATAAGTAACTCTACAAAATGTGTTCACTGGATAATGTGCATGATATTCCAATACAATGTACAAACATAACATTAGAATGTAAATGAATCTGAGCATAAGTAGTTAATGTAAGATGTATTTTTTAATATAGCATTGCACAAGGGTGTCAAGATAGATGTAATCAATGTGCATAGTATAAAATCTATGTAGCTACCTAAGGAGATGGGGTATGATTTCCATCATGACACCCAAGTAGGGAGGGTAGATGCATGAGGTCCCTTATGGCATAAAAAATGGTGTGTGTGTAACAAGTAGAGACAAGTGTCATGGTGAAGAAGTATATAAGGAAGCATACATATAAAACACATGAGGTATAAAAAATTAGGCCAAGGGGCCATAATACAAGGGACATGGGAACATGCCACTAAATTTGAGAATGAGGACATACAAGGACAAGTTCAAATGTCCACATACAAAAGCAACAAGCAATTTGGCTGAGGCACATAGAAAGACATGTTTAAATGTCTACATATACAATTCTGAAAGAACACACAAGGGACATGGGCACATGTCCAAGACATAAAAATAGAGAAGTGGTATAAAGGAAAAGAGTAATGGCATATTCAAATGCCGTCAAAATGGAAGAAACATAGGAAATACAATCAAGTCTAAACTAGGAATGCTGGAAATGAAAGCATGTATAACTGTGTAGTATAAATCTATGCAAATGATAAGATGTACATATGTTAAATCTAACTAGTGATAATCATCCAAAACCTAAGAAATGAGTAGTAATGATCAATGTCAAGATGTATCAATGTGTAAACTAAAATGTTTAGAATGTAAGGATAGAATCTAGTAATATAAACTATGAAAGAGATGCCCTAAAGTGGGTGGATGTATAAAATGTATAAACCCAGATTAGTGTATATGCCCCTAGTGGGTAGATGATAATAAGTCTAGATTAGTGTAGTGGACTGGAGTTTTGTATGTAATCTATAAGCAGTCAACAAGAAAAAGTGAAGCATATGTGTATGATAAAATTGGGTATACTAAGATAGATAGCAATACGAAATATATGACAAGTAATAGAGATGTAAATATAACAATACATATAATATATAAATTTTATGTTTTTGAAATATTTGAATATTTTTGTATTTTAACATGTTATATTATTTTTGTGTTTTATGAGTATAAGCTATTTATAAGAAAATGAAAATAAACTATGTAAAAGGAGAGAGAGAGAGAGAGAGAGAGAGAGAGAGAGAGAGAGAGAGAGAGAGGAGAGAGAGAGAGAGAGAGAGAGAGAGAGAGAGAGAGAGAGAGAGAGAGAGAGAGAGAGAGAGAGAGAGAGAGAGAGAGAGAGAGAGAGAGAGAGAGAGAGAGAGAGAGAGAGAGAGAGAGTTGTACAAGGGAATGAACCATACAAACCAATAAGTCTCATGGGATACTATCACTATGACTTATGTTTAATAAGGGAACTATTATCATTCATGCAATGTGAAAGGGCAACTACAAGCCCACAATTTTTTATGCTATATAATCTATGTCTGATGATGCATGTGAAGTGATGCTATGATGTTGTGGCACTAACCATGATTCCCTGTGAACTATAGGGGGTATTATAAACCCATATAGTATAATAATAAGCTATATGTGATTTAGGTTCCCTATGATGTGAACCCCTAAAACCTAATAAAATTGATCCCAGGGTAATATGAGATGAGGAAGGTCCTCTAGAATCTGTGACATATCTCTGATGCAAGGGTGTCTCTAATAATGGCCTCCATGGGAAAGTATGCATATATGTAAATACCATAATATTAGACTTGTCCTAAACTAATGACTTTGTTGAACACTATGATGTATGTATAGGAGCTATACTCTCTAATATAGCTGATAATCATGTAATATATGGTAATGGTGATGGAGCTATAACTAGTATCTATGTTAGAACTACTTGTGGGATGGGTAGAGGGTATTCATATGGGACACCCTCAACCTTAACAACATAATTATCATGTATATACTTTAGGCATTAGTGTAATATAGATGGGATGGCTCGAAGATGATATAACCATGGTCTACCCAATAATATATCAAATACACATGTACTAGGTACTACTAGGAATCAAGGTGCTATGTGTGTTGGTCCAACCTATAATGGAAGCAAAATATTCCTGATGAAACTATAATTATGTCTAATTAAATCATTAATGACTATATTTTTGGGGAATATATCCTAATCTGTGTAGCCCAAATACTATAAGAGTGTCATAGTACACATGCTTATGCTTGACCCATTATAAACCATAATAGTATGAATAGGATGGTGGTATATCTATGTTCATATGAAGAGTGAATGTAAATATGTGTCATCATACATAATATCTTACTCTGAAAATGTGATAAGTGGTGTAGGTGGCACTGTAGTGTGATACATGCCAATAATGTTGTGTAGTGGATGTGTCTCCTCTATAACTATGTGATAGCAATACGGTGGTGGATGGGCCTAGTATGTATAGTGAACACCTAATGTGCCCCTACCTCATTCAATATATGCTTTAAGAAAGGATATAAAAATATATTTAATTCCTTAGCCTCTATTTGTTATTATTTTGGTAAATCTGTGGGTGTGCTCACATCAATAATGTTAGCCTTAATGAGATCTTGTATCTTGTGATTTAGGATAATACATCTATTTTTTATGTGTCTTGATTCCCTATGATACTCAAAGAATGAATTTAAATCATAAATATTTGGAATACTCTAGAATATTAGTGAATGCTCTACATCAAGTAATAGATAGAACCAATCTCGGAGATGGCTTGGAAGCTATGTTGACTATGGCCTTTTGATAAATTTTGTTCTCTATGGACCTTACCTTGTATATAGGTTTGTTTGAACTCTTAATATTTGATTATAATCCATTTGTATACTTGAGTTTAACCTTTGATAATAACTTAACCTCTATTTTCATGACTATGTGGCATAAATTAGTAAATGCAGGAAACTTTTTGAATAAGACAACTTCATGCAATGCTGGTAATAGACTTTGTTTAAATATTATTATCTTGTATCATAAGATATAATCAATGATAGGCTCATTCAACTTTTGATTTAATTTTACCACTTATGCATATGATATATTATCACTAATGTTGATATAGAAGTGTATTAGGAATAAGTCAGCTAAAGGATTAAATGTCATGATAGATTGATTTGGTAAATCATTAAACCACTATATGTCATAATCCTTGAGTCTGCATGGAAATAACTTCATAAGAAGTCAATCATTAGACACATAGTCTAAGCATGCTATGTGAAAATATCTGAGGTGATGAATTGGGTCACTCTTACCATCATATAATGTGAGTTTGGGTGACATGAAATTGGATGGAAAAGGAGTTACTGCTATGTGATGTGCTAAAGGTTTATGCAAGAGAATTTTGGAATCCAAGGCATGTGATGGCCTATTTGTTCCCATCTCGAGATGTAACACCTTAGACTTCATAGTATAAATATCATGCATAAGGGATTATACATCTAGGATGGAGGAACTATCCATAAGTTGTGTAGCTATCACTGATGGTTGAATAACAATATTAGTTTATGGTATCTAAGTTGGTTGAGTTGGTCCCATTGGAGGTGTAACAACATTATTAATTAGAGGGGTTAAATATTGGCCATTATTTGTTTTATTATTAATTTACAATATTGACTATAGGATCTATTCATGATCAAGTGGCTATTCTTGAATTTTATCTCTAAAGCCTTGTAATACCTCATCTTTGTTCATAATTATGCCATTATTATTAAGTGGAGGGAGAGTGTCCTAATTCTCAATGTGTACCTCATCTTTATCTTGGTTGTATTATTAATCTTTAGATGCATTGTCAATAAAATACACATACTCAAGGTGTGAAGGATTCATAGATGGAGTTGTAATAGGTTCCTTGTCCATGTTATAGGCTTGGATAGTAGGATTATGAATATGCTCTATAGGAGTACCACCTAGTCTAGTACTTATTCTTAATAAAAGAGAGAGATTTTTTAGATGGAATATAGTAAAAAAATTAGAATAAAGATACTAAAATATAATTTATTAATTCTAAAAAAATAATATCAACTAATGAAAATAGTAAAAAAAATTGATACAAACCCTAAGAGCATCCAGGGTTAGGGTTTTTTACACCAATTTAAATTATATGTAGATAAATTGAAACCCTAATATGAAATTGATTTAATTTAACTAGGTTGTCCAAAAAATCATAAAATTAGAAGTATCCAAACCTAAATTATTAAACAAAAATTTGTATTAATGCAAGCTGGGGTTTGAAACAATATTTGAAGTTAGGTTCACCAAATAATTTAACCTTTTAGGGTTTAACTATGTAAATCTTATGTTTAGATTAAAGGGACGAGATGTTTAAATTAGTTAAATAATATGAAATAATTAATAACTAATTTTTATGGATTTTGACTTCTTTTTAATTTCTAAAAATATTAATAAATATGTTTAAATATAGACTTATCTAGAAAGTGATTGTTGTGGATGATCTAGGTTCTAAAAACTAGGTTTTTGATAGTTTTGAGTGTCATCCATAGGGTCCTAAGATCTATTTTCTCATTATATAATAGTGTCCCATATAGATATTAATGTCATACTATTATAGTGTCCTCAAAGTGTCACTAGTGTCCTCTTTGTAGGACTATTCCTATTTTCTAGGAGCACCTGCACCTATGTTTTTGGGTCTTATTCCTACACATATGAAATCTAAAAATCTATGTTATGCCTGGAAAACCTAATTTAGTGTGCAAAACCTAATCCTCCTTGTAAGTATGACATGAGATGAAAATGTATGTTTGTTAGTAGGATAAACTAGACATCCTCAACACCTTATTGTGAAGAGAGTTGCCTACATACCAATACTCTGAGGAGGGATCAATCTCAATGTAGTTTTCCCACCTAGTGCTTGGTGCAAGTGTAAGTGAATGATAGAATGAGAGTGGTATTTAATTCCTTGAGTGTGATTGAGATTTGAAATCTTTTAAATATGGGATTAGGGATGTTGTAGATGGTAGTATGTAGAATTAGGGTATAATAGGAATCAAATACCTTAATTTTGCTAAACTTGTCTTTTATTTTAATAAGATTTTGCATCTATTTCCCATCTAGTGAATAAACATCAAATAGTCTTATATTTATAGAGATATATAACTTTCGCAGATAAGAAAGTGTAATTACATCAACCTTAGGAGGGGCACATGTTTGGAAAAGTATCTGTTTAGGAGAGTTAGAGAAAAGGATAATAGCACCTAGTTGAGGACACTAGTGCCATATGGCTATAGTGTCCTAAATGTGGCACTAATGTCCACCTAGTAGACTATTGGGCACATTAGGTTGGGATTTGGGAAAGTTGTCTTGGGATTGTGTCTTAACTGACTGTAGTTATATATGGTCTGCATAATGGCTAAAATAGTGTAGAAAAGGCTTTAGGATAGGTCTAGGGATAAGCTAGGGATAGGCTAACTCAAGCAATACTCTTAGCATCTAAATACCACTTTTAGGTTATTACACACATATGCATTGCATATTATATTTAGTTATTAAAATGTCTTTTTATTGGTGAATATATTTCTCCCTTTTGAGTACTTATGTGTGAATGATTTCATTGTGGAGTTTTCTTAGGACCTCCTCATTTCTAATAGGACCTTAGAACTATGTTAATTTTAACTTGGTATTAGAGTTGGACCCAAAATATCCATTTTACATTATTTTATATCTAGTTATTTTTTCATTTAAATTCAAATTATTTTTAGATCTACATATAAAAGAGTTTCATTTAATACATTTATAGAATATTTTGTTTTTGAGTGTTTTTGGTGCATATTAGACATTCCCATTTCATTCAGTGTGTGATATAAATTTAGTTTAACTTGGATAAGACATCATGAGTTAATTGGTTAAGCCTTATAGATTACATTCTATGTAGATTTAGAGAAATGACAGGGTAATAATGACCCAATGGGCCAACAAGAAGTAAAACAACATTTTTTAGCTCATTTATAATATTTTGTAAACCAAGTTTCATGTTTTTTATTAACTCATAATAAGTCATTATCTATTATGTTAAGCTACATATTGGATCTGAATTCATTAGAAAGGTGATTTTTTCACCTTTCCATTTTTTTATTTTCATATTAGTTGTTGGGTTGATCATGTGGTATGTTGGGCACTCTCACAAGAGAATTTTTGTTGAGACTTTATGCATGCCTATCACATTAACATTTTTGGATACATTGAGTTATTTTATCTTCACTTTCAAGTTAGCATTATTGTGGGGGTGTTGTAATGTAATTTTTGGCAATTTTTATCCCACATGCCAAGGTTGTGCCTAGATGGATTAGGTTTATAATGGATGAGTAGATGAACATATGTTCTAGATGGAATGAGTGGATCAAAGAGATCATGCAACTTATAAATCTTTTGAAACACTTTACGTTCACTTAAAGTATAGTTTGTCTAAATTCAAGAAAATAGGTCTTCATGGTGTTCATAACCTTCAAGAACATGAATAAGGTTTTGCACAAGCCCTAAGAGCTCATTAAAGCCTTTGAAATTCATGCAAAAGGTCAATCATAAGCATAATTGAGCCAGACCATCATCAAGTTGTCACGTAGGAAAAAATAGACTAGTTCACTTATGTATTTCATAATTTCACTCAAAAAGTATCACCAACTAAGATATTGTAGTGAAATGTATTTTTTCATGCCAAGAACATGCTCTACAAATTTCATGTTTTCACGAGCTTTCTAGCTCAAGTTATGGAGCTTCAAAGTTAAACTTGTAGGGTAGGATGTTTGTGCAAGTGTCAAGTTTGAGATTCTCAAAATGACTATTTTGATTCAAAAATCCCTTAATGAGTTTAATTTAATCAAGATCCAATGGTCAATGTGAGATCACATATTGAAAAAATAGATCTAATGGTTTGCACTGGGGTCAAAAAGGGCAAAATATCCCTAGGTTAAATCCCTTAAAGAGCTACAAGTTGGACAAGATTTGACAGTGTTGGTTCATTGAGCCAAGATCCAATGGTGCATGTTCACTAACAAGGAGATGGGTCCAAACAAGATCAATGATCAGCCCTACTCCATACATTATGATCTAATAGTGTGTGATGAGTCAAAAAGTTAAGGATCTCAAGAAGTCACCACATGGTACAAGTGTAAAAGTTGAAAGACTGATAATAGGATCCTAGGATCAACACACAATTGACAAGTGGCATGAGCATGTTTAAGCTGGTAGAGAATTAATGGACCGTGTTCATTCATACCAAGATGATCTAATAGTGTGAGGTAAGTCAAGAAGTCAACAATATCTATGAGACCAATGAGAGTAAAGATAGGTTGGAGAATTTTAATTGGTTCGAGAAATATTCGATGGACAAAGTCAAACCCAAGGACTAATTTTTAACCAAGGAAAATAGGTCTTGTATGGTCATCATTATATTATTAGAGCTTGATCAAACACCATGAAAATTCCAAAAACATGTAGTTAGATATAAATAACATAAAAATAGGCACCATTGAAGCTAAATATACACTTATAGTTTAAATATTTGTGGCACACAGGGTCCATTCTATGGCTATGGTTGACATTATTACAAGAAGGATCATTGTATGTAATGAGCTCTTAGTTTATATAGATGATAAAAGGAAAAAATACGTATTATGGAGTTAATATAGATCAGGAGTAAAGCTATGTAGTCTATAGGTCTACATCGACATACATGGCTATAAGAAACCAATAAAAGAGATTGGTTTTTCATCTATAGAAAAGATCTAGTCTAGATTTGATCAAGGGTAGATATATGTGAATATTAAGAAGCTCCTTGTCCTTCATCATGACCATAATTTCAACAAATAATTGCCTAAAATTCACAAAGCCATGTTTCTGCTAGACTCATGAGCATGAAGTTTTATCCTCAAGTGAGAGATGACATGAAGGATAAAATAAAAGTTCTAGTGTTGGGAACTATAACTAGGGGAATTCAATGCATTCTTAGGGCCTTATGGGGCTTTTCAACTTGATAATCCATGTGCAGTGTCCTAATTTATCAAAAATGTGGAAAGGTTTTCATTAGAGAAAAAAGTGGTAACTCAAGTTTAATTAATAACCATGGATAAAATGTTCCCTCTCTAATGGCATGCTCCCACATTATTTTTCTCTCTCTCTTCTCCTATATATCCTAGTCTCATTCCCATTACGGGTTTTCTTAGCTCTTATAATATATCATTCTTTTCTAGGAAAAGGATACTCGTTGAGACTCTTGTAAAAGTGTGCTTGTTTGACATGGTTAAACCATGTCAAAATATTGTAAGAACTACCTTTTGAAGTAATAGGATCAACTATTTGCCTATGTATTGTCTTTAATAAGTGTTTAGTATACTTTTGTATGGTAAATTTATGAAGAAGATTCTTCCTAGTTTACTATCCTTCTATTTGCCTCTTTCAAGGTGTTTTCAAGATAACTTATAGGTCTAGATTATTGTTCTACTTGGAACCTCTTCTATGAAATATTTATGCAAGTAGTGATATTATGAGATTAAGTAACCCATATTTGTATTTTGATGATACAATGTGTGTTCAAGCTTATATGAGTGTCCATTTTAACTTTGGTGCATCACCCTTTTAGCCTTCTTAGGAGCCGTTATCCTCTTTCTAACCCTTTTCCCTATGAATCATTAGTTTATCATTAGTCTAAGTGAGTATCAAGAGGAAGTTGGCCTTCTCTAAAGGCTCAACCTCAATATTAGGATAACCATATCCTGAGGTTATTTCCATTGTATAGATTAATATCTTGAAGAACCCTATCCAAGGGTGTAAATTAATCCTACAACTTTTTTTGCATACTTGGTGGGACTACATTCCAAAAGGAAGATTGATTAAATTTGATGCTGGTTTGATCAAATTTATAGTAGTTAAGCTCACAATCAATAATTCTAGAAACTTCAAAATGAACAATCAACACTTTGGTGCAAAAAAATAGCCATCTCTCATGCCAAAGGTGATAACAAGGTCAAATTCAAGAGGTATTCCCTTTGAATTTGTTAAACTACTTTTAAATTTTTTAAAAAAAAATATTAAGGTTTACCAATACACATCCATATCAAGGAGCATTTTCTCCTAAGTCATTTTCAAGACCTACCCCTGTAAGAGGGCCTTTACTAAATCCTTTTATATCCATGGCAATCCCTAGAGCTTTTCTAGCTTTTAACGGCCAAATTCCTTTAGCCCTTACCCAATATGATCCTATCCCAATTACAACCCATAAAAGTGTTCCTTATTATGTTGGTGACCAAGATACAACACCTTATAAGCACCTCATGGACATAGCCAATTTTTGTAATATTCATAACTCACTGAGGAAAATATAGCTATTAGGTTATTAGCTACTTATTTTAAAGGAAATGCCCTAGATTAGTATAGAGGCCCTACTGATAATTCCATTCAAACATGGGACCAATTAGGATTAGCCTTGTGTAAAATATATTGAGGCTAAAAGTGACCATTTGTCATTTAGAAAGTAACTAAATACCATTAAGAGAGTTCCTCATGAAGTCATGTAAGACTTCAACATAAGGTTCCAAAAAACTTGGGATAAAATCCTAGTCTCAGTTAGACCAACCCATAACTTTGAATTTATATATTATTTAAAGGTTTTAAATAGTGATATAGTAGTGATGATCCAATCTATGGGAGGAAATATACTTCCAGATGATTATGAGGTGGCCATCAAAACAAAACATTATCTGGTTCAAGCTAGCAAGCTTACACCTAGACCACCAATGCCCTTATTTCTTGAAATCAGACCACCTCCTATTTCTATCATTCCACTTTATGTTATTCCTCCTACATCAATAATTACTACAATACTTGCACCAAAATAAGAGAAAGCTTCCACTAGTGGATCTAGTGACTCCCAAGACCAAAAGAACTTCCAAGAGCTCAAGAGCATGTTTTAGTCCTTGGGGAATGATTTGGTAAATGTTAAGAGGTAGAAATTTTTTAGTAGGCCTTATCAAGTTTCATATCAAACTCAATAGAAAGCCTTTCAAACAAATAGGCCATCATATAAAGGGAACTACCAAGGCCAGGGCCAATGTCAAAACCAAAGACAAGGGCAACATGGATATAATAGGTAGAATAACTACAATCTTAATGTTCTAAACACTTCTATCACCTTGGTCCCAACTAAAAATAATGTGGTTTAATAAATAGAGGGTACCATGCCTTGGAATCAGTCTTTTGGTTAACATATTGTCCCAAATATTAACTTTAACCAAGCCTTCAATGATCAATGGCAACAAGCTACTAATTTTGGGTATAACCAAGCTCTCATGGCCCAAAATGTAGAGGTACTTATGATGACCAATATAAAAGATCCTCCACAAGGTCAAGGGTCTAATTAGGGACCAAACTAACTAGATGGCACTATAGACACCTAAAATTGGCCACCGATAACCTCTAATCAAGTTTTTAGCTAATTTCCACTTAAAATGCACAATTTAGCCTAAAAACACTAAAACATGCTAAATGATGTGAAAATGACATATTAAAATGCCAATTTTGGCCAAGGTATCCCTAAATGGGGTAATCCAATTTATGGGCCAGCTAATTTTGATCAAATCATTTTGAGTCAAAAGGTCAAATTTGCACCTGCATGCTCTAGATAGATCTTTCCTATCAAATCTTCTACACAAAGAACATGCCTTTGTTATTTTTTATTAGAAACATCCTAAATGGGAATATGGTTCCAATGCATTTGAAATTTCCTTCCAATTCTAATCCAGTCAAATTTTGGATCAATAACAAGGCATTTTGATCAATTTAAATAATTTGTGCACAAAGTGCTTAATCATGCTTAAGAGCTAATTAACCCAAATCAAGGCCTAATCAATAATTCCATGGAAACTTGTTGAATACTTATTTTTTTAAATGAATATTGAATATCTACATCATCAAGTGACCTCATATCTTAGGAAGACATCCCTAGGCTAGAAATGCCACAAATATCAGGATTCATACCTCCCATGCCTCATCAATGCCTTCCATGATGCCCTCCATGCCACTTAATTGCTCCTTCTTCCAATGTAATGATGAGGATAATTACAAACTTAATTTCAAAAATTGAATTAATCTTCAACCACACATCTCAATCTTGAAATGGATGGTTCAGGTTGATTCTAATCAAATCCAAAAATCTATAAATAAAGAGGCCATGAACATCATTTTAAAGCATAATTAGTGCAAAGTTATAATGCAGGATTATTTCCAAAAGCTTCAAGAAACTAGTGTTATAATTCCAAATTGATTCCAAGCCAAGCCAAGCCAAAGCCAAAGGTGCCAAGGAGAGATGGAGGTAGCCAAGCTTCCATTTCCAAGGACTTCATGAGCACAAGCTGAGCAAGCCAACACTACAAAGGCATTTGGAGCATCCAAGGAAGGTGAAGGAATTATTGTGTTTTCATTCCTTCATTTTTAGTTGTGTTTGTAATTTGATTTTGTTAACTAAGCTCTCCCTAGTTTTTAATCCTATGGATGTTATGCTATTAGTGTGTTTATTTCATTTTATTTTCATTTTGGAACTAACAACTTCCTAACCATCCTCTCTTGAGTCAAATTCCTAGATCACACATATGGCATGCCCGGTGGGACTAGACACATCCCACACATGAAGAATATCATTTTGAAACTTCAAAATATTCATTTGAGCCTTTAAAACTCTTGTAAATTGATTTTCTAACTTTATTTTTCCATTTTTTCTTACCACAATTTTTACACAGTAACCGACATTGACAAAAATACTGATATTGGTTACTTTTCTTAACTGACATCAGTCAATAGAACTGCCATTAGTTAGATCTCAGTTATTCATAATTGATGTCAGTGGTAATAAATGATGTTGATCACTATGTTTTTCTAAAAACATAGAATCGAGACCTCTTTTTCCAAAGTTTATTATTTTAAACTCAAAAGATTTTCAAAGCTAAAGGACATGCTAACAATTTTGCTGTAGGACCAAGCGGGTTTTTTGCTCAAAACATGGTTAAATCACTTTTGCATACTTAAAATTTGATTAGGAACTTTGTTTTGGTGTTTAAAAAAATAATTTAGGTGTTTTTGGTGAATGATTTTCAATGTTACAACTAAGACCAAGGGGTCAAATGAACACCACCTCATTTTTTGAATTTGGGTTGAAAAATGAACTCACCTTTCCAAGATTTTTTTATTCACTTAGTTGTTTAAATTAAATTTTTGTTTGGAAAAAAGAGGGGTGTTGCATGTATGCTCTTCCATTTTTCCCCTTTAGGGAATCCTTGTAATCAAAAGCACCATTCCTATTGCAAGTATCCTAGTCCAAAGCTTAGAAATAAAGTCATCTAAAGCATTCCCCAAAAAATCCTCAAAGTTTGGGTGATCTTGAAAATGACCCTAAAGTCTTTCTATTAGTCTTTTATTTCATGTAAACTTGTCTTGCAAGGGGGATGCCATTACCTCCCATGAGCTATTTAGGGAAGCTTTGAACTAGGGTTTCATCTCCTAACATTGACTTCACTTACTCCTTTGGAGTTTCACATGGGACATATTTGCATTTGTACATCGTACTACACTAAGTGAACAATAGGATTTAGTGGTTATAAAAAGGACTAGACCTTTTTACAACTAGCCAATGCTATGATCAACTAATTTCCATGCTTTTATTTTTCATTATTTTATGTGAAAGTCATTGTGCAATTGATTTTCCTAGAATGATTGAAACCTTGCTAGTTTAGTCAACCACATCATGCCATACCCTTAATAGGATTTGGATGATTATACTTAGTGTATTTTGGTCATTTTTGCTTGGTATGTTTTTGAGACTAAAAATTATTTGTTTATGTATAAGCCATGTCAAAACCAATTTATCTATATGTCACTCTTTTGTCTAAAGAGGTGTTATGCTGGCCATTTTACACCACACTTATGCCTTGAAATTTTTGCTAAACTTATTTGTGTGGGTGTCATTTGAGTTGGAGAGGGTAGTTTTATGATGCCCAAATCATGTCAAACCATTTGTGCCTTTGAGTCTTTTGAAACATGGCAATGATCACATCATTCAAGCATGATTATGTTTTTGGGCTATTCAAATTATCTCAAGACTAGTTTACCTTGTGCCAAAAAGCATTATTCCAAACCATGTCATGTATACCATTTGGACCTTTGTCTTGTGTTTTCATACTATCCAATCTTGTCTAGCTTGTTTGGTCTAATATCAATTTTCATCATTGATTTTTCAATTAGCCTTATCAATTTTGGATCCAAACATTGATTGATTTTTATTTAAGCCTAAATTCATGGGGCTGATACATAGATGTTTTTATTTTGGGTCACATAAATTTGGTTAGTCAATTACCCAAATTTGAAAACTATTGATGGTTTGTTTGTTTATTACCTATCCTAGTTATTATTTGTGCCTTTATTTGGGAAAAAACATAGTCTTTCTTCAAAGAGATTTTTGTCTTATGCCTTATGCCAACTGATCTTGTTTATGTTTGATTCCATGTGCTGGGTCTATGTCAAAGTTGTTTCCAAACTTGTTAGATTAAATCAAAGCACATCATGCCTATTTGTTTGAGCCTATATTTTGACTCTACATTTAGACAAAATACTTAGCAACTCAACTTTTACCTTTTCTAGTTTAGACCTTGTTTGGAACACTTTGACCTAGACCTTTGACATGCTAGTTTTTATTTAGATGCTTGACCTTTTTATGCATATGAAATTTGACATTAGACATTTGACATTAGACTGTTTTATACCAAATCTTAGTACAAACCATTTTTGAGATACAACTCCACTTTTAGACCATATTGGAGATATAATTCCAACCCTTCTACTAAGTTAGACCAAGTTTGAACCATTTGTCCTTTGGATCATTTTTTAGAGTTTGTATAATGCTAAGCCTTTTGTTTTAGAGCTTTCATAATTTTCATGGATATGTCTAGCTACAATTATGGTGGAGTCACTTACAATCCAACTTATGATAGAATGACCACACAAGATGAATTTTATGGCTTTAGTCAAGACCCCAATGATGCTAATATGGTTTGTGAGATAGATTTCTATCTACCTCATATTAATCATTCATAAGAACAAAGTCACAAAATAACTTATGATCCAAATTGATACCTTGATTGGTATGAAGAGGCTTATGAAGAAGACTTTGAAGACCTTGATAATTTTGTTTAGGATACAAATCCATACCCTCTTTTCAATAATTAGTAGATGGAACATAGTCAAGAACCGGATTATGAGCCAACTCACAACTAGGATGATATGGTTTATGATGAAGACTTGGATGCTTTGGCTTATGAAATTAATAATACTCCCTAAGGCCCTACCTTTATCCAACTATAAGCCATTCTTCCTCTAATACCAATCCTAAGCAAACTTCAATTGATCCAATCTTTTGAAGACCAAGCTGTGTTCAAAACTTATATTGTCCAACTCATTGGAAACCAAGGCTAAGAGAACCAACCAATCCAAGATGTTTCTATTGAATCAACCATTTGTGATAAGTCAGCCTATGATAAATTTCATATTGATCCTATACCAGTTGTCAAGGAGTCACACTCTAATGAACTAGTCTTTATTGAGTCACTACTTAATGATTATAGCCACCTTTGGGAAAATCATTACCTTGACCATGTGCCTATTTTTCAAGATCCTCCTATTGACAAGCTAGTCTCTAAGGAGTTGTCTCTTAACCTTTTTACCATCCTAGAGGAGTATCACTTTGACAAACTATTCTTTATGGAGCCCATCATGCTGTTACGGGTTATTACTTATCTAATACCATATATTCAACAAGACATCATTATAAAAAATTAACCAATAAATGAAGAATCAGAGTTAGAGTTATGTTTTACTCTTGGACTAACATTAAATTTAACATCATAATTAGAATCTAAATCAACATTAGATTCAGAGTCCCTTGAGTTAGAATCAAATTTAGAAGAAGAATATGTTCATGGTTGTTACAACATTAGTTATGCATGCCTCATAGATCAATTTGAATACATTTTTTTATCCTTCTATAGTTTTTGAGGATGAGTACTTCAAATTTGACACAAGTTATCCTAGTATCTTTTACAAGGATTATGTAGCCTCTCCCCATTTCATTACTATTCCACAAGCCATTATCATCAACCAAAATAGCCATATTATTGACATTCCATCTCCCACAAGTGTCAATTGGGACTGATAAAATCAAACTTTGTTGAATTTCATCCATGTTGACATAGAATTTGAAGAAGGGCAAGGAGGCCAAGACAACATTCATGTATCAAAAAAACACTCTCCAAGTGAAACCTTTTCAAAGGTGCTAGGTGACAATCCAAGTCAGAACTCAACATCTTTTAGTGAAACTTTTTTGGAAGTGCTAGAAGACAATCAAATTCAAAATTAAACATTCCTTAGTGAAACCTTATCAAAGGTGCTATGGGATAATCAAGACAACTTCATTGGTGAAAACTTTATTGAGGCACCAATAACTAAGCACAAAATTTCTTCACTACTTGATGAAGACAAAATCACATAGCAAATCAAAATAGCTTCCTATCGATAGCCTAATCATATGGTAGTTAATCTCAAGATCAAACAACAAAAAATATGATGGTCCTATCAAGATAAAAACTCTTTATCCTTTCCATAACCAAAATTATATCGAATCTGGCATCAAAAACATTACGTGTGACTAAAAGTCTTGATCATTTATTTACCTACCATTCCACATTCCATTATTACATACCATTCATTTCATATTCAAACCTACCATCCATAATTTTTCCTTATTTACCATCCATGGTTTCACTTTAATTTGTATAGGCTAAAAAGATACCTTGTCTTGATATTTGAAGGAATCAAAATCAATGACCATTGAAGATCATAAAATCATTCTTGACAACCAAATCTAAATCAAGTTCTTGATAGAGCAAATATTCAAATGATGTGTGATCTATAAATTAACATGATCGATTATTATATTTGTATCATTTATTGATTTGGATGTGAATCTCCCCATCAATAGGAACAATAGAATAAAAAACCACACCTAGGCCAAAAACATGTACCATGCCATTACCATTGTTATATATGCATATTTTCCATTATCTTAGATCCTACCATTCACCCCATCAATTGTGAGAAACCCTCCTATAATTTTAACTCAATTATCAAAACCATCATTATTTTAAAGCAATACCATACCATACCATCCTATCATTCCATTTCTATTTAGACCAAAGCCTACTTTTAGTCATCCTACCCAATCCTATTTTGATCTTGGTTCCTTTGGTTCTTCCTGCATTTTTTGTTAGAGGATTTTGATAAAGTTTCAATAATAAATCCAATCTATGTTTCAATGATAGTCTATGAAATTAGTGTGACAATTGATCTAGAAAGATATCTTTCATCCTATCTATGTTTGTTTATGTGGGCTTGATTATAACTACCTATGGGCAAATTAGTGTCTCACTAGTCTTGCTACTAGTTATAAACACCTATGGGAAAATTAGTATCATTGACCTATACCATTGTATATTAGTTATAACCACGTATGGGAAAAATAGGGGAAAAAATTATTTACCATGCATTTTTGCATCACCTTGCCTTCATTTTTTTCATTTGACTGACCATTTGCTAGATTTGTGAACTTGTTGGGACCTAGTTAGGTTTTCCCCACCTTTTATGTGGATGGAATTAATATGACTTGAGGTCACTTTAAGACTATGTGGGTCATGCTCAATTCATGTTGAGGTCACATTAGTCCCCATTTTCATATGCTCTCACCATTTTATGAGAAACCTAAGCCAAATGCTCTCACCATTTTGTGAGCAGGTATCTTGTCATTCTCTAACGAGTTAAGATACCTTAAAATTCCAAAAAAAATCATAATATTTCAAAATCCAAAAATATTTGTCTTATCTAAGCCTAGTCAATTATCCTTGATTCACCTTATTAGGGCATTGTCATTGTTAAGATGCTTTCTTTTGCTTTTATTTTTAGGCTTTTTATTTTATTTATTTATTTTAAGTTTTTTATTTGTTTGATCGCTTGCTTGTTTGTTTGCTTTCAACACTGTTGCCTTGACTCAATCTATATGTATGCATTGGGTGATTCCTTACACACATTATTCTTGAGTCCATCCCTATTCATACGTCAACATTGTCATCATGGTTTTTATCATTGGTGCATTATTTTTGAGTGTTTATTAGATTGGGAGTTATTCCTTATGATTTTTTTGGCCAAGTCTTCATGATGTTATATAATGAAGGCTACCATCACATACTATAGAAAAAAATTAGCTTCATGAAGGTCTACAATCAATGGAGCCATAAAATTTTCACCTTAGCACCTTGGTATATCATCCCATCCCACCCTTGACCAAATTATCCCATTGGTCATTCTGGTTGTGTCATTGTTAATTAGGATGAGCATCTTCTCATTGGTAGGTATAACTAAATCATTCACACTAATCAATCTTATTCTTCTTTTCATATCTTTCATCAATTTGCACCTACTCATCTTTAATCTATATTCTAGGTTATATCCTTGAGTTATGTTTACAAATCATCCCTAACTAGGGCATAATCATCTTTAGCCAATCTAGGTATGCTTAATGATTAGAACCACCTATGGGAAAATCATTATTTTAACTTTTATTCTTGATTATAACCACTTTTGGGTAAATCAACATATATTTTACATCAATGCATGCAAGTATTTTATTATTTGGATTAATCTTGACCATGGGTTAATTCTACATTTCCTCTTATTTCTTTTTGAGGGACCATCCATCAAAAAATGTGACAACCACTCCCTTGAGGGGGAACCATCATAGGCTTCCCAAAATCATTTGAAGCTTTATTTTTAAATCATCATCTTATTTTTGGGATATAGGCCATTTCTCATTCTTTTAGAAGATGTTACTATGCTTATAGCTTGCAATACCTTCTCAAATAGGGGCAAACTATAGACACCTAAAACTAGCCATTCATAACCTCTAATCATAATTTTGGCTAATTTCCACCTAAAATGCACAATTTGGCTTAAAAACACTAAAACATGCTAAATGATGTGAAATCGACATATTCAATTGCTGATTTTGGCTAGGGTATCCTTAAATGGAGTAATGTAATTTATGGGCCAACTAACTTTGTTTAGATCATTTTGAGTAAAAATGTCAAATTTACACTTGCGTGCTCTAGATTGATCTTTACTATCAAATCTTCTACACAAGGCATGTGACTTTGTTCTTTTTTGTTGGAAACATCCTAAATGGGAATATAGTTCCAACACATCTAATTATGCCTTCCAATTCCAATTGAATTAAATTTTGAACCAATAACAAGACATTCTGATCAATTTGAATAATTTGTGTACAAAGTGCTTAATCATGCTTAAGAGCTAATTAACCCAAATCAAGGCCTAATCAATAATTCCATTGAAACTTGTTGAATACTTATTTTTGGAAATGAATATTGAATATCTTCAATATCAAGTGACCTCATTTCTTGGGAAGACATCCTTAGGCCATAAATGCCACAAATATCAGGATTCATGCTTCCCATGCCTCATCAATGCCTTCCATGATGCCATCCATTCCTCTTAATTTCCCCTTTTCCAATGTCATGATTAGGATAATTATAAACTTAATTCCAAAAATTGAATTAATCTTCAACCACACATCTGAATCTTGAGATGGATGGTTCAGGTTGATTCTGATCAAATCCAAAAATCTATAAATAGAGAGGCCATGAACATCATTTCAAAGCTTAATTAGTGAAAATTTATAATGCAAGATTGGTTCCAAAAGCTTTAAGCAACTAGTGTTATAATTATAATTTGATTCCAAGCCAAGCCAAGCCAAGCCAAGCCAAAACTAAAGGTGCCAAGGAGAGATGAAGGTAGCCAAGCTTCCATTTTCAATAACTTTATGAGCACAAGCCAAGTAAGCCACCACTACAAAGTCATTTGGAGCATCCAAGGAAGGTGAAGGAATTATTGTGTTTTCATTCATTTTAATTTATTTTTATTTTTTTTATCATTTTCTTTTGTTAACTAAGCTCTCCCTAGTGTCTAGGTCTAGAGATGTTATACTATTAGTGTGTTTATTTCATTTTTTTTTCATTTTAGAACTAACACCATACTAACCATCCTCTCTTGAGTCAAATTCTTAGATCACACAGCCACCATGGTCAATTATGAGCAAAAAGAGTGCTATGCATCCAAACAACATGATATTTCTAGCCAAGCCTATATACCAGTGGTATAAAATACAAGATTTAAAAGAAGGAACATGAATGGTAATCGAGAAGTAGTCAAAGAGATTCCTACCATTACTGCTTCACTAACAAATACAAATGAACCTATTATCACTCCAAAGGTTCCATTACCTCCAAAGAATCATAATCAAAGGAATATTTTTGTGCCCCAAGGCTCACAAGTTCAAAAAATAATAATGGTGTCTCCCAAAACACAATAAAAGGTTGGTGTTTCACCAATAAACATTATTTAACAAATAAAGAAATTTAATGTGAGTGTGCCAATGTATGCTCTCCATGCCTAGTCAAGTGGACATTCTTTAGGAAGGTTTGTCTAAGATTAATGTTACAATGGTTTTAGATAAGCTACCAAGCAAGGAGAATGTAGTCCTTACCAATGTATCCAAAGGATTAAATGAAGGGAAATTAGGTAAAGCAGTCAAGCCTACTCCTTTCTATATTTTAGTGATCATTGGTAACTCTCTAGTGTATAATTTCTTAATGGATAGTGAGGCTACTACCTTAATAATTATAAAGTCCATAGCTGATCAACTTGGTATGAAATATGAGCCCTAGTTTAAACGAGTGATAAAACTTGATGGTTCTTCTACCAAGCCATCTGGCATAATCAAAGACCTCAATATGACCCTGCATACTTGTCTTAGTGTCTTAGTGGCTCAAGATGTATTGATCTTAGATGTACCTTCTTATTTTGTGATATGCCTATCTAGGGAGTTCATTATAAAAATTAGAGGATACATTGTATTAGATTGGCCATATATCACATTCAGGACAAGGTATGGGGCCAAATTTTCAATCAAAGCTAAGCCCATTGCATAATTCCACATAAAACCCTATGGACTAGATAATATCAACATCAATTACATGATCATTGATGAGGATGAATTTTTAATGGGTTAATATTTGAACACTCATCTAAAAGATGTACCATACCTATTCTTGGATGAATTATGGAATGAAATACATTTGGTAGATCCCTTAGAGGGTGTTGAAGAAAGGGACTTGGGTGTCTATTATTTACATGAAAAAAATAAATCCATGTCATCTCTCATGAGACCTCAAGAAGACCCTAGTGGTATATAGAAGTTATTATTTGATGGCTCAAGGAGAAAGCATGGAGTGGGTGAAGGTGTTATGTTACTATCCCCTTAAAATGATAATTAGTTCTCTTCATATAGGTTCTAATTTAGTTTATCCTATAATGCAACAAAATATGAAGGTCTCATCCATGACCTTCAATGGGATAGTAAGAGAGGGATTGGGTAATTGCAAGTCTATGGGGAAAGTGAATTGGTTATATACCAAGTCATAATCCAAAATGTCACTAGGAACCCCTTAATGAAGTCCTACAAACATAGAGTGTGGGACTTAATTGATGACTTTGAAGCCTTCAACATCCAATTAGTGCCAAGAGACTAAAATCAACATGTTAATAGACTAACAGCTATGGGGGATCATTTCAACATCCCCAATGAATATAAAAAGACAAAGGTATAACCACATGTCAAAGTGGTATTAAAAACATCAATGCTAGATAATAAAGTTAATTAAAAAGTCTTTGAAAATGACAAATAGATTGCATGTTTGTTATAGCAAGAATTAGAGTTCTCCTCCATCAACCAAAGAAAATTTTAGCATCACTATGAAGACAATATTGTTCAATTAAGGTCCAATAAGCTTCATAAAGGGCTAGTCACCCTAGAATGTATCTTTTATGAAGGTGATCATATGAGGAAGGATAAACTGGTGATGTCAACTAATGAAGAAAACTATGAGAGAGTTATTATCTTTGAGGACAAGCTCCTTAAGCTTGGAAAGGTAAGAAATAAAGATGAAAGGCATAATTTCATAGAGATTTGTAAGGAATATGTAGACATCTTTACTTGGAAATATAGTTACCTAAGGGGATTTGATCCTAAATCAGCCTAACATACTATACTAGAGGCTAATGCTAAGCATGTCAGGTAGAAGTAGAGGCCCATAAAACCCTATATTAAAAGACTCTTGAGGTAATAATTGACCAAGCTTATTAAATCTAGGATTATCTTCCCAATTAACCACTCCTAATGGGTAGTTAATCTAGTACTTATTAGGAAGAAGAATGGGGAGATCAGACTATGTGTGAACTTCAAGGATCTTAATAGGGTCTCTTTGAATGATCATTACCCTCTACCATTAATATAGCAAATCCTTCAAGTAGTTACTAGGTTAGAATGCTTCTCTCTCTTAGATGTATATTCAAGTTATAACCAAGTTCTAGTGAGAGAGGAAGACCAGTATAAGACTGCCTTGACCACCAAGTGAGGTGCATTTGCTTATCAAAATATGCCTTTTGGATTTTTTAATGCTGGGATAACCTTTCAAAGAGTAATGGACATGACCTTTAAAGGGATACTAAATAAAATTGTACTAGTCTACTTGGATGACATCACAATATTCTCTAAGAATGATAGTGAGCACATGTACCATCTCAAGATGATATTCTAGAGATGTAGAGAGTATGGGATCTCTTTAAATCCCAAGAAATGTGTGTTCTCTATGCATGAAGGTGAGCTATTGGGTCACATTGTTTCAAAATAAGTATTATCCATTGAACCTAATATATTAAGTTATATCTTAGTCTTATACTTATCAAAGCAAAATAAATGGATCCAAAACTTCCTTTAGAAGATTAACTTTATGAGAAGGTTTATACCTAGTTTTTCAAACCTAATCAAACCTATCACCACCATGATAAATAAAATCTAATTATTTTCTTTGTCTAATGAAAGTAAGATATATTTCGAGGCAGTAAATCATGTTATTACCTAGGTCCATTCACTCATAAATCCTAATTTCTCCATGGACTTCATCTTTTACACCTTTACCAATGTTGAAAACATATCAACTATGTTGATGTAGAAGTATGGCAAAGGAATATAGAGCCCAATTACTTTTTTTAGTCAAGGGATGGAATGATATGAGGTGAGGTAAAATTTAATTAAGAAATAAGTTATTGCAACCTTGAGAATCCTTAAGAAGGTTAGGTCCATGCTATCTAATAGTAAGATCCATCTTATGGTGTCTCATCCTAGAGTTAGGGACTTCCTCCTTAACAAGGATTTGAATGAGAAGAGAGCATGATAGATCACAAAGGTCATGCAATATGATGTAGAGATAAATGTCACAAAGTTATTTAAAGGTAAGGGCTTGTGTGAGCACATGGTAAATGACCTCTAGGAAGATAAGGAATCTATTTTGGTGATCCAAGATAACTCACAAATAGGTGTATATCCACTTCAAAAGAGCTAGCTTCAAGACATGAACCACTTCTTGACAATAAGGGAATGGCCCCAAGGTCTAAATAGAGATAAAATAAGGTATTTCAATCTTCAATATATACTATATACATTATTTGATGGTGTTCTTTTTAGAAATGACCTTAATGGGGTACTCCTTAGGTACATAAATGATGACCAAGTGACCAAACTCTTGGAGCAATTTCATGATGGACCTATAGGAGGTAATTTTGCTCCTATAACCACCATAATAAAGGTAATGAGGGATAGTTATTACTGGTCAAATATTTTCAAAGATGCTCATGAATGGGTTAGAAAATTCCATAAGTGTGCCCTCTTTACAGGAAAGTAGAAACTAGTAGCCCTTCCATTCAATCCTATTCAGGTGAAGTAACCCTTCATGAAGTGAGGGTTAAAATTTATAGGGATGATAAATCCACCATCAAATTCAAGTCATAAATTGGTGCTCACTAAATTTGACTACTTCACTAGGTGGGTAGAAGCCATTACTTTGAAGGAGGCTAATGAAGGTACAATTTTGGACTTTTATGATAGCCTTGTGACTAGATTTGGTGTCCCAACCACCATAATTTTACATAATACATTGGTATTCATTGGTATAAAGACAAGTAAGTGGGATCTAAAATAAGAATCTACCTCAACACCTCTTCCAACTACTATCCTTAAGGAAATGGAATGGTAGAGTCCATAAACAAGAATTTACTAAGGATCATTAGGAGGATCATAGAAGAGAATCAGAGAATATGGCACACCAAGCTAAAGACAACCATATGGGCTGATAGAGTGACTCTTGAATCTACCATTGGAAAATATCCATATGTTCTTGTGTATGGAAGGGAAGCTAAATTTCCTATCTCCCTTGAGTTGCCTGCATTAGAGTTATCCCATGAACTTATGTTCATGGAGGATGAGCCCATGAATGTGAGGATGATAGAGCTCATGGAGATAGAATAAACTAGATACCTTATTATTAATTTTTTTTAATAACATCAAGATCAAGTCAAAAATTCCTTTGAAAAGAGATCTATAACAAGGAGCTTTAAGGAGGGAGACCTAGTCCTCAAATAAGACTCAAATAAGGCCAAACCAAACAATCATACCAAGTTTGATAGCTTGTGAAGTGGTCCTTATTTAATCCATATATGAAAATAAAATAATGATTTTTAGCTTTCCCAATTGGATGGAGAGGTATTAACCATCCCAGTCAATGACATTCATTTGAAGCCTTGTTATTAGAAGCATTCCATCCATTGTAACATATTTATTTGGGCACTTTTTTGTTCTATTTATTCTAATCTTGTTACTTTAATAAAGTTTTTGGATAGGGATAAAATTTAATTATTTCATGATTAATTAAGAGAAGACTTGGGAATACATATGCCTAATGGACCAGTCAATGCAAAATAGACTAGGTTCTTAAGCATAGTAGACATGCTTCCATATGAGTCACCAAAAATATTGACCATTTTTGGCCCACATCTAAGCTTGTGTAAAAATAGATCATGGTGCTAATGGATGAGTATATTAATAAATGTTTTGGATAGAATGATTGGAACAAAGAGATCATATAGCTTTCAAAGCTTTTGAAACACTTTAAGTTCACTTAAACTTTAGTTTGTCCAAATTTAGGAAACTATGTCTCCATGGTGGTCATAATGTTCAGTAGCATGAAGTAGGTTTTATACAAGCCCCAAGATCTCACTTGAGTCTTATAAATTCATGTAAAAGGTCAAGCATAAACCTAAGAGAGGCAGACTATCACCAAGAAATCATGTAGGAGCAAACAAACTAATTCACTTATGTATTTTATAAGTATACTTAGAAAGCATCACTAGCCAAAAAATTGTAGTGCCATGGAATTATTCATACTAGTAACATGCTCTAAAAGTTTCATGTTTGTGTGAGATTTTTATCTCAAGTTATGGAGCTTCAAATTTTAACCTGCAGGGTAGGACATTCATGCAAGTGTCAAGTTTGAGCTTCACAAAATGACCATTTGGATTCAAAAAGACCTTAACAAGTTTAAAGTTGATCAATATATAATAGTAAATTGGAGATCACATACTAAAAAAATCTATCTAATAGTTATTTTTGGGGTCAAATAGGTCAAAATGTCCCTGGGTTAATGCTCTTAAAGAGATATAAGTTAGACAAGATCTGATAATGTGGGTTCATCAAGCTAAGTTCAAATGGTGTGTGTTCATTGATAATAATATGGGTTTGAGATGGATAAAAGATCAACACTACTTTGTAAATTATGATCTAATGGTTTGAGATGAGTAAAAAATTCAAGGAACTTGAGAGGTCACTATGTGGCATAAGTCAAAAACTGACAACAAGATCCTGGGATCAGTACACAATTGACAAAAGGCATGAGTATGTTTAAGATGGTAAAGAATTAATGGGCCACATTCATTAATATCAAGATGATCCAATGATGTTAGGTAATTTAAGAAGTCAACAAGATCTATGAGGCTAATGAGAGTAAAGATATGTTAGATAATTTTAATTGGTCTGAGTAATATTTGATAGACAAAGTCGAATACAAGGACTAGTTTTTGACCAAGGAAAATAGGTCTAGGAGGGTCATCATTATGATATTAGAGATTGATATAATGCCATGAAAAGGCCACAACCATGCATTTAGATATAAAGAACATAAAAATGGGGCACCATTAAAGCTAAATATAGACCTCTAGTTTGAAGATCCATGGCACACAGGGTTCATTCTGTAGTTGTGTTTGTCATTCTTTCAATAAGGATCCCTGTATGTCATTATCTCTTGGTTTTTATAGATTCTAAAAGGAAAAAATAGGTCTTATGAACCTAATAGAGATTAGGATCAAAGATATGTAGTCTATAGGTCTACTTCGACATACGTGGCTACAAGTAAACCAATAAGGAGATTGGTTTTTTATCTATAAAAAAGATTTGGTAAAGATTTGATCAAGAGTAGATATCTGTGATTATGAAGAAGCTCCCTATCCTTCAGCATGATCATATTTTTGACAAATAGTCACCTAAAATGCACAAAGCTATGTTTCTATCAGACCCATGAGCATGTAGTTTTGTCTTCAAGTGAGAGATGGCATGAAAGATCAAAGAAAATGTCTAGTGTTGGGAATTATATCTAGGGGAATTCAATGCATTCCTAGGGCCTAATGGGTCTTTTAAACTTGGTAAACCATGTGTAGTATCCTAATTGATAAAAAAATATGGAAAGGTTTTCATTAGGGCAAAAATGTGGTAGCTTAGGTTTAATTAATGACCTAAGACAAAAAATTCCCTCTCTAATGGTGTGTTCCCACATTATCTCTCTCTCTCTCTCTCTCTCTCTCTCTCTCTCTCTCTCTCTCTCTCTCTCTCTCTCTCTCTCTCTCTCTCTCTCTCTCTCTCTCTCTCTCTCTCTCTCTCTCTCTCTCTCTCTCCTCCTATATATCCTAGTCTCATTCCCATTATAGGGGTTGTCAACTCTTAGAATTTATCATTCTTTTATGGGACAAGGATACTCATTGAGACTCTTGAAAAAGTGTGCTCATTTGACATGGTTAAACCCTATCAAAATATTTTAAGAACTAATTTTTGAAGTAATATGATCAACTCTTTACCTATATCTTGTCTTTAATCAGTTCTTAGTATGCTTGTGTATGGTGAATTTGTGAAGGAGATTATTCCTTGTTTACTATCCTTCTGCTTGCCTCTTTGAAGGTGTTTTCAAGCTAACTTATAGGTCTATATTAGTGTTATACTTAGAACCTCTTCTATGAAATATTTATGTAACTAGTGAGATTGTGAGATTGAGTAAGCCATAGTTGTATTTTTATTGATCCAGTGTGTGTTCAAGCTTATATAAGTGTCCATTTAAAATTGGTGCATCACCCTTTTAGCCTTATTAGGAGCCCTTATCCTCTTTCTAACCCTTTTCCCTATGAGTCATTAGTTTATCATTATTCTAGGTGAGCATTAAGAGGAAGTCAGCCTTCTCCAAAGGTTCAACCTCACTACAAGATACCCACAACATGAGATTTTTACGATTGTGTGGATTAGTTAGAGAGAGCCTAAAAAACCCTCTCCAAGGGAATAAATTAAGCCTACAATACTAATATTAATGATTTTTGGTTATTTGAATATGATATGCATATTATGTTTGTTACTATATACCATGTAGATGTAAAGGATAGTATCAATATTTATAATATTGTTTCTAAGCCATCCTTGTTGGTTTTAAAATTCAAAACATTGTCTTTAATCCATCTTTGGTGGTATCAAAATTTAGAATAGTTTTTGAGCCAACTTTATTGATGTATTTTACCATGCATTATGATTAGATGGAACACATACTTTTTTTAACATAGCTATATTCTTGGAAGTTACTTTCGATTCATTTATTTGGAGGCTTCATCAGATTCAATAGTCATTAACATGCATCTTGATTCATTATTATTTTTATTTATCATTAAACATAGGTACCCCATTAATCCTAGTTACTAAGATCCATACTTATGAACTTAAGAATTTTAAGTTTTTACCACATCACTTAAGTTGATCTTCAGGGAGGTGTTGGTGTGTGTCATGTTATTTTATCATAAATTATAATTAATTAGTGAATTAGTTCTAATTAATATAAAATGAGTATAAGGGTAAAAAAATGATATAAATAATGTGTAAATAGTAGATTGATAGTAAAATAATCAAATAAACAAAGTAAAAATGAATAGAAAAAGATAACTATGAAAATTGAAGACTTAACTAATCTCTATCCATTAGGTTGACTAGGCATGATAGAATATGATTGGAGATGATCAACTCAGATTGATTATGCACGTGAAACTAAAACATGAATTGTCAACATTCTAGGATAGAACTGATTAGAAAAGGTCAAGATCAACCACCACTACTATCCTCTACTGGTTGATCTTGACTTATACTAGAAAATAGGAATTTAATGGTATAGTCACCTACACCTAATTTAAATATGATTGTATTTAACATTTGGATGTGCACATATGATGTGAAAACAAACTCTTAAAGGTTGAAACACTACTAGGATTTTACAATGGATAAATACCTACAAAAATTGGGAGTGTAATTGGCTGAATTAACCCCAATCATCACAAAATGATTGATGTTGTCTATGTATCCAATACTCCAAAGAGGGAATTCAAACCCACATAGTTCTCCCACCTAGAATTTTTTATGTGATAGTGCTACTCTTTTGATACATATAGGCATCTAGATATAGATTAAATAATTGATAATACTTTTTTTGACTTAGATATAACAATCTCATGACTTGGATAAGGGTTGATTCAAGTGAATAAAATTAAAATTAAAAATAATAGGAACAATTTTCTCAATGTGCAATAGTGTAAATGTGATTCAATACTAAAATTTCCAAGTGGTATAATAGGTTTCATAAATGTGATTTTAGAGAAATACAAAAGAATAAAACTTCACATTACCTAACCTAAAAATATAGACCAACTTATAAGGGAGGGTTTAACTTTGAAAAATATCTATTACGAGGATAATGACCAAGATCAAACTATAGGGTTAAATTGACTACTGATCTTGTTCTGTGTAGGTCAAATGATAAAAAAGGGTGACATTTGATGTTTAAAAATTTACATGTCCATACATATGCTTGGAAAGATTTTTATCGATTAATAATAATTTTATAGGTACAATACAAAAATTTAGAAGTAATGGGCATGTAAAAGAACCTAGGATAGATTGAGGTGGAGAAATAGGACAATTTAAGTGCTCAATTCAATTAATGTAAAAGTGGGTAAAATTGACATTATGAAGTATCTATGATTAAATTTGAGTTTCTAAATTTACCTCCATTTAGTATATAAATTAAATTACTATATTAAAAAAAAAGACATACTTGAGTGTGTAAAACACACTTTGCATTTGTGAGAAAGATTAAATCATGCAAGGTGTTCCATATTGAATCTTGAAATGATGTAAAAGTAGTTAATGCCCAAATGTGAAATTAAAAACTAATATGTAACTTTAAATTAAAAATATTTTGAATAACATAAAAATAGTACATCTATTTGAACCATTTTTTACTCTTGTAACTTTAATTGGAGATGATGCTTCATTGAAGCATTGGAAAAATGGTGCTTCCCATGAAGCACTTAGAGAGATTGGTTCCTTTTTTGAACAAAGGAGAATTTAGGGTAATAAATTCCAAATTTAAATTACAACATGTATATAAAATAGAACCTATTGAGGGATGCAAAAACCTTAATTTACATTGTTAATACTTGTAACCATAAGATGGAAAAAGGTTGGAATCCATAATAGATTCATAGGATATAATGCTAGAGGGTGATGAATATATAATATGCACTATGAGATTTAATTGAATCAATATTATATGACATATTTGAATCAATATTATATGACATATTGACCATAAATTTGATCATATATATCATCTAATTCAATTAGTAAAATAATTGGTTGTCAAACATGTGTAACTTGAAATATGTTGTCTTAAAAAACTACAAGTTTATGTTGTATGAGATAAAAAAACATATGGTTGGAATAAAAATTAAATTTTAATTACATATTTGAGTTCATATGCAAAAGTTATGGCCTTAAAAAGTTACTAGAATTTTAACAATAAATAGTCTGACACTTTTTTATAGCTTGTTGTAGTAGTTCAATGCCTATGAAGTTGAACAAATGAAAATGTTTTTCCTTCAATTTGGTGGTTTGGTTTGTAGTATTAGTTATTTATTCGTTTGAGTGGATATAAATAAGGTATTGGTCAGTAAAATACAATCACATATCATCAGAAGAGATTCAAAATATCAAAAAAATAACAAGCACAATGAGATGTATGGAAGTTAAATTCACATCACATAGGTGTGAGTTTGAATATTTGTTATCTTTTATCATTATTTACTATTATAAGTGATTGATTTTAACAATACACAACTAAAATATCTGAGTTCAATAGTTATTTTGTTACTTGAGAGGTAAATCTGCCAAGTCTTCCACCAAACATTGCAGAGGTCATTACGATTGTATGAGTGTAAGAGGTTGGTTTTATTGGGAAGCTGAAGAAGGAAAAAATATTGTAAACTATAGAACATATTAGATATTAGGAATCATGGATTCAATATTGCTTAAGCTTTTTCACACTGAGTTTCTCCAAGCTATGTCTTGCATTATCTCTCTTTGATGTATTTGCTTCCATTGCTTGTATATTTACATTCTATGAAACTAGGCTAATACACCAAACACTTAAGAGATCTAAATCCTAATATTTAAAAATAATATTACTATTTTCCTAAAGGTATTATAAACTTAACCTTAACATTTCACCTTTATGAAAGCATTTTAATTATAATCATGTATGGAGCAGTAATATGTTTAGAGTGTGAAAGAATATACACAATGGATGTATCATTTGTAGATTAAATAAAAAGGGTTGCATATTATTTTATATGCTATAGATTTCAGTAATAAGAGACAAAATATGTATTAAAAAAATATTTTGGGTGTTTTTATATGGCATAAAAATTGAGAGAAACACATTTATTTAAAAGGGTCAGTGTTAGTGAAACTTAGAGTAAAATATCCACCTAATTTATGGATCATAACAGGGTATCAATTTTTTTTGTAAAAGGATTGATAAAATATTTATGAAAATATGTTATATTTGTTTGTGTTATGTTGTGGTGGATGTTTTGAGGACCATTGTGTAGATGTTTCTAGAAAGCAAGTACTAGTGGAGAGATTGTCTTGATATTGGCAACAAGGTGGGTTCAAATTCCATTATTGTTTTTATTCAGATGATGAAATAGAATTTAAATAATATTTTTTGATGGACCAACCATCCAAGGGACATGAAAAATGATGAAAATTCAACTTGGAAAAATAATCTTCCAAAAGAAAGAGAGGTTAAATAAGTTTCAAAAAATTGAAGAGTAAAGCATGTTCAACATGGATTTGAGCATATTTTACTTATGAAAGTAGGGCATGGTTGTAGTTGAGTGAATAAAGACTCCAAAGGTAACATTATTAAGATTAAAAATGATTTTTTAAAATTTTATATGCCTCTTTTTTACTAGAAAACTGATTTTTCTTTGAGCCTTCCATGTGGAAGAAAAAATGTATTTTCACCATCCGTTGTATATCCTTTCTCCTATTGGCTAAGAGGAGAGGGACAAAGATGTTACTACAAAAGAAGGAAAGATATTCAAGAAGGGGAGATAGATAAAATTGGAAAATTGGGTTGAAATTAAAATTATCAAGCAAATACAAAGGTCATTCAAAGAAAAAATGGGGTAAATAGTTTTTATTGACCAATTTTGACCCCCAAGGTCAAAAGGTCAACCCATATAGAAAAAAACTTGCCTAGTCATGTCTTTAAGTATTATGCATAACCATTTAATTCCTTATGTGGTCCTCAAAGGGTCTTTATAAAACCATATTAGCATACGTTGAGGTTATTTTGATAAAATTAAGGTAATGGTTCTTTTGACCTTGTACTAGCCTAGTCATGTCATGGTGAGAAAAAGGGTGGGTCCAAGAGGTGTCATAGGTTATTTGGTTCCCCTCATAGTCATATTCTTGTCTTCATCACCTTTTTATAAACATGTCACACTTTTTTAGAAAGTTTAAGGTTCTTTTGTAAAATTTAAGGTAAGTGTTATGTAAAAGAAAGGTGATTTTGGCTAATCCCACATGTGCCAAAGCTGACAAAGACCAAATATATATAAAACCACATTTGTAAAAGATTGTGAAGGATTTTTAAAAATTCCAATAATGTTAGAGTGTTATATTTCATTAGTTTTTTAGGTTTAACCTCCAAAAAGGTAGTTACAAGGAATTTTATGACTAAGAAGACTTAATTTGCAGGTGAAAATGCCTAGAGTGTCTCTTTATATTCTCTAATTCATGTCTAAGTTAAATAAGATTTCAAATGTCTCAAGAAGGAAAAATATACATTCTCTCTCTCCTATCAATATCCTTTCAAGCCCATAAGGGCTATTTTCATGTGAATGGTATAAGTTGTACAGTTGGAGTTAGAGCCCAATATATTGACTAGAGATAGGGAACCTTATGGAATCTAAATTAGTAGTATTGGTTGTTTGTTGAGATCCTTAGATTTATGAAAAATTGCTAAGGAGATAGGGTGCTTAAAAGAGGTGCTAAATCCCATAGGCTAATGATTTACACTATTTTCATGTAGTCTAGAGATCATTGAAGCATGAAAGGCTTATATAATGTTAGTATATGTATGAAAAATTATTCCATGCTTGTTTCTATCATACTCACATGTGTGAACTCCCATGGGAATAAGAAGATCATTCATGAAGGATATGTCACCATTTTAATTTTGAAGATTTTGGAGGAGTTAATAATTTTCATGCATAAAATGGATGTTTTAGTGTTTAAAATATCTTCTAATTACATCCAAAGATCTCTAAATTTATTGGTCATTATGTACTAGTCCTCTAATGGCATTCATGTTCTATGTTTGAAGACTATATTTTGATGTTTCCTATATGATGGTTTGAAAAGAGTATTATCTTACATTCTCAGGGGAGAGTAAGAGTATTAACCTCATGAGATAGGTGATAAGTCAATATATAAACATTATTAGGGATCAAATTATTAAGTTTGCATTATGTGAAATCCCAAAACATGAAAAATATAGACTTACAGGTCTACAGACTTATAAGTCTGCATTTTGTTTTCATGTGAAATACATTGAAATGTGTCTCAAGTTTGGTTTAAAAACCTAAAAACTGAATTAAATTTAGTATTTAAACATGTGGAGAGATAAAATATTAATAGTGAAGGTGTGAATTCAAATTAAAATTCTCAAATCACCCAATCAGACCTACGGGCAGAACATGAGAGAGAGAGAGAGTGAATGGTTATGAAGATATAAGGTCTCGAAAGGTTTAAATGGATTTTAAAAAAGAACAACAAGATCTCAATACATTATCAAAGGTCATTGAAATATTTTATTATTTTAAATGAGGTTTTTAACCCCAAATTATACTCAATTCTTAATCATTACCTATAGATTTGCCTAAATAACTCAAGGTTAGTTTTCAAATATGAGAAGATGATACAAGTTTTTGTGGTGGAGTGGGATTTTAGATGAATAGAAAAATTGTATGGAAGTCATAAAGAATAAAATGGTATTGATGACATCATTTCAAGTTCATTAAAATTCATTTTAGATACAATTCATTTCAAACTCATAGTCACTTAGCTATAACCACATAGTCAGGCCTATGTGAGAGCATGAGTTAAGAAACATATGACAGAGCAAACTAAGGTATTAAGGCCCAGATAAATTTGAAAATGTTTTGTAAAATATCTTAGTTAATAAATGAATTTTAAAGTTTTTTAGACTGTATGAACTCTTATTTAGACTTAGCTGGCCTAACTAAGCAATCACCAATTATAGAGGCATGTGTATGAAAAGTTGTAATAAAAGTTTATTTTTGAATGTAACATGGGGATATACAAGCTAAAAAAAGGTGATTAATACTTAAATTATACATTAATTAGGTTTTTATACTTTTCCAATGTTGAGACAACTAACATTGAAAAGAGAACAATAGTTTAATTATGCTCATAAAGCCTAAATGGGCATACATAGACCCATGTATGAACTCAAGAAGATTTTCAACTTTGAATGATAAATAAAACCTTAGATGTCACAAGGTGGAGTATAATATTCAGTTATTATAATTTTAAAAAAAGTTAAAACTCTTAGTTGAAACCATTATTAGGCCTAATAAAGCATTGGACTTTCATGAATACCAATAGGCCCAATGGAATGTCCATCCTTATACATGAAATATTGATGGTTTGTACAAGTATTGAAATGGAAATGAAATTTAAGGGGGAATGAAATAAATATAACCTATAAATAGACTTAAAAAATCCTAAAACTTAGGAGAAGTTTGAGAAAAGGTCCAAGCAAGTCATTAAGGTCATTTGCATTAGAATGCTTATAAACCCTAACATGAACCAATGGAAGCCACAACAAGTCTATAAAATTAAATGATAAATAAAACCATGGGAATAAGTCAATGTGGGTATTTTAGACCTTCATAAGGTTTTTTATAACTAAAATTATACTTTAATACATCACCTTTAGGCCTGAAATTCTCTTTTAGACTTCATACACATAGTCTACCAACTCAAGAGGAAGATTGAGATGATCATGTATTCATTGAAAAAATTCATGGTAAATAAATATATTAGGAATTAGAGGGTACCATATTCACTCATGATTCATGGAATTTTTATGTTCATCTAAGGCCCAAGCTTTATGAATAATCCTTAAGAATGTAAGGCACTCAGAGGCTACCTAGAGAATCAGATTTGACCAGTTGAGAGAGATTGATATCTTATGCACTTATAAATTATTGGATTATTATTGAAACATATTTAAAATAATTTATAAATACAATGAATTCCCTACCATGACATTTTATTGTACTTAAAGCTGTATAGATGTAATAAATGCTATTATTTTGTAAGGATTTGAGAGGAAGACAAGGTTTTTGAGCTCATAAATAAATGAAAACCATTGAGGAGGATGTTTTAGGGTGTATTATATCTCATAAATCCAAAAAATCCATACATTTAATCTTTTATGTACTCATATCAGCCTAGTTATTGAAGGTAGTGTGAAAAGGGCTCAAGATAGGCTAGGTTTTTGGGTCATTTCATGGTTTACCTACCTACACAAGGCCTCAAGACCTAAAATTTGACATGGAGGATTTTTATAGGATTTTTAAAGTAAATATAACAATTTTAGGTGGTTTAAAATGTGTGTGAGGTATTTTGAGCCAAAACTTAGTTTCTAGGCCTAGAGTGATAATAGAGACCTAATTGGAGAGAGAAAATAGACTAATAAGTGTACTTCCACTCAGATTTGGGTCATGAAATTTGAAATTAAACTATAAGGAGATACTAGGTACTAAAATATATATATATTTTTTAAGTATCATATGTACATTATTATACACATGGAAGTTTGCATGTTTTTAGGGTTACAAGGATTTAAGTGCTAATGAGAGCTTTATGTACAAGATGAAGTCTTGGAGAAAGTTTGAGGCCTCCAAATGAATTTTTTTAGGTATAATATGATATATATATTCCATACATGTAGATATATTTTATTTATGAGAACAAAATCAAGATTTGACACTTACAAGCAAGGTGAGGCATGGTAGAGCTAAAGGGTTTCAAGACATCTAAAGAGTTACTTAATGATTAACACTGATATGTCAGTTTGGAGAGATTATAAATTGATAAAAGGTGTCAAAGAGTAGAAAAAAATATTAGTTCAACATGAATTGATAATCAATAAGGCCACTTGTCACCTCACAAGCCAAGAGAAGGGGAAATTTTGAAGAAGAAGGCAAGGTGTCAAGAAAAGGAATGAAACTCCATGCCACTTGGAAAAAGAAAACATATTCAAAAGACCAGAACTTGTCCTTTGAGACTTGATTAAACTTTTTATAACTCATATTTATTTATTTTAACTTACTCCATCAAGAGTGACACTTGTTAATGGGCTCTCTTATGCCCCTTCTCTCTCTCTTCTCTCACTTTCTCTATATAATCAACCTTATTTGGATGAGATTGTATCCTCCACCTAGTTATGGAAAATCCCTACCCATTTTCAAGCCTTTTATCAATGAGAAAATTCTAGTTTAACTTCCTTCTTAGACTAGTTTAAATGTGTGTGCATGACTAGCTGATCTTATCAAGTGATTAACTTAGCTTCCTTGGCATGTTGTCCTTTTATAGCATTCATATTCAATTTGAAAACTTATTTTTAGGTATTGTGAAGAATTTAAGTGAGGTGTGAAGGTTTAGTGAGTTGTCTATTATTTATTGTCATTGTATGACCTCTTGACTAGTCTTCCTATCCCAAGCATCTTTCACTACCTCCATAATGAAGTGTTGATGTAGAGAGGTAGATTAGGAGAAGCTTTTATTTCATGTTAGTCTCATGGTTGATGTGAACATGATATTGGTTGGTAGTGGTCAAAATATTTTGGTGCATCACCTCCATTATAGTAAGTTTCTATCCCTTTTCTTAGCAAATTGGTAGATCATTGAATGAGTCTAAGTGATACATCAAGGGGAGCTAGCCATTTAACCTAGAGATTAAATCCGTATAAAGGTCACCCATAACCTTGAATTGTATCCATGTTATCCCAACTTTGGAAGGATTTAAATAACTTTCAAGGGTGTAAATTTGGGATATAATAGTTTCCTCACCACTCGTGTTTCCAAAATTATGGGAATAAAGGCCTTCAAATTAGAGAGGTAATTGGATTGGAACCTAGAAAAGGCATTGTCCAAGTGGATGATAAGATTGGTTTCTCACTTTGGAATATAGGAGGTAAATATTCATATTATTTTTATAACATTTTTTTAATACAAAAGCCTTTAAATTTTGTTCATGTGATCAAAAATTTATTCATGTATATCATCTAATTTAGTCAATAAGATGATTGACTGTCAAACATGTGTAAGTTGCAATATGTTGAGTCTTAAGAAAATGCTAGTTTCTATTGTATAGTTCAAAATAATATATGGTTCACATTAATCATAAATTTTAATTACATATTTGATTTCCTCTTATAAAATTAGACAATTTAAAAAAAATGTCATTTTGATTTTGTCTACAAAAGTTATGACCTTTAAAATTTAGTGGACATTTGAATAATAGCTTGGTGATTTTCTATAGTTTACTATAACAGTCCAATGCCTTTGAAGTTGAATTGTTACAAACATTTATAATTACCTATATATCTTTGGTTTTTATTCATGGTGATTTATGAGGTTGAGTAACTATAAATATAGGGCTTGATAAGGAAAAATACAATCAGAGAAGATCGAAAAGACTAGAAAAATGAAAAGTGCAATGAGATGTATGGAAGTTGGATTCATATCACATATGTGTGAATTTGAGTATTTTTTATTATTTTCTCATTTATGCTCAGATGTAAGTTATTTATTTGAGGAATACATAGCTAAAATAGTTTGTTCAATAGTTTATTTATTATTTGAGAGGAAAATCTTCCACGTCTTCCACCAAACATTACATAGGTCATTATGAGTGTATAAGTGAAAGATGTTAGTTTTATTTGTAAGCCTGAGAGGGAAAAAAATGTGTAAACTATAGGAAATAGTGGTGATGAGGAAGCATGGCTTAAATCTTGATGGATTTTTCTCACATTGAGTTTCTCTAAGGTATGTCTTGTGTTATCTTGTGTTTATTTCCATTACTTACATATGTACATTATTTGCAACTAGACTAATACATCAAAAACTTAAGAGAGATCAAAGATAATATTTAAAAATTATATTAATAGTTTCTTAAATTTAGTATAAAATTAAACTTAGTATTCTACCCCTCTGCAATCATTTTAATTGCAATCATGTATGGAGTAATAACATGTTTAGAGTGTAAAGGAATATATGTAATGGATGTAGCATGTGAATGGTTACATATTATTTTGTATGTTGTATATGTAAGTCATAATAGATGGAATACATATTAAATTAGTATTTTAGGTGTTTTTATATGGCATATAAATTGACAAAAACACTTGACTTGAAAGGGTCAGTGTTGGTGAAACTTAGAGTGGAATATCCACCTAGTTTATGGATCACATATAGATTCATCAATTTGTTCATTAGTTCATATATGCATGATCAAAATATAATGGTGTTAAGACCATGGCCTCATATAAAAATTTGTAATGAAATTATGGCATGAATCTATATAATTCCCATTGGATTTGAAATAGTATAGTGTGCATGAATTTGTATCATGCCCCCATGTGATAAATATAGAATTTATAACTGTATGTAGATGTAAACTTTGTAATTTTTGTTTGAAGATTGTGTGTATATACCTATGCATATGCACCCATTTTTTTTAATATGTAACCTATTTTAGTAGCATAAATGCATATGCCCCCATAATATATACCAATGACTAAATTTTGAACCATTCTAGATTTTATGAAATTGTATTAGATACCCAAAAATTATTTTTTCTCATAGAGGATTATCTCATGTATGAAAATCCAACTAAAATTCCCCCATTTTGAGATGAATTATATATGTTGAAGTTAACTCATCTCAAAAGGAAAGTTAACTATATCATGCATATAAATATGTAATAATTGAATATTATAGCACATGTGAAAATGCATGTCATCATAGTAGGATATGTATCATTCAAAGTATGTATGAATCATATGAGGCAAGGCCTAAAGTTTTGAATTTAGATAAATGTATCAATGGAGATCATATCAGTGTAGACACCCATTTTGGTACAAGTACACATATTTCTAGTCTTCTTGTATGTATATACCTTTATACTAAGAGTTAGACATCTAATGACATGGTTTTTCATGGAAGTCTTTGGTTCCATATTATTTCACTTGATTTACTTATCCCTTAGGCTTGTGTGATATTTTTATTTATTTTCATCTAGTGTATAAAAGATAACCCTACCTATATTTCTTGTTTTATGTTTATTTTAGCCTCTAGACACTTGCATCCATCCTAAACACTAGTGTTGAATTTAACATCCAACCTCAACACAACCTTCTAGACTTATATTTTTATCATTTTATATATATTTTTCTTTATGGCCATTTTTTATCCCTCTTTTCTCATCCTATGATTGGATTTTCATGCATCACTAGGTTCTAATTCAAATTCAAAAGGTTCATCTATGTACAAAAGCTATGGTATAATTATGAAACCTTCTAATTTGATAAGGAAACTCTGTAATAAGAGAGTACTATCTACCTTAAGCTATCAAATTTAACTACAACACTATTTTAATATATGAAGCATTCAAAAGGTTAAATATACTATTGCATCACTTGTATCAAGGGTTACTAGGATAAAGAACATATAGTCACACTATTACAATTTCACACACATGCATATGATAGAGAAATACGTATGAGTCTAAGGCCCTCTTAGGAGTATTGGTTATGTAGTAAGTACTTAACAAAAACATGGTTACTAGGACTAGCTTGACTCATGTTATTAACCCATTTTTATTGGGTTACAAGAGGTATAATGCAAAATAACTAGGGTTGCTTATATCTAGATATGCCACACAAGAAAAATAGGTTGAGGTAAAGAATGAATAAATAGGGGGAAAAATAGGCATAGTCTAAATTTGAGGTCACTCTTGTGTATATCTCTCACTAGATAATAGCATTAGATACAAATATAAGCATCGATGTTATTGTCCTAGAATAAAAAAATTATCTAGAAGTCAAAAATAATTAAAACATAGAATGAAAAACATATAGATATCTAACACAACCTTGTGATAACTCCTAACCACTACCACAATCTAGAATAAAACATTAAATAAGATACACTTTCTTTGTCTTTTATTTCCTTTATACTTACTATATTTATTGCACATGTTAAATTAGGTAAATATGTATTATTAAGTATATTTTAGTGTAAATCTGAATATTGTTATTCCTTTCAAATAGATTTTAGTTTCTTGTGTATTATTTTATAAGACTCCAAAACGACATAAAACATTTGGTGAACCCATCCTCTATTTATTGAACTAAAATCCTAGTTTTCATATCAAGGTTTTCACCATTTTTTAAAATTAATTTTAGATTTATGTATTTTATTTTAATATATAATTTTTGCTTATGTGGGATTGGTTTATGAATGTTAAATATCCTTATTTATTTTGCCCTCATGGTTGTCATTTTCAAAATTTTCTTAAAGGCTCAACCCATTATGGATTTCTTAATTTATGGCAATCCAAGGGACCCTTAACCAAAAAAGCCTCATACTTTGTATAGTTGGTTCAATGTTCCTAATGATCAATTTATTTCATATGAGGATCTTATGGAACATCAAAAATGAGTGTAAACCCATGCATTTTCTTATAATTATGACAATGAAAGAATAAATGATGTAAATGCAAATATAAATGACCAAGCTAGTGATAACAATATTTATTGTTATGGGTATGAATATAATGATATTCCTCTTGGATATTTTGAACCTAATTATTTTAGTCCTTTTCTTTCTATTGATGAGGAGTTTCAAGAACAAACAAGAATGAAAAATGATAATATTCTTAATGTTGAAAATCTAATTATTACATCACCTTCTTTAGTTATCTCAAAAACAAAGTGTGAGGCTTACCTTTTTAATGTTGAAAAATTCAAGGAGGTTTAATGTTCCTCTAATATATCTCATATTGAAAATGTTGATGAAATCAAGTATGTGCCCTTCTTCTCCAAATAATACTAGTGTTAAAAATCCTATCTTCTTTGCATGATTAAAGTAAACCTAGTCCATGTTGTTCTTACCCTCTACTATGTAATGAACAAAATAAATGTCCTATGTCTCCCATTATGACCCTTTAATAACATAAAAATAGTGCCAATGAACATCCTAAGAAAACCCTTACAAAAATTGCATTATTTGGGGACACACAAAAAGTACCAAGTATATTTGATGTATCTCATTGAAAAGTCAAATCATATAAATCAAAGAAACTCAAAAATTACATTCCATTATCTCTTCCTTTGATAAGTAAAAAATAAAGTTACAATTGCATTCCCTTATCTCATGATATTACAAATGAAGTGCCCACTATCTTTTTTTCTCCTTCTTTTACATTTTTGGCCAAATAAGAGTAAATTTTTACAAGTGAAATTATTTCACCATTTCTTATTAAATGTAACCAAATTCTAAGTGAATTAGCATCTTTTAATGGAAATGGTATTATCCTTCATGATATACAACATGATATAATTACCTCTTTAACCATAGGTACTCCTGTACCAAATTTTGTGAACCCATGTGATGATTCTCCTCTCAAGAGTGATAAAGATCCTACCATCCTTATGTCTCATGTGAATGGTATTTTAAAACATTTAATAAAAATTCAACCTCTACTCATGATATGATATCTATTATGAACACCATGGGATATTTTTAATAATAAGTCAACACTCTTAAGTTAAAAGTTTATTCTCATGATGCTCTTTTTGAGGAGAATACATTACTAGAACAACCTATTGCTTGACATGTATTTAAATATACTTATCTTTATAACTTTATAATGTATAATATTTCCTTATTCAATGGTCAAGGGGATCTTTATATTCATTTTCAATAATATATACACTCATTTGGATGTTGGGCTCAAAATGAAAGCTTGCTATTAAAAGTTTTCCATCCCAGTTTAACAAAAGGGGTTCTTGATTGGTTTTATAGCCTTATAGATGGTTCCTTATCAAATTTAAATAGGCTTGATGATGTATTAATATCACATTTACATTGGTTTACCTTACCTAAGTTACCATTGGAACATTTACAAACATTGACCCAAAATGAGAATGTGTCTCTACAACCCAATGTTATTCAATTTATGAATGATTTGTATTCCTTAAAACATACACCTTTAGATTTGGAAATACAATTTATATTTATTAGGGGTCTTATTTTTCAGCTTAGAGAGATAGAGATCTTTCCATAGACCCTTTTATTCATTTGAGACCTTATCTTATAATGTGCATACATATGCAGGTGACTTAATGAATACACAAACTTAGTTACCTATTTTTACATTAAAAAAAAACATACTAAGACTCATGTTTCAAGGGAACATAAGCAAGTTATGAAGGATCATGAGCCACTTCACAAATTTTCTTCAAAAAAATTAGTACCTACCAAATCACCAATACTTAAAGTATTGAACAAAGGAAAGGAACATGTTCTTTGAGTACCGCCCATAGTGATACCAAATAGCACCACCAAATTTCAACCTCTTTAGTTTTATTGGTATTGAGATAGACCACATGATATATTATAAACTTTGTTGGATAAATGACTGATCAAACTCCCTCCTAATTCAAATTACCCACATCATATATTTGATAAGGCAAAAGGAAACCACTTTTGCACTTATTATAGTATTAATGGTCATCAAGATAATGAGGGATTTTAACTTGAGTTAAAGATTACATAATTAACATATGAGGGAATCATTGCATTTAAAAAAGAGGCATCTAGAACTCATTCACATACTTCTCCTAGAGTCTTGTCTAATAGGGTCAAACCATCCCATGTTGATCCTTATAAGGAAACATGGTCCATCAACCTTTGCAATGGATGCCCACTAGCATAAGTCCTTATTGTAGTGTGATATCTACTAGGATTGATAATGCTCACACTGATCCTACTAAGGAATCATTGGTTGATTAGGTATTGGATAGAGGCACATGTGGAGGTGGTGTACATACATAATATATTTGGGTTCCTAAGTAAATACCTATAGATTCATCAATTATTCCTATAATTACAGTATAGTTGAATACAAAATCAAAATAAATGGTTAAGTTACCACATGATCATTATAGTAAATCCTTATTGTTTACTAAAATTTTCCATTACATAGATGAGTAATTTTTTAATAAAATCATAAATTAGTCAATTAAATTTAAATAGTTTTTATACCTCTTACCATATACAAAACATATACCATGGAAGTGAAATATAATTAACAAACCATATAATGACCAACAATTAATAACATAGTGTAAATATATTAGATACCAAATAAAATAAATGTGAACAATGTCATATACATATAAAATAATACACTAATTTAAAACTAAGAATATCAATAATAAGTCAAGAGAATATCCCTTGGGGTATACTCCTCATCACTATCAACATATATAAATACAACACCTCTTCTAGGATCAAACTATGGGACCTGTGCACATGATAACACACATACTCCCTCTTCAGAAGTACCTAGTTACCACACTATCTTCTCATGATATCATATCAAAGAATGATAGAACTCAATAAATGTCTACATAATCTCAGTGGAAATCTACTATGGGATGTCCCATATATCTAGCCTCACACATAACTTCTCACACTCTTTGGCTTTAGTATGGTATGCTACCACAACTACCACAACATGATCAAAAAATAATGCATGCACACCAAAAATATCAACACATATTTGAATAAATATGTCTTTAGATATGTATATAGACACACTATAAGTAAGGGAATGAACCACCTAATGCACCATGGTCGATCACTCTTGGTTACCTAAACACATTTGTGATAATATACCAGTTAGCAAGATATAGAAAATTTTATAATTTTATAACAAAATCAAATGAAAAAATCAAAACTAAGATACTCATAGTGGATATAATTGATGTCTCATAAATTTATGCTAGTTATAAGTATCATCATCTCCTCTGTCACCACCTCTCTCTTCACCACCACCATGTGTTGTAAAAATGACACCTAGATCCACAACTATAATAAGAAATAATAGAGGCCATTAGGGACCATACCACCACTCCACATGTCCATTAGTACATCCCACATCATATTATAATACTAGGGGAACCATAGGGTGTCATTTATCACCTATGTGTAGGGATAGATCTACTATAGTGAGTGTTGGCCTATCATGTAGCTTGTGATCACTTTGTATTATGCAATGCATGGATATGGTGTTGGGGGAACCTCCTACTCAATAACAAAATACCGTAACACTTAATCATAGTAAAATAGCTCATACACACTAATAAAATAATTAATAAATCACATAATAACATGAAATTTATGTAACTCATGGCCATCATTAAGTTAACCAATAAAAGTCCTATAAGGATGCAACATAATTTGATTAGGAGAAACCCTATGCAAAGTAGGCTTGTAATCCATTATGGTATGAATTCAAACATGTGGGAATACCCACCACTTATAAAATATATATGGGTGAGAATATCCAAGGAGAAGACCAAAAATTGGATATACTACTATGATATGCTCATATGACCAACCATATAACGGGGTCATTGCTTCAATACCACCACCATGGATCTCAAGTGTAAATTTGTAAAGA